>JALJCO010003962.1:955000-1356693 GCA_023101725.1 Atherinomorus stipes | reverse complement strand
GATCAAAGTTGCTCTGTGCTACAGTACCTCCAGTCACCGGATAGGATCTATGTAGAACTTTGAATTGTATCAGTTGCATAGCTTAGTTCTTATATTTTAAATGTGTTTGAGCATATCTGTGTCCACGTGTTTTGATTAAAGTTACCGAGAAAGTCAGTCTCCCTTTTTGAAGTTGAAAGGGTGTGAATAATCCAGCTTCAATAAAAATCTAAATTCTTTCGATAGTAGCTTTGAGGCATGAGGATTCAAGAAGTTTGCTACCCTGATAGGAACCTCCAAATTCAAATAGTTGAGGCTATATTTTCTTGCCTATTAGATTTAAGCTGATGATACAGTATTCTAAGAATTTTGTGCTGCTGATCCTATATTGTTAAGTGAATATCAAATGACAAAAAGTTTCCATTTTCTATGATATAATTGTTTTATTCCTTTATTTTTCCAATGTACAAGTGAAGTGTTACCAACTGGGCTCAATGTGGTAACAAAAAAAGGAGTCCACACTGTGCAATAAATTTTCCCAATTAATATTTATTCCAAATCATGGTGAAATAATAACAAAATAAACTAAAGTAGGGTGTGGAATTGTACATCTGCAGTGAAGTGCTAAGAATGGGTGTGTGGAAAATGTGTGTGCAATGCTGGATAAAAATGCCAAAAACAACCTAAAAGGAATACATTGCTGTGTGATGCTGAATAACTTACCAAACAGAGAGAGGGGGCAGAGCAGGCTGGCCTGAGCAGGCTTTTATAAGTATGGCCACTCCCCTACTACAGGTGATCAGTCAATTAACCAAACAAATAGTATGTGTCTGCACAACAAGATTAATGGTTTTTTGTTTTGAAGGATGTCAGGCATTTTCCAGATGTGAGTAAGCTTATAAGAAAATACTTTGTTAATTTCAGGAATTCCCACCAAGCTTTCAAAGAACAGCAGATGATGCTTTTAAAAAATTTATGATGTGATTACTGAGCTGCTGCTTGGCAAATCAAAGACAACCAAATCCTCATCCTTGCTCTACTGATTCATCCCTGCAACTGACGTCACAGCATATGCCCCCATGCTGGAAACATACAACATGGAGCTGCATGCTTTCCTTTACCAGGTGAATTGTGTTTGTTGTAGACATTTTTGAAGTGGCCCATGTGCTGAAAATTTTTTCAAGTTGTTTCTGTTTAGCGTCAATATGTCTGAGGCCACAGATTATGTTAAAACTTTACCAGAAGCTGAGAGAAATTGGTACAAGGAGTAACTGTGGCTGATTAGTGATGATGGAGATCAAGCCTGAACCTGACTGAAAAAGCAACCCTCATAACTTTACTTCTGGACGTCCGATGTTCATGGACTAAGAGAATGTGCGCATTGATGTAAGTGACACCATGTTGTGTTGTATCCTGAGTAGAGGAGAGGATGTGTCTGCAGTCATTCTGCAGTGGTCTGCTTCACAGACACTTCAGAAGCAAACTGCTGTGAAACCATGATTGTATTCACTGATCTCCACCCTGAATCCTGCAGATCAGCTGACAACACGCACCTGGCTTGATTGACAGTTTCATGGCAACAAACTTGCAGACATTTCAGCCGCTGGTTGCAGTAATTGTAACATCCTGTCGTCTCCTCCAGAAAAATCTTACCGTCATCTTCTCTGAAAAACATTTTGGACGTGTTTCTTTTGGCATTTTGTCTTCACAAGTTCCGTGAAAGCCAAATGGAACAGCGAAAGCATCCGGGAACTTTTGCCAAATTCGTCACATCTGGTTAGCAAGGGGGGGTGAAAACATTGCTTCGCTGCATAGGGGAGCCATCTGATTACCTGCTTTGTTACTCGTCGATCTTTGTTTATTCTACTTTGGAAATGCCAAGAAGTTACGCTGTGTATTGGCTGCCATAAACAGCCATAAATACTGTACAAAAGTTGACCGTTGTTATGGGCTTCCAGTTACCCTCTGCTTTGCTGTCTTCCAACATGGCGGATGGCCATCTGTCTTGTGTCATGTGGCATGGGTCTACCCTTTCAGGGCCTACGTCACAGTCACGTTACTGCAGCAAAAACAGGAAGCGTGCAGTGAAGACCATAGAAACGAGCTATCTTGGGTATTGATTTTTGTCGTCTTGTTGTGTGTTTGGGTGCCAGAATAAGACAACGTTCGCTGCAGTAAATTAAAGTTTTTTTAAGACACTAGTGGACACTAGTGCTCAGAAAAATACAATTATGGTTGAATGCAATAATGTTTTCCTGATTTACATGACCCATTTACATCCCGTTCCTCTTGCTTTGACCTTGCTCAGCAAAATGTCAAACTGCAGCACACAAAGATCTGGACGTAGATTAGATGTATTTTATAATTTGACTGTGACCATTTCTAAGTATCCAGCTACACTCACCTGCCACTTTATTAGGTACACCTGTTCAACTGTTCGTTAACACAAATTCCTAATCAGCCAATCACATCTCAGCAACTAAATGCATTTAGCCATGTAGACATGGTCAAGACGATCTGCTGCAGTTCAAACCGAGCAACAAACTGGGGAAGAAAGGTGATTTAAGTGACTTTGAATGTGACATGGTTGTTGGTGCCAGATGGGCTGGTCTGAGTATTTCAGAAACTGCTGATTTACTGGGATTTTCCTGCACAACCATCTCTAGGGTTTACAGAGAATGGTCCGAAAAAGAGAAAATATCCAGTAAGTTTCTGGCATCCAAACACACAACAAGACAACATTTTTAAGTCGTAATAACACTTGATAGCTCGTTTCTACAGTCTTTGCTGTGAGTTTTCCTCTGTTTTTGCCTCCAGCTACTGTGGCGACATCACGGTGGTGTAGGCCATGAAAGGGTCTATAGGGCCAGCTTTAAGCCATTTGGAGATATATTGTGGCTTGTTAGCTAAATAATAGTGAGTTTTTAAACTGATGGCTTGGTTTTCAAAATAAATATTGATATGTGTGTGTCCAGTGACAGCAGAAAGTTACTAATCTATGTTTTAACAAATATACGACAACAAAGCATCCAAATTGATATTCAAGTTATGTTACATCTTTATTTCTCCATCAGAAATCATGCTTACTTGCTTTATTTTAACACAAGTTCCCTCCTGCTTCTCTATGTTTCCCTTAGTTTTCCCACAATAGACACATCAGCTCGCTTCAGCACACAAAGAACTTAGCAGTTCTGAAAAATAAAAGAAAACCATCTATTATTTGCACCATGTAACAATGTGATCATTTAAAATGAAAAAAAGTCTTATTTGAATTTAGGGTGAATCATTACTGCAGTGGTGGATTTGAAAGTTCCTCATCAGATGAGTTTATTCTTGCCTTCGTCTTCTCTTGGATCCATGACATGTCGTCTTCATTTGCATTTCAGCTTGATGGCTCATGGAAACATATTTTAAACTGTCATTCACAGTTTTAACATGTTCGTGATCAAGTTGTTTTGAAGATTTCATGTGTTTTATTCAGGCTCAGTAAACAGTTGGATGATGTATTTTTCCTAAGCTGAAACATGTCAGGATTCTCTCATCTTGATCTGCTGGGTGATTTAGTTTTTCGTGTTGCATTCTTCTCCACAATCCAGTCAAAGTATGGCGCAACTGTTTCTGATCAGACTGCTGCTTAGTGCAGTGATAAATTAAATCACCATAAGTCACAGGATTACGTGACTTGCACCATTCTTAAAAACTATACCGAGTTGTGTACCATGTCTGGTTCTTTGAATGAGCTACACGCAGATGCTATTATGAAAATCCTTGTTCTTGTATGTACTGTACCTTGTAAATGGGGGTGAAAAAAACTGCTTGTGGAGGCATTTATTCTCATACTATACGTGACTGAATCTGGCTCTGTGTGTGTGTCTAAAAGATAGAATGAGTTCTTGTCACCTTCTCTCAGGGTTAAATCTGCACCTTTGTGCTCTTCAATCAGCTCTAATGGATCCTCTGGCTCAGGTTCAACCGGGGCTCTGATTGTGATACTGAAGACTCAAATACACACACTCTCACAGAGAGGACCGGGTGGGGTGGGAGGCTCATGCGTCGTGATGAGCTAAGAGCTACGACGACCCTCTGAACATTTTCTACTGTCTTTGTCCTTAGTTTCCTCTCTTATGCTGATCTTTTCTGTCCCTTGCTGCTGCTTCTGCTTTCAGTTTCATGGAATGCTGCAAGAAATAATAAAAAACATCCAAACATGTTGTAATTTGTAATAGCTTGTGGTTGTAAAGCTTAACAAAATTTGACCAGTATTTTGCATGAAATGTCCGTCTTTCTTCCTAAGTCTTTGCGACACCCCCGTCTGCCCCGTCATCCTCGCCATGGTTCCTCTGAGTACTTGTGCTTCTGTGAATGGAGGCCTTCTTTCCTCCATCTTGGTGAACAGACCCTCTGGGGATAATGTGCACTTTTCATTGTGTGTGTATGAGTGTGTATACGGCCATTACATTATTCTCTCCACTGACTTTGTATGGGATAAAAAAAAAAAAAAAAGACAGTTCACCCAACTCGCCCCCTCCTTCCTGTCTTAAGAAAAGAAATGGACTGAAGGGAACATGCTGTATAGCAGTAACAGCAACAGTACAGGAACAAAAATATGCATCTAAAATAGAAATGCTTTTGTAAATTTTTTTGGACCAGTTTTCAAATCTAAATATGCCTTTTAGGTGTTCCTAATATTTGTATCCATTTTATCATCATTATTACTTTTATTGTATCTGCTTTTATTCATGTTTTATTGTTTTATCCTCTGCTTCTAAAAATTGCTAATCACTTTGGTCAACTTGGCTTGTTTTTTTAGCTACAATAAATATAAACTAATATTAACTTTCGTTGCCTTAACTATTTTATTTTTCTTCTTATTTTTAGTCTTCAAACATCAACCACCATGTAGTGGAAGAACGTGATTCTCTTCCATCTATTAGAGCAAAGGCCTTTACATCACTTGTAAAATCCAGACTCCCAGAATGTGAGTAACTGGCATTTCTAATTCCCCAGCTGTGAAGCTGATTTGTGGGTGAGATTCATTAAGAACTGGTGGGTTTGCTGATCGCAGAGCTTGTGTCATTCCTGCAGTGAGCTCCAGACGATGTACCTGCAGCGCGACCCGAGTGGAACAAAGCTGGCTCTATAATTAGGTTCTCCTGGCTGATTTGATTACAGAAGCCTCTACATTCATTTTGCTATGGATGCTCCTCAGCTGCTTGGAGGAACTAATGGAGGAGATGGAGAGATATATGGGAAAGAATTAGACATGACATTATCGCACATGGCGTGTGTACGTGTGTGTGCATACAAATTTCTGCTGCTCATGCTTTAAAGAAAGCTTTGTTTGTGTTAAAACACAAAACAAAAATTTATATCATGCACACTAATTTATTTTTTCCAACTGACATCAACTGCCCTGCCCCCCACTCTCTTTACATGTTTCAATTACTTGACGTGCAATTAAATTATTGGAGACATTACTTAAGAAGGACATAAATAGCAGCCTGCCAACATGATGGTGGTGCATCAGCCTTGTGTCAGATTATCTGGAGGAGCTGCAGAGATGAGGGTCAGTTTTTCCATTTAAACGTGTTTTTTTCCTCTTATTATTCTGGACGTGCAGTAACAAACCAACCCTAGCTCAGAAAAGCATCATTTGTGTGGTGACATCACTTGCACGTTGTATCCTTGTGCAGAATGACCAAAAACAAACTTTGATGACACAGTTTTTTAGATTTACATAAGCTCCATGTTTCATAAAATGAAGGGGTAAATATCAATGATTTTTTTTTTCTTTTGATGTGAGTACAGTCTGAAATGAGTGACCCTTTTAAATGCAGCACAAGTTTTTTAGTTTAAGATTTTGCTGTCTGCTGGAACTGCACTACATTTTACTATATATTGTACATATTTTGTTGAGTGCATTGCCTCAAGTAAAGTGGGAACATGGAAGAAAGTGAAGAAATTCTGAGTCTGCTTCCAAACTTCTCCTAAGAAAATGAAATAAAATCTTGATTACAAATATCATATCCATCAGTCAGTTTGATACCTGGACATCCAGCTTGCTTTGCATCTCCTGTCCAAAGTCGTGTGCAGCACGTTAGATGTCTATCTGAATGTGCCGTCTGCTCTTGGTAATCTCATCTCCTTGTGACCACGTTGAAGGAAAGAGAGACCTTGATTCCAAGAATTCCCTTTTATCTCTAAAGGTTTGTCTGGGAAAATAAGGTGGGGGAGAAATTAGAAAAGACAGCACAATCAGATAAAATGTAATGAAGCAAAAATGTTTCCATTTCATATCTTTCAACATCCTGTTGGTCTTTTTAACCTTTTGAAAAAGAAATTCTAACCATCTTTAGGCTTATGTGACAAGAGAGAACACTAAATATTGACAAATACTTGATTATCAAAAGGCAATGTAAAGCATCAGTGCCTGCAAAGACATCATAGGACATTCTAATTATAGCTCTTGTTTATGAATGAATCATTTTGTTTCATTTTGGATCCAAATGCTGCCAAGAAGAGTCCTTTGTACAAACTTCCCCCTTCTCTCCTCCCGTAAAGCCCCAAATAAATGGATTGACTTTTGGACACACGACAGTTTTGTTTCATAATTGTTAATTATCATGAGTGCTCTCAGAGTCACATTCTATGAATGGTGATGGGACTCCTCCTCCACCCTCTCTTCTTTTTATGGGATTGATCTTAGTTCTCTCAAGGACGTCAAAGAGGTCGGCGATGATGGAGGGAGGAGGTGCAGACATTGGGTGGGGCACTTACGTCATTCCTGCGCATCAGGGCTGGCGAATTCCACAGCAATGGGCGCCAGTAAGCTGTACAGCCCACTTTTACCCCCACCCTAGATTCCATTTTCCCTGCCCGATCATCAGCAGCCCCACCCACCCCCGCCTGGCTCCACCCTGAGCCCCACATCAGAGAGAGTACAGCACTTAAGGTAAATAAGCAGAGAGGAGAGCTATTTTAAGATGCTGTCTTTCACTGTGGACAAAGAGAGGGACAAAGATGCAAGCCAAGCGATTGTAATTTCAGTCACGTTATCCAACATGTTTGCTGTCTACCATCCAGCTAGCTGAAGGGCTTCACAGACCTGGAAATGCGTGGACCTGAAAATTCATCTAGAGCCTTTTTCTGATGGGAAAAAGAACAAGTAGCTGACAGTGTTGCAATTAAAGTGTTTCACATCAGCTTTAAGCTTAAAATCACACAGAAAATTAAGTGTTGACATTACTAAGATGGGTCCTATTAATCCCACGAAGCAGAAATCCTCTCGAAAGACTTCAAAGATGCATTTGAAGGATCAGAAAATTTGTGTCAGTCCAGGAGAGGAATGCAAAATATTATTTCTGCAAAACAGTTTTGAAATCTGGCTTTCTGGTTACCATTATGATTTATGTTCTTTTTGTTCTGTACAATAGTTAAATGTATTTCTGCAGCAGGAATAATTAAATACATACGACTGTCAAGAATTAGTTTTCTGTTTCAGCCACTGCAACATGAAAAGAAGTCAACAGATGCTTTTTCTTTCTAACCTGTTAAGACTCAACCATCATATGGGTGTATTAGCTCCACACCTGCACATGTCAGCTTGGTGAGACACATGGCCAATGGCGTATTGTAAAGGTTTCATTAAACAATAACAATTCTGTCTAGTTTTTCATAAACCCTCAGGTTGCTTACTTAAGATTTAGTGTTATTTTTTAAAGGGTGACTTGAAGTTTAACAGGTTAAGAAATCATTTGCTTTGGAGGCTCTAAGCCACTGTGGTAAAAACCTACATTAGCAAGTCTTTGCCCCTATAAGTCCAGGCTGCTTTCAACATCTGGAGATAGTGAAATACACAACAATTATTTTTCTTCAACATATGCAGAAATATAAATAGCCTAAACAAAAACAAACAACATACCAGTTATATCTTCGTTTAAAAGAAGCAGGATTTACATATTTTCCTGAATTAGTTTTAATTTTATTGTTTTGTGACATCAAAAATAAATTAACATTTAAACAGTGTCCTCTCTGCCTTATATCAATAAAGTCAACCAGCATTACTTGCTATATATATATATACACAGTATATATATATATATATATATATATATATATATATATATATACTGTATATTGTTCTCATATAGAAATGTACACATCACACAAAAAAATAATCTGTTCACCAATGCTGACAATAAATAACCAACAGTATGTGCGTCCCAACCTGTCACCGCATCATTCTGCAGCAGAAAGACCTTGTAAAACATTGAATTTAAAGAAAAACATAGCAATTGAAGAACACCTTTTGATACAATAAGATCTTCTTTTGAGGATACATTCATATTCAAGTTTTTTCTTTGCATTCTGACTGGAATCTGGTCAGAATGTGGAAATAAAATCTCTTTTTTTATGAGCATCATTAAGGCAGTTGAATACAAGATCTTTTTTAAGCACTAACTAACACTGATTCTTATGCTTAAAACTGCATCTACACCTGACATGAAAGAGGTTATTAGCTACAGCTTCAATTTGGCTACCATCACTACAGCTTGTATAGTTTCTACTTAGCATGGCACGTAGACTGCATCCTTCAGGATTCAGTCATTTCATGTACAGTATATCAGTTAAAAAAAAAAATGAATGCAAGAAGCATGACTGATGTTTAAAAGGACTAAATGATGAATTATAAAAGTTATTTCGGCTCTATTGGAATGCCACTATCTACCACATTAAAGCAATATGAAATATGAAATATTTTTTGCCCATATTTTCGTTTTGCTGCTCTGGAATATTTTACTCATAATTAGATTATCATACTGCAGTAACGGCTGCTTGTGTGTTGAAGTTTGGATATATGTTATTGCTTTTTTCTTTACCATATTGATTCCTTTCCTCTGAACAGTGGTTGTGCTGTCAGTCACTTCTTATAAAGTACATCTCCTGTCTTTCATATAATTTAATCTCTGTATAAATAGCATATTTTATGAGAACTCTTCTTTTTCATCAGTGATAAATAATTAATTTAATCTGACTTCACCTATAGTTTTTAAAAAAAGGTGGATTTGCAGTAAAAGTTACTCTATAAGTACTATAAGTATATGTGTGTGTGTGGGTGTGGGTGTGTGTGTGTGTGTTGCTTTACTTCACAGAAAGACAGCATCATGTTTGGATAATCAGCAAGCTGCTACATTATACAGTATATCCTGACATGTGATGCTTATCCAGTCAGGGAGGGATGTTGCAGTTCTTTGTTGTCCCAAGGAAGGTGTTTGTTTGATCTGTCTTGACTTCCTGGAAGTTTAGTCAGGTTCTCAGTCTTTTGTTTGTTTGTTTTTTTAATTGGATCCTAGATTTGTTATTCCTCATCCTGGTGAGAGTCGGGGCTTGACTCCTCCTCTTCCTCCTCCACTGTTTCTGTCGGCAGTGTGTCACGGCGTGTAAAGGCAGCCGCCAAGGTCACGCTCAGTCGTGGTTTGACTGGCGCCATCTCTGAAAGCCCAATGTTGTTGCCACGGGTTACGAGAGTAGTCTTGTCCATTATCTCTCCACTGTGCCTGGACACGACTGCGTCAAGAAAGTCATATTTGTGGGAAATCTTGCCACTCTCAAACAGGTACTTTGCCAGATGGGAGAAAACAAAGTTGGCCACAAAGGAAGCCACCATAGAGACAGTCTTAAAGGGGAACTTCTGTCTGACAACTTCCTCCATTTTCCCAGTTGTGTGATGCTTTTGCATCTCAATGGTCCAGCCAGGGTAGTAAATGAAGGGAGGCAGCTTCAGGTAGGGTTCACCTCCACCTATACGCAGCACCATACCAAAAAGGTACGCAGCCACTGAGCCGTACGTGTTGGTACCTTTGACAAAGAGCACGCTGAGCAGCTGAGGGAAGATGATGACGTAAACCAGATCTGAGCTCAGGTACCAGAGGCCATAAACAGTGCCGGTTACCAGAGCCATCAAGGTGGCAAGACCGCCAAAAACAAAGATTGTGATCCGCATCACCCACACGATTTCACGGTCAGATGCCTGAAAGAGAGAGAAGTTAAGTGACAAGAGTATATCAGCCAAAGACACTCCCAACCAACTGAAAAACATGGATTCCATGGAAATCAGATCATAAACTCTGGTCATGTCCACTATACTGCAAGTTTGAGATGTTTCTCTTCTTCAACACACCCGACTCAAATTATTGTGCCATTCTGTAAAACCTCACAACCTTGTTGGCAGTGTTGTATAGTAACAAAGTAAAAATACTTCATTACTTTACTTAAGTAGCATTTTTTTATATTTATACTTTAATTTTACTACTTCTATTTCTGACGACTTTTACTTTTACTTCACTACATTTTCCCCCAAAAATCTGTTCTTTTACTACATTTACCTGAGCATCCTCGTTACTCATTACAAAATAAGGAGGAGCGTGATAGCCAATGGATAGTCTTTGTTTTTTTGTAGGGGAACAGGTAGCCAATATGTTTGAGATATAGACTGCAAGACATTATCATTCGTTTACCCCATTGTGCAGCAGATGAAAGCAGCGGCCAGCAGGTAAATTTTAAATTAGTGGTCACATTATCGTGTCAGGAGTCTCAGACAAGTCTGGCCTCTAATGTTATTTGAAGAGAAGGGGGAAGACAGAGAAGCCTAAAATGTCAGAGATGGAGGTGACTGAACAGGCGACTGAACCTGAACCAGCTGCTGAAAGAACCAGCATAGACGACGACGACGAACACCCATGGCCATACCTGCGGGGAATATTCCGCTACATTGGAGCAAAAAATTCCTCCTGCTGGATGAAAAGTCTGCTGTGCGTGCGTGCATGTGGGTCTGTAAGGATATGTTTGAGCATATTTTTGTATATGGTTGGGTTTATGTAAGAAGGTATTGAAGCTTCTTTACACTTTGCAAATTAAACAAAACTTAAAAACTAAACAGGAATAAAGAAAATGTTCAACTAAAATTTCTGATTGCGTTTTATTAACAGTACTTTTTACTTTTGATACTTAAGTACAGTAAATACTACCTACTTTTTCACTTTTACTCAAGTTATATTCTAGCAGGTGACTTTCACTTTTACTTGAGTAATTTTCCAGTAAGGTACTTTTACTTTTACTCAAGTATGGCTTTTGAGTACTTAATACAACACTGCCTGTTGAACCTATTTAATTTGAATCAGGTGTGTTGGAGCAGGGAGGTACATAAAACTTGCAAAACAAGTTCTGGTCGAGGACCAAAGCTTAAGATCCCTGATGCGAATGATAATAGAAAAAGAGACATGCACTCACAGACTGTCTGAAAGCCAGCTGGTAGATGTTCCTTGCAAACATGGAGCTTGCTGAAAGGATGGAGGAGTCTGCAGATGACATGACAGCAGCAGATACCGCCCCCAAACCGAAAAAGGAGACGAATGGAGGGCAAAGATGTTGGAGCACGATTGGAAGAATCATGTCGGCTTCATCTTTCTCTTTAGGAGGAATGGGACCATAACTTGTTTGGTTCCAGTCTGAGCAAAGGATAAAATAAATCCCCAATAAATATGATATAAACTGTAAATTTCCACTGTGCATAGTATTATAACAACATTATGACCTCATTCATGATAAAAATAAAATAGCCATTGCCTTCTAATAATCTACTTTTACTAAAACTGCTGTAAACTTGCACATTCATTATAAATAAAGCATTTTTTTGCACTGGAATTTAATATTTGTTCATTTATTCTATTGGTTTTCATACCTTTTATCTCATGATGTCAGTCCTTCCAGAAAGTTGCAATGTTGCAATTTCAAATATGAACAGAAATTCAACCCAAGACATATTTTTCAAGTATCAAGCCATGTTTTCCTGGTAATATGAGAAATTTGAAATTGCTACATTTTTATAGTACACTTTCCATCCCTTTGTTTTTTGTTTTAATTGTTACAGTTGCAGCATCGCAACTTACTATAGGGACTGTTCAATATATATCGGTTCAAATTCTTAACGATTTACAGACATGAGAAAAAGACGCACAAAATTCTTTCCAAACTAACAAAATATTGCTGCTTGCAAAAGTAAGCTGTGATAGTAACGAGTTCACATTATTAAAAAAAGGACAAAATACAGGTGTTTATTCACTTGTTTACTGAAGAATTTGACACCTGGAAATCTGGAGATCAGAGCACTAATTTGGTCCCTTGCTTCCCTCTAATGTAATATTTACGCAACCAGCATGATTATTGAACGGATTGCTGCTTCATTATGGATGAGAGGAACCAGCTGCTATTTACCAAGTTCTCTCAGATCTAAGGGCAACATGGACCCATCCGGAGCCTTCCTCCCAAAACAAATATACACACAAACACACACATAGGTAGGCCACATGCCTGCTTGCATGTTTCTAACCTGTGGAGGCCCCTATGGCCCCAATGAGAACGGAGGGCACAGCCATGACGAGGCACCCAAAAGCAGCCAAGAAGGAGAGGACCTGTGCGTAGGTGGCAGAGGAGGCTGATAGGACTCTCTGGAAATACACTTGCCATGGTATTCCTCCCAGCATCTATTGTACAGTTTGTGAAAGAAGAACAGGAAAAAAATACTGAAAACTTAAATTGAAGGTAGTCGAATTCAAGTGTTGAGCCAGCATTATTTTCATGTCAACAAAGTGACAAATCTTTACTCCACATGAATGATGAATTCAGCTGGATCTGACTGCAAATAGTGTTGGACAAGCTGATAAACGTTATGGACAACACTGCACCCCCTCTACAAAAGGGCGTCTTCAGTCAGAGGCATCTTCAGCACAGCTTCAATAAGATCTGTGACAGCAGCAATCCTACATGATGACCATTACTTTCTTATTTATGATAGCTTTGGTTCTTTGTAAGAGTAAATCAGTATATCTTCAAAAACCTTCATC
Source organism: Atherinomorus stipes (assembly GCA_023101725.1). Classification (NCBI taxonomy): domain Eukaryota; kingdom Metazoa; phylum Chordata; class Actinopteri; order Atheriniformes; family Atherinidae; genus Atherinomorus; species Atherinomorus stipes. Next base: position 1,343,812 of record JALJCO010003962.1, on the reverse strand, counting down.
TTGGTTGAAATAATCTTTAGATCATTTACTATCAAATGACAAAGATACTTTAAGTCAGTGTCATAGTGTCAACGACCCATTTTACAAGCCTGTGCTTAGTGGCAAGCTTCACTTCATGAATGACTTCTAATCAAAGTAATAATTACAAGATTATTCATCCTACAAATTTATCATGATTGTTCATCTGTACAACTAGTTCAGAGCTGACTCTAGAGTTAGAGAGTGCTCTGGTAAAGCATGAGATAAACAGTACCAGGAGGCAGAAGTTGTCCACCCAAACCCAGGTATCACTCTTGGTGACGCTGCCTCTCCATGGTGACTGGTAAACCTCCTTTACTGCAGTAACAGTGATGTCTGACACTGCAGGGTTGTTCAAAGCGAAGGGGACACTGATCCACTGTAGATGAGACACAAAAGTCCATACAGTTTGAAAACGCAAAACTGATCGTGAACGTATATTCATAGCAGTGAAATTCAGAATTTCAGGTTAGGATCAATGTAAATAAGGTTGGATAGAAAAAAACAAAACTCATACAGAAAACCAATATGGAAGAAAAAAATAAGAGAACAGGTTTTGTCAATATGAGAAGTACAGTCTTCAGAAAATAGGGATGACAGGCCACCTCATAGACTGCTCCCCCAGGTGCCACCCCAAGAAGAAGAAACAAAGCTACAAATTCTTGAAAAAATTTAGAGTAAACGCACCGTTTACCGTACCTGAGTAAAGCTTGGATGTCAAAGTGCAAGTGAATGGAGCCTGCAATGCACTATATTGTTCTATATGCTATCCACATCAATACTGCCATGTTCTACATCACTGGTCCCCAACCTGGGGGCCAGGAACCCCCAAGGAGGTCCCAAAAACTCCTTTTGGGGAGTCCATGAAGGGGATCCATGGCTTTTTGGTAGTGGCATGAAGTGGGTCCTCTGGGAAAATAGGTTGCCAACCTATAAGTTTAGTTGTAATAATCAATTCATTATTTCTAAAAATCTAGACCTAAAATCTAGAATCTATGCTAGTTTCATTTACACGTGCCACCCTTTAGCCAGTCTGTGCCCCTCCTGGCTCCTCCATCAAAAGTTTTTGTGAACCCCACTCCAGCTTTTTCCATGAAGAACTTTTACTCTTCAGAATGAAAATATATGCAGCTACCCTTCCATAACAACATATATCTTTTAATGAATAATAATCATTACAATAATGATTATAAAAAGCTCAACTTGAACTCACCAGACCAACAAAGATACAAAATAGCTGCACCACATCAGTGTAGGCCACCGAGTACAGTCCTCCAACCAGGGTGTAAAAGATAGCAATGAGTGCAGAGATAACCACTGACATGTTGATGTTGATGTCCACTATGACACTCAGAGTAGCACCTAAGGTCATGCACAGATAAAAGGACACCATTGGTACTGCAGCAATAAAACCACTACAGCACAATTTGATCCTTTGCCAAAAACAAAACTCTTTTCTATTCTGCAGTATGCAGAAAAATAAACTCACCAAGGGCAGATAAGATGGCTGCAGACCAGAAAATCTCACCCATGAGGGCGGGTATGAAGAGCAGGCCACCCATACGTTTTCCATACAGTTGCTGGAATGGATCCAACATGGTGACGTAACCCCGTGAGCGCATGGGCTTTGCAAAAAATAGACCACCTGGGAAAGACGGAATACTGAGAAATCAGGCAACCACCAGGCAAAACCCTCGACTATACCTAAACTCAAAATGACTGACAAAAATATGTAGATGATGATGATGATGACAGCTGAGCTAAATGAATTAGACTCTATCAGTGCAGAATTCAAGATGACTTGTTATGGCTTAAATAACCAACAACTTCAATCAGCTATAAATAAGTGTTCATCAATCTGAGGGTTTGTCTAAGTATATGTATACACGCATAATCACTACTATCCCGATTCTTGACATGTTATGCTACAAGTACAGTAATATCAAATCTACTGTACATTGTTTTGAACAGCAGACACATATAAGATTCCTCACCCACAACCAGACTGAGTGCATATCCAAAGGGGGCTTGTGCCCAAGCCAAGCCGTAATCTGGAAGATACACATATTCAGCTGTGCCATTGATGTACCCTCCTCCAACCCAAGTAGCTGGAAAACATACACACACACACACACACAGATACACAAAGAATCAAGTTCAAATAATTTCAATATCTTTGCAAACCAACTTATATTTGTAATGCACAGCATTTTGGTCAGCCTTGTTTTAAAAGTGTTTTATTATAAACAAAGCTGGTATGGTAGAGAATGGCAATAAATAACAACAAAATTACTGATATGAAAACACATTTAGGGAATCTGAAAAAAGATTTATGCTCTTTCTCCAATGGAACCAGTTTCATACCAAACTTTTAAGAAAGGTGTGAGGAGCTTCTATAATAAACGTTAAAGTTATGATGCAAATAAGTAATAGTTATCAAAACAGTGTTGGTAAGATAAACCTTACCTGTCATCGTGAAACCACCGACAAATAATCCAATATCTCTCCCTCCAACCATGATGGTTTCGCTGCGGTCGGTGCCCTCCGCCTCCCCGGAGTGTTTGTTCTTCCATGCCGCCCAGATGCCGACGAACAAGATCAGCAAATAGAAGACCGCGATAGCCACAAGTCCCTCTACATGGATTGTCATTGTCACAACGGTCTTCTGCTAGGAACTGGAAGGCATGAAGACCTGTTAAAGTGCAGGAGAGGGAAGAGACAATAAACCCGTCTTTCAATGCTTTGCATCTGGACAAATGGACTGTAAAAGGTGCCATCATGGTTGTTGTGGAAATATGTTCAATGAAAAAAAAAGCCCACTTTTTTGTTATTGTTCTTTTTTGTATTGACGGAACTTGTCATGACCAAATCCCTGTTTGACTTTAAAAGGGGGAAAATTAAAACCACTCAAATGATCTCAGAATATTCCAAGCAGCTTTGAAGAAAACTGAATTTCCTACAAGCTTTTCTGAAAGTTTTATGTATTTCATGACTCATTTAAGTTATACCCCAATTTACTCATTATATCTTAAAATGTACAAGGTGAAAGTGTTTTAAGAAACGTGAAAGCAGTAGATTTATGTTTGTTCAACCTTTTATTAAATACTGAGAACCAAGATCATTTTAAAGGAGCTAAAACAAAAATGGAGAACAAACAAATATGACCAAAAAAAAAATGTGTTTAAACAAAAGTCTGTATCAAGTCCTGTCGCTGCGTCTTTTTGTCCGTTCTTTTCTGTCCCAGCTGAAGGACTTGTGCGCAAAATCCTTATTACGCACAGGAGCCACAATTTTTGAGAGCCAAATTGTATCGTAAAAACTCGTTTTCTTAATCTGAACTGATAAACAGATCTTTGAAGCATTTTTTTTTTAAATTATAAACATATCAGGAAAAACGTAACAAAAACATGTTAAACTTACCTCAAATATGTCTAGAGTCATGTGCTGGGGCACCTGGGGAAAGCAGTGAGCATAACACTTAGAGCTTTATGAATATCCTCCTCTCTGCCGTGAACCGTGGAGTGAAACGTTGGTGGGGGTCTCTCGGGTGACTTACTGAAGGTTTTAAGGGGACAGTTGCCGTCAGAGGACCGAGACACGCGTCAGAGACCCAACGTCCCTCTTAATGACCACCTTGCATAGAAACACGTCACAATGTATCAGCTGAAGTGGGTGGAGGAAGGAGGAGGTTATTTTACTCAATAACGTAGGGACCCCCTGATTTTTTTTTACACCACTTGAGTTTATGTAAACTCTACACTCCAATGTATTAAATAATCAATAATTTTAAGCTTCATGTTGATACTACTCCGTCAAACTAAGTGCGTAAAAGCATCGTTGCGCAGCCAAATGTGAGCATTTATGTCCTGCTAGTGTTCAACCTTGCAAACAAAGTCAGCTTTGCTCCATTTAACTATTAAAGAGAATGGAAAAGCGTCCCTATTTAGAAACCTATGGGAACGTACATATATATATATATATATATATATACTTATAGAGGCAAATCTTCCATACCCTCTCACGGAAAATTAGTCCATATTTCCCCTTTTCTCTGCTGTTACACGAAGAAGTAACAGACAAAAATACCCCCACCTTTAAGCAATTACAACACACTTAAATGTGCCTGCCACTTCCCTTCAGGATATATATCAGTGGGATGTGTCTAGTTAATGGCCACTCCAGCCTGAAGTCCTTTTTATCAGGACTACGCTTGTCAAAACTGGCAGGCATCCAATTAGGATGGATCCAGAAGAACACGCGGAAAGATTTAATGATACTATCTGACTTTTAAAAAATCCCGACACACACGCACCCACTTGCATTTGGAGAGGTTATTGTCAGAAAGGAGTTTTATATTTTCTAGTCCTGGTAATGACTGAGTTTATTATGACCACAAACATGTACAGCACCCTCTTTTGGTGAGGCAACTGAAGCGGTTCAGCACCATGGACAGAGGCTAACATGTCAATCCGTTCATGTGCTTAAAAGTTTCAACTCTTCCAACTGATTTCAGATACTTTGCTTAATTCAGCTATATATATATATATATATATATATATATATATATATATATATTTTCTATATATTATATGACCATTACCTTCTAATTTCACTATATCAATATTTTGATATATATGTTAGCCACTGCATATGTGATGCAATATAATGTATATTCCAGTATTTAATGAGCCATAGAAAGCTTTGTAAAAAGTCTGCTTAATGTGATAAAAGCTCTCCTATTCTGTTTCCTGCTTCATGATGAGAACATCATTCACTTTTGCTAGACAGGCTCAGCTGTTGTGGAGCCCACGATAAATATCTGAACATATCAAATTACTGAAAATTACATTACAAATTAACAGAAGATCATACAGCAGTTAGTAAAGTTCACTCACTGAATTAAAGCAGACTGAGATATGGTTTTGTTTGACATCTGACAGGTGATCCTGTGAAATATTGATGCGCAATCATAAAACATCCGGCAGACAGCTGGAAAGCGTCCTATCTAGATGTTGAACAGATGGCTGGAGCACGACTTGAACACTTTTTCAAATCAAACACTGAAGTGAAGATTCTATTTGCTAGTCCTAAAAAACACATAATTCATATATTCCCTGACCATTTACAAAACATAGATGCATAAAAACCCCAAAATAAACTAGAGTGCTGTGCAGAATGACAACTAAAACCTTAAAAATATGAATGTTCAACCAAATAGTTTGTTCAGAGCCAGAGGAATGGAGATTTAATGAGCAGCTGTTGTTGGCAGTGCATAAGATGGAAGAGAGTGAGCGAAAACAGACTGAGAGTCAAGGAAAAGAGTTAAGATTTTCCATAGATAATAAAAGACACGAAGCAACCATAGACCTACCATTCTCCAAAAATATTTAACTATTTTGGCTAATATACTGTATATTTATTCTATGAAAACTCACAAATGGAAGGTAATACACAGGCCTGATATACCGTTAAGGTAAGATTAGATAAGATGAGACAGTTTGGGGGAAAGAAATGTAACAATTCTGGATGGTAAAGTGAACCTGGTCTTCAAGTGTCTTGTTACAAATCAAGGTCTGAAGAATGTGAAGCATAGTCTCAGAGGGACTCACTTTAAAAACATGAAGTACGGTGGCTGCTGGACATGCATGTTGACCAGGTTTTGCACAGTAAACACCATGCTTACTGTACATGTCCTATAATTTCAAATATACAGTTTCATTGTGGTGTCTTTCATGTTCATGTTAGCAGTATCAAAATTTCTTGGCATGCCTTTTTTACAGGTGGCAGTGTTTGAAAAGATACACATTTTTTTTCAACCTGTTCAAGTGCCACATGATATACTTTGATATGGACAGGCTAAAAAAGTGCATTAACTCTACTCAAAGAAAGTATATTAAAGGTGTAAAAACTTTAAAACAATCTACGGTAAACAGTCAACACAGGTACTTTAGTTAACAACCTTTTCAGGGTGTACATGAAAACTCTGTGGAATCTGATTTTTTTTTTCTATTCACAAATTTCATGCCTAAATATACAGAAAACAATAGGACTTCTGCTGCTGATATTCAAAACCATAAGCCATGCCTTTCAAACATTCCCAGATCTGTGATCAGGCGTGAATCACTTTACAAGTTTACTGGTAGAGGATGATAACCAAAAGGCAAATCCAGTATGAGATATTTTATTTTAAAAATATTTCAACCATCATTAGCATTTAATTTTAGATTTGAAGAGTTCATTTGCAAAAACAGTTAACCACCATTTAGAAAAAACTGAACATTTCATCGCTGTCAGGTACAAACCTCTTATCTCCATTTAACATCACTAAAACCCTACTGTACTTCATGTGAGTGTGATTTGGTGAAAATCTTCAAAAGTAAATGAAGAGTTTATTTCCAGAAACAGTTAACTCCGCTTTTTCTAAATGGTGGTTAATTGTTTTTGCAAATGAACTCTTTATTTGATCAATTTGAAATGGACAAAGAGCCATGAAGAGTACAGAAAAGTATCAATGCCAAGATCTGAAACATTTGTTTGTTTAGTTCATTTCTACAAAATCATGGTTCCTCAAAGTTTTTCCAATTGCAAACCATGAACTCCTTCATGAAATTAATGAAAAATACTTAAAACCACAATACTTTTAAAGTGATGAAAAAAAAATCTAAAACTATTTTTTAAATAGTTTTTTTTTTTTACTTTTTTTTTTTTTCTAAAGAAGCTGCTTTGGAATCTAAACTGCACAATTAATCATTATGACCAGAGGCATATTTCAAGAAAAATAATCAGGAATTAGGAAGAAAATTTATTTTAAAACTCTGATTTACTCTACATCATGTGTAGACACACAAGTGTTTAAGTGCCTGACTACATCATGGAAACTATATTCACAAACATCTAGCAAAAGGAAAAATTCTGATGTCTCATGAGAGGCTAATTTGAAAAGAAAAAAAAAAGTCTACACTTAACTAGAAAATGGAGCTGCTTGGAAAAGTCAAAGTGCAATTTTCTAAAAAGAAATACTACACTTTGCATCTTTGAGGGTCGGCGACATATTGAAAGAAAAAGTTCTTTTTTGAAAGTATCTTTCACTTACTACCCTATCGATATCAGGCAAACTTAAGTACATGCTACTCCTTAAGAGTCTGCTGAAAATAAACTTGACTGTAAGGAGCTCTGTACAGTGCTGGAGAAAAGGTGGAGGTGAAGTCCTGCTGAAATGATGGAGCTTCACAAACACCATCAGAAAAAAAGAAACAAGCTGTTTGTGCTGCTACCTTTCAGTCAGAGATGAAATAAAAGGATCAAAGACTTGCATTGTACATTCTGTGCAGACTAAGCAGATGCTCCTTTTTGGTTTGCCTTTGATTCACTCATTTATTGAGGGTAAATTTAAAAAAAATGAAAAAAAAAACCCACTATGATTTAAACTTTTTTTCTCTAAATGAAGAAAGGACAAAAAAAATGGAAGCACCAGTTGAAAATGAGATTTTTACAGAGGTTTTGATTTTTATTAACAAACTTTAGAGGCTAACTTCACATTCATTTATGACAATCACTTCACATAATGCACAGTTGTGCTTGGAAGTTTATATACTCTACCATTAAAGAGAAGCTAAATTCACAATAGTAATTCAAATAACAAGAAACTGAAGAAATAAGAAAGAATAATTTCCAAAATTATGCTTCAGTAAAATAAAATATTTGTTACTAGGATTTAATAGTAATAATTTAAAAAATCTGTTCCAGACAAGTCAGACCTTCCTTGTGAGCAGTTGGCCAAAATGTCTGTCGACAGGTGCAGAAGCCTGATTAAACATTATAACAAAACATTTGACTGCAGTGATTTCCTCAAGGTTTTGCTCAACCAAATTTTATTTTATTTTCATGCTTGTTTTATTTTTTGTATTTCTGTTGAACCAGAATTCGAAATTAACATAATGATACTTATGAAATTTTATATTTATAAATATATATTTATATTTACTCTTGTCATAATTAACTTATTTACACAGCAGCTGATTTTTTTTCATCTTTAATGGGAGGGTATGTAAACTTTCAAGCACAATTGTAGCTGTTAAGATATTATTTGTACGAGCTTAGACACAAGTAAGAATATGTTCAACACACACTACTCTGGCCTAACCATTTAGCTGTTTTAGTCTTTCATTGTCACTGTGGCTACAATGTTGCCAAACATGAGCAGAGCTGCATGTTTTATTAGCTGCAGAAAAGACAAAGTGGCTGTTATTTTTTCTTGTGACAGAGAGATGACCCTGTAAGCACGTTTGAAAAGGCAATAGATTTATATAAGATTGAATTTCCTGCATTAGTAAAGGAAGTATCAGAAAAAAATCTGCCTCTGTTGGTAAAACTTAGCTGAACAAAAATAATACATTGTGTGTAGAGATGCCATGACAGTCAAGAGAAAAAAGAAAATGAATGAGGACACATGGCTGGCTGGAAACAGGCAGAACCAGTCATCTGCTTTGCTGGTAAAAGCTTCTATTATTGGCTGACATGATAAAGTTGGTGCAACAGAAATTAAATAAATGAATCAGAGAAAAACAACAAAAAAGAGGAAATATTTTCATATCATTGTTATATTGTTTTTCCAATCAGAGAAAAAGAGTTAGGGGCAAAAAAACAAACAGAAATATACATATTCTTTTTTTTAAACATTCAAAATATTCTTTACAACAAAGACAGAAAGAAACACAATATTTTATTTCAGAGCAGCTACACTTCACAACCTCTGGTACGCAAATACACATAGAGATGAGATCACGTATTCAAGTTTGATCTCAAACTTTTGTTGAAAAAGTAAGCTTGTTCCTAAACAAAGTTGCCAGCTGTTGTGCATTTCTCATGTTACAATCAGTAGATGTATTCTGCTTTTGTCACTGACACCATAGAATAAGATCATTTTTTGACTGAGCCACACTCATCCAACAACTATCTAACTATCCTGTTAAAAACAACTGTTTTTAAGGGCTCCAATGACAACAACACCCAACCTGTCTGTATTCAACACTTCCATGAATGGTGCTGCTACTTCTGGCAGATCCCTCTTCATGCTCTCACGTTTTCAATGTTTTGATTTGATCTGGAAAACAAAGTAAGAGATAGAGTTCATTAGCTACAATAAATATAGTGCTACTGTTGAGATTTATGAGGGAACATCATTCTGAACATTAGAATCAAGGCTGGAAAGATGGCGTGGAAGATGAGGACATCTGCTATGATGAAGATAAAGGTGTTTTATTAACATTTACCCCGGGAGTTTTGTGACTTAAAACTTAAATGAAACCATCCAAAATTACACTAAAGGATCAGGAACATTGTTTCTGACCAGCACCATAAGTTTTAACCAGGAGTCACAGAAATGCAAAAGCACATAATATTCACTGGTAGAAGGTGAAAAAACTGAAAAGATTGTTCCAGCTAAAGCTACGGACACACTACACGATTATTTGCCCAATTTTACCCACGATTGTCAGTCGGGCGTAGTCTACACCAGTTTGGGGCTAGTTGAGTACAGTCTGCCCCGCCAGTCGGAGGAAAAATCTGTTAGTGTGTATGGGGAAGCGACACAGATCTCCGAGTGTGTTATAGGAACCAACCCGACACGACTTCAGTCGTAGTCTATCAAACATGTTTGAAATCTAGAGCCAATTACACCCGACTGAGAGCCACGCTGCAAAACACCAGGGGCCTCATGTACAGAGCTGTGTGGATTTCCTACTGAAACCCGGAATAGGTTACGATCAAATCCTGAAAACGTTGTATGCACATGAATTTTCAGATGTACGAATCTGTGCGTACGCATGGATCCAAGTACATTTCCTCTGTACACCTCAAATCAAGTGGAATTGAGCGCACATTGGAGAATCTGCACCAGGATTCTCCTCTCTGCACCATCAGAAATTACTATGGCAGTGCAGAAAAATAATCTAACTGAGAACAAATTTGAGGCTGTTTGTTTAAGTGGAAACAGGCAAAAATGTGGTCTGTGGCACGCTGTCCTCCATTACACACAAACAGAAAAGAGCTGAGTGGGAGAGTTTATGACGCCCATCCCGACTGACCAGAAAGTTGCTGCAATTGTGACTGTTTTTTTTCTTTCCTGGGGCAGTGGGAGTATCCATGGGTGACTCCGATTGCTCCCAAGATTAATACATATTTCTGAAATATAGTTGTTTATAAGCTACAGTAGCCTCCTCACAGCCCAATGTCCATTTAAATATTGTATTTATTAGCCAACACAATTTATCATTGTAGCAGGACGTGCAGGTGCAGCAATGTGCCACAGCCTCAGGATATTTCCCCTACATTTCCTGAAATCCCCCCCACTGGTAAGGACAGGTGGTCGTGTCAGTCGGGTTGAACGGTCATCTTGTCTGTGATCCCGTGGAAGATACAGTTGTTAAATGTGTTATCCCCAATCTTGAATGAATCTACCGAATCCAGTCGCTTAGTGTGAACTCCTCAGTCTTTTCAAAATCTGCGACAACTGTGACAGTCGTGCAAATGTGTCCCCGGTGTAAGTGACTCTAGCCATGCATGCACCAGGCAAGTAGAAGAGACAGATACATAACTAAATGCAAACATCACACAGTATGAACAATTTAAGGTCAAATTAGTGCAGAAAGTCAGATAAACTGCCTGTGAGCTAAGCTCATCACAACACTGACTTCCATTCATATAAATACTCATACCTTGTAACCAGTCGACTCCTTCCTGTAAACCTTCTCCTTTTAGAGCATCTGTTGCACTGAAGAACATAAACACATTGTTAACACATGAGTAACCTTAAAGGAACCAGTCTGTCTCTCTGAGACAGATCTTCGACTAAAAACACAATAATGCTGTTTTAGTATCCACAATAACATTACAAACATTTACTACTGGCTTTGTAATGTCGTTTGTCATTTAGTGGTGTAGAGCCTTTAAAGAATCTGGAAAATACTTTTTTACTTGACTTGAAATCACCTCTACGATCACCTGAATTGAAGGAAGCTGGGGCCTCATGTACAAAGAGTTGCGTGGATTTCCTCCTGAACCGTACGATCAAATCCCGAAAACGTCAAATAGGGCTGGGCGATATATCGATATGAAAAATATATCGATATATTTTCAAATGAGATATGGAATTGGACCATATCGCCCATATCGAGATATGGAGTTCAATGTGTGTTTGTTTTGTCTTTGTATATAAATACTAACCTTACTAGGGTTTGTTACATTTAATTCTGTGTAATGTTCCTTACTTGCATCTGCGAGTATTATTACATACAGTATTATACAGTATTTTTGTTTACATTTGATCATTCTTTGAACAGCTGAGCATTATTTCATCCGGCCTGGTTAAATTAAACTACTTGTAATGTCATATTTGGCTCTGACTGTAACAAAATATTTGATCTCACCTTGCGATAAAAATATCGAGATATATATCGTATATCGATATTCAGCCTAAATATATCGAGATATGACTTTTGGTCCATATCGCCCAGCCCTAACGTCAAACGCACAAAAGTATTCAGATGTATGAATCTGTGTGTACGCATGGATCCAAATACTTTTCCTTTGTACATTCCAATCAACGTGGAATTGACCACACGTGTTGGAGTACCTGACACCTCCCTGTCCACACCCCCAATATACTGTAAATACGCAAATGACATTTAAATGTGATCTGCCCCAGGGATTCTCCTCTCTGCACGATCAGAAAGACAAAATATGAGCATGACAGTGAATTTTTTTTTATTTTTATTCACTAAGAATGAACTTGAGGCAGCTTGTTTAAGCAGAAATACGCAAAAATGTGCTCTTTGCCACGCTGTTGTCTGGCATTACACCCCAACAGAAAAGTGAATGGGAGAGTGTGTGACACGGTCAAAGAGGTGGGGGTCAGAGTCACGCACACAAGCCGAAATAAGAAGTGGTCCGACATCAAGTTGGTTGTGAATCGGAGGTCGGCTGCTTGTGACTGCTTTTCTTCTTTCAAGGATGGTGGGAGTTCACACGGGTGACTCTGGTTTTCTCAAGGTAAATAAATACATATTTTTTACATATACATACATATATATATATACATATATATATATATGTGTATATATATATATATTTGTGAAACGTGTGTTTATACAGTAGCCTCCTCACAGCCTGATGTCACCGTAAATATTGGATTTATTAGCCAACACAATTTATTTTTTTTTTTTTTTTTTTTTTTTTTTTTTTACTTGTCCTGTCCAGCATTGAAGCAAGCAGAATGGAAATCTGATTGCTTTATTCTGTTGAACAGTTTTGCTTTATCAAGCGGAGCTTTATGAACATAAGGCTCCACTTGATATCATGTTTATTCATTTTATTTCTTTATTTAAACATTTGTCTATTACACCATTCCATTTCATACTGCTGGGCCTGACAAGGGAGAAATGAAAGTGAATAGAGGTAATGATAGAAAGTGAAACAGAGAGAGAGGAGTAAGGAAGAGGAAGAGAGAGAGAAGAGAAAACATGAATCCACTTACACAGTTCACTGGTACATCTGTACCGCGATCCCTAAACAACCAAGGTCTCTGTTGGAAAACAAAACAAGCAATCCCCTACAGGAGTACCTGCAGGTGGCTTAAATATCCTCAGATCATACAAACACACGCAGAACTACGCAGAGAAGAGGTACAACACAATTTATTACCATAACAGGATGTACAGGCGCAGCCTCAGGAATTACTCCTGCATTTCCTGTGTCAGAGCCTCGGGTATTTCCTCATCCCGAGGGACACAGATGTAACAGACCTGCGACTGCTAAATTGCCTCACCCCTGCTGTGTTGGCATAAGTGATTACCCAGATAATCTTATAGGTATCCTCACAAATTAAGTGCATTAATAGTAAATCTTCATGTAAGTGAATATATACTCTGGTGCGCATGGAGGCACAGCTGGGTGTGTTGCGCCCCAAGCCTGGCTTCAGCTCAGCGCACAGAGATTGTCTCTGGGAACCTAAAGCAGCTGATCAGCCCGTTATCATTAAATCAGTAAATCTTCTCAGCCTCTGCATACACCCTCTCTGCATATCACATAATTTCTAACGTCTTCTTCCAGCTAAAGCAGCTGCTGGACAGGAGCCTGGTTTTTGCACCACTTTGCACTTTTATATCCACTCATGTAATTGCAGACGCAGGTGTTAACTGTTTATGAGTTTGTTCATGTGTCTGACCACATACTCAGTCTGGGGCCTGATTGTTTTCACATTTATTTCTTACAACAGTTTCCAGCGTCGCCTCCAAGTGTCGCTAAAAGCCTCAACAACTGGAAAAACCTTTGTATGCCAGCCATGAAGTTGACATGAAGCACCGCACACCGTAATTTCATTCTTGATACATCTCAACTTTAATGTGACAATGATCGTACGCCACGGTTTTGTGCGTATATGAACCCTTTGTACATGAAGCCTCTGGACTTTAAGGTAAATATATACTCATATTTCCAGAAAATTTCCAGAAAAATATTATAGCTTCTTATTCCTCCCATGTATGTAACATACTCTATATTTTATGTAGAAATAAAGTCTCCAAACAGCAAACCAAAATGTGACACTTGGTTTACTATTACACAAAAAGTTTCTACTTAACTACATACTTCTAAACAAAGTCACTAACACATCCTTGTTGCCATCCAAAGAAGATGTGTGGCTTAAGTAATGCTACAGACAATGAAGATATGTTTTTGCACATACTTGCACACATGACATTATTTTACAGCAGATTTCTTGTTTTATCGATATTAACTTCACAACTATTTGCTTCTATAGTTTTCTGGCACACTAATGCAAGAAAAATGTGTTTGTGTATGTTTATACCAGATATGCCATGGTTTGTCTTTGATGTTTTCCAAACAGAGCAGCTGGGAGACCTTGACAGAGGACAGGGCATCCCTGACATCCATCTTGTTAGCAAAGAACAAGATTGGGATCCTTCTGTGTTTAATATCTGCAGTAAGACAGAGAGTGAAGTGTCAGTGTAATAAATCTTCCAATATTCTATTCAAATAATGAAAACAATTCTTTGAAACTAAACCAGTGTGAAAATGCAGGAATCCGTTCTTTCTTTCTTTTTCTTTTTTTTTGTAGGAAAATCAAATGAAAAATAAAACCAATTTTTAAATGCCTTTAAGGTCTAGACTTGTAATAGCACAGGACGCCCAATAGATGCAGCAGGTAATGCAAGAAACATGACTTTACCTGGATGATTTAGTAATGTGTCAAGTTCTTCTTTGGCCACTACCATCCTCAGTTTGTCAGCACTATCAATGACAAATATGATAGCCTGGCCTTCCCTAAGAAGATATAAAAGGTATTACATCTATACCAACATCATAAACAGGAAATGAGAAGTTGTTTTTGCACCTCCAGTGTACTTACTTGTAGTAGTGTTCCCAAAGATTTCTGTATCTACCTTGTCCGGACATGTCAAAGACCGTAAAGGAAAGGCTAAAAAGAAAGAAAACAGATTGTCATGTACTAGTTCTTTACATCTTAAAGATGCACTAAATAACTTTTGTGGATTTTCTCAGGGATGTGCCCTCTACTGATGTCTAATTCGACATCCATCTTGCACCCTACCTTTACCCTGAGCTCTCTCTAACCGGTCAATGATACAGTAGTCTTATCTTGACTCTTGTCTTATCGCTTGCTCTGCCCCCCCCTTTTTCTCCAATAGCGTCTTCTTGCTTTTTTTTTTTTTTTCTCACTGAATCAGCCATGTGGATCCATCAAAACAGCTGGTGTGTTCATACCGCTTGCTAGCATGTCATGTGGTGTGTAAAGCAAAATTCAGCTGCAATGCCATCCTGCATCTCGGAAGAAAAAGTTGTATAGTGCAGTTTCTCAGGCTCAGAACCCTTCTGGGTAACAGCGACTCCAGAAATGCACATAATAGATATCACTGTGCCATCAAATGAGTCCAGAACACAGAGTTATAGAGCAGGAAAGTTACATTGTACGTCTCTAAATGTAAATTTATCAGACAAAAATGAAACGTTGGGGATGGAATACTTTAATGTTTGACTGGATATCAAAGTTGAATTTAATGTCCAACATGTTAATTATGTTATGATCATCAGCTACCTGGATGTCTTGAACTTCTCAATACTGAAGCCAATTGTTGGGACAATGTCCTGCACCTGGGCCTGAAAGAGAAATGCAATGCAATCTAGGTAAGAGACGCAAATGGAGGTGCACATTGGTTACATACTCTAACTGTATATCTACATTATATTTCAGATTTTTTTTTATCATTATCTAAACTGCCAATATGGCATATGACAACATAGTTACAGGATGGCAAAAGTAGCAATACAGACAGACGTGCACAGAAAAAAATTTATATCAATGGTATTTAATATGAAAAATGCATATGAATAACTAACTCGGTCATACACAGTGACTTACATTGGAGGGCTTGAGTTTGTTGATGATGGTGGTCTTTCCACTGTTGTCCAGACCGAGACACAGCACATTCACCTCCTTCTTTAAGCCCAGCCATCCAACCAACTTGTCAAACAGCCCCATTGGCTAGCCAGCAACCATCAGAGGAGTCTGAACTAAAAAATGAAAACAAAATAAAGAACAAAAAACCAAAACAAACAAAAAACAACAACAAAACAATACACTGTTTCACTCTTTAAACATTAATATTAACATTAACATTAGTGTTGATCATGAGATCAACAGAAGATGTCACTAAGACTTCTGTCATCTTACCCATCGACATGTATCAACATTTGTGAGATTGTATGAAAATAAATTATTCACATTCAAAATAATGCTAAATTTTTATTCTTCGATAAAACATGGGCAAGTACGTCCTATGTCCAAAGAGATGATAAATTAGCACTTGAGGCTCTTTTTCTTTGATCTGTTTCAACTGCCTCTTGTCATAGTAGCCACTTTAACAATCCAGCGTCATTTCAAGCAGCCAGGAACATTGAAGGAGTTTTTATTTATATCTCTGGGTTATTTAACTTGCCCTGGAACATTCTCAGCATAAAAAACAATCTCAAAATGATGAAAGATTAACTCTCTTGATCAAAGATGCAAAATGCTTTAGCTGTCCAGGAACAAAATGACAGCAGGAGTTGTAGTTAAAACCGTGGTCTGGTTCGACCACTGGTGTGCTCACATATAACCTGTTACATCAAATGCAATGGATGTCATACATAATCAAACTACTGTGAAAACAAAACACAAATTCGTTTAATTTTTAAGGTTTATCTACTTTCACGATTGGTATAAAGAAGCAACAAACCTTTATAAACTATTAACGCTGTCCATACATGTGAGTGAATTTCGTTCTGTTCTGAGTGAAAGACAAATTTCACGTTCCCTTGCATTAGTTACTATCTACCTATAACATTTAATCTGATACTCAAGAATCTGTTAATGCAACAAGACTAAACAAATTCGCATTTGCAGTGAATTACTAAAATGACAAAGAGCAATAACAAAAAAACGGCCCTGCTTGTTATTCGTTAAATTTAACAAAAGCTCAGAACAGCTAACCCTATTTACCAGTTTCAACTCGCTAGCAATTAGCTTAAGCTAACCTGGTAAATGGACTCCAACCAGATTTGAACGTATTTTAAAGTTGCTAACAGCTATTTAATCTCTTGTTGTCATCTTTGCTAGCTAGCCTTAGCTTACCTTTAGCCATTCACCAGTTTATCACTCTACCTCGATACTAGCAGTATCGAAGACAAACAAATATATGAAGTACTTGATGTGATTATACACGGCAATCTCAACAACAAAGACATATAATTGCGGTTATGCCTTAACAGTTAATACTAACATGCCAGCTTGTCGTGATGTCGCTAACGTTAGCTTGTAGTATACTATAGCCGGTTGCTAGGAAGAGCAGTTATTTACCTGTAATGTAGCAATGAAATCTTCTTCAAGAATGCACGTAATTCCGTCTCAACTTGGTTAATTTAATAACTGGCGTCAAACAGACGTTTCATTCATTTCTCCGAAAATCTCTCATGCTTCCTTGCCCAAATAACAACTATAATAATAAAAATAATAATACCCTGCTGGTTATTTACACTGTGTTGCTTAGAGACCAGTGCGCTATCTAACTCAAGTCTGCCACCTATGGCATGTTGCTACATTGTATCGTCAGGATGATGATGTGCCAAAATGTGACCCGACACTAGGAGGTGCTGTAGGTTGTGTTGGCGCATTTGATCAGTTAAAAACACAAACTCCGATTGGTCGCCTCCTAGAAACTACAACATGAAAACTGAACGCAGCTTTCAGTGAGGGACACTCCACATTTCCTTCTTCACACTTATATTCTACTTTAGACATAGACAGAGATTATAATAAAGGAAAACATTTCTGAGGCTTACTCAATCTAATTAAAACACCAAGAATATAACATTAGTTTGTAACAACAGCAGGATCCCACATAAATCTCAAAATCTGTTGGCTTTGGGCTACTGGTTGCATAGCTTTCAATATCATACTCTACAGAGGCCATTAAAGGACACTGTTGTATACTTTTGGAGAGACAAGCATCCATGAGTATTTCTGTGCTTGTGCGTGTGTGCTTGCAGATGTGCATTGCATGACTGTGTAATGGCCCACCAAGAAGGAAAATCAATGTTAAGATCCAATGGGGTTCAAATCTGAGAAAAACTAAGTATTAAAATAGAGTTGTTTATTAAGGAACAAACTTACTGAATAAAACATACAACTTTCACAAGACTTTTTGTACAAGACATACTGCATTATCATGAGGAGAGAACATACATTTCTATAAAATCTTTTGACATTCAGTGGTCTTCGGTTCAAAAAACACAATTGTATTTACCATTCTGTCAATCTTTATTTTTATGTGACTTGTTTCATAAACCAGCTGGAATTATTAAAACCACATAGTGTCCCATATATCACAAGATATTTTCCCTCCTCATCTTCCCGGGTCATGAGGTAACAGACTTCAGACCATTCAAAGCCCATAGAAATCATTGGATTGTCACTTGGAAAGACAAAGAGGTATTGGTGAACACTTGAATAGACACTAGAGAGAAAAAGTCCTAAATTCAAGTGAATGCTAGTACTTGCTGAGATAATAAAGAGACCACATTTGGCCAATGTTGAAAGAGGTGGGTCGTTGTGGAAGCTGTCCATAAGATGATCCATAAGATGATGAGTGCGTGTTAGCTAGACAGCATGTGGTCTAGCAGCGGACCGTTCTCACACGAGCATCATGTGGTACCGGCAACACCTAACAGTCTGGTGTTTGTGCAGTTTGTTGGATGATGATGCCAAAGAGCTCCAGTTCAGAGTGGAAACACAGTCTGACTTTGTGCAATGGTCTCACACTTGAAAGCCACTCTGCTGGATGTGATGAAGCTGCAGGCGAAGAGACTGTATGCTACTGATGATTCTCCTCTGGTGGCCAATCAAACAGACTCCAATTCGTTTGATGTCGCTGGAGAGAAGAAAGGGATTGGAGTGAGTTTTTAAACAGAACAGCAGACAAACCTGCTTATTAAGAGAAAACATGCAAAACAGTTGTCCATGTCATTTCAGTCTGAATGAAGCTGAGTGAAAACTGACGACATGCTGTAAATATTAACCACATTTAATACAGTAGGACACAATACCATAAGATTTTTGTGCTCACAATTATTAAGACTGACAAAGTTCAACCAGTTATAAAAAAACAAACAAACAAAAAAAACAAACAGGGATGGTGTGTAGAATTCAAGCATTTCCAAAATACTTAAAAATGATGTCAGCAACATTAATCATTCAAATTCTGCACAGAAAGCCCCAAGACAAGAGTTGAACCGGGATGTTCTTTGCTTTGAGGGAACAGTGTTAACCATCACACCAACGTACAGGCCAGGCTTAATGGATCACACTTTAATATTCTTTCAGAAAACCTATGACGCTGTATCCTCCAGGGTAAATGGAGAGGTGCCGTCCAGACTGTTATAAGTACACAGTTCAAAAGCCAGCATCCGTGGTATTCTAATGCACATGACACGGATAAATTGCACATTTTGGAGGTTTACTGTAGGTGCAACATCTGCTATCCAAACACTCCTGGATTTCAGCATGGATAAGAGCAGATTGCAATTCCTGGCCCCTTTCTGCAAGCTGCAATGGCACGATCCTTAGAAGGTCAAGAAGAGAAACTTCACAAGTCCATCAACTGAAATCTTGTCAACTTTATTGTTATAGTAAGGAAAATAACTAGAAAATTTGGAGTAGGTGTTGTCAAAAAGAAGCATCTCTACCTCAATCTCAAACTTGCTTATGACAGCTAAGTCAAAACGAAAATATATCTTTCCAAAAACAGTAAATTTTCACAGTTTCATGCTGTGTTTGCTGGAAATGGGGCTGCAGAAAATTGTGCAAACAAGGAAAGGATAGATCACATCGCCAGATGCAGAACAAATACAAAACACCTTTACATTATCCAAACAAAACTTATAGTGCAGGGATAATTTGCATTATGCCAGCTCTCTCTTTTCTTTTGATGCCACTTATTTTCCTTTTAGTGTGCCTTTAGATTCGGCAGCAGCACTCTCTATAATTTGGCTCCACTTACTCTATACTCATGGTTGAAATAGAATCCAATGTAGTGTATCCTGCTGCAAGGAAGTTGCTCTTATATTGGCTCATTTTGATGGAATCAAGCCAGTCACCGATAGAGATGAAAAGAGGGTAGTCAGGCATTTCCTCTGGGGAGTCAGAGAAACTGAGAAGACAAACAGAGGGTCAAATGAGATAGTAGAACTTGTTGGCATGCTGTTGAGCTGAGAAGTAGACCAGTGTTACATATATTTTTTGTAAAACATACCTCAACCTACTTTTTAGATATTTGGTCTTGGTCTTCTGTGTGAGGTGTGTGATTTAAATCAACTTGCTTTCACTTGCAAAGTTGCAAGTTTTTATGTTGTCAATTATGTGTGAATACAAGAGTCCACATGTTTTTGAAATAGTGCTCTTGGTAAGATGTCTGAACAAAATCTCATGGTGTAACACTTACCTTAGAGCATCATTGACCTGAGTCAGCAAACTACTGGGACTGATTATGAGTTTATCAAGGAAGGACAGCACATCGTTGAAGTGTGGGCGCTGGTTAGACTCTTTCTGCCAGCAGTGCAGCATCAGCTGGTGTAGGGTCACAGGACAGCCAATTGGTGCTGGCAGACGGTAGCCTTCTTCAATTGATAAAATAACCTGAGATGAACATTAGCAAACAGTTCTGAATTTCAAACTCAGTAAGTTTTTTTCTCCTTATGAAAGACAACTAAATAAATAAATACATATCATGCTTAAAATTTTATTAAGTATAATGTGATTGGCAGCTTACATCTTGATTGGACATTTCCCAGTAGGGTCTCTCGCCATATGACATCACTTCCCACATGACAATGCCATAGCTCCATACATCACTAGCTGATGAAAACTTTCCATAAGCAATAGCCTCAGGTGCTGTCCAGCGAATTGGTATCTTTCCTCCCTGACACAAAGCAGCAACAAAGAATAAGTCTGAGGTGTTCACACACGGTTTAACTGAAACGTTCTGTTGCAGCTTCCGGATCCAAACTCACCATAGCGGTGTAGGCTGCTTCAGAATCATCCTCAAGGACTCGAGACATGCTGAAATCTGAGACCTTACACACCAAGTTTTCATCTACCAATATGTTACGAGCGGCGAGGTCTCTGTGAATGTAACCCATATCTGAAAGATAGGTCATGCCGACAACAATGCCGCGCAGCATGCCGACGAGCTGGAGCACTGTAAACTGACCATCACGTGTCTGGAGAGAACAGAAATAATGTTGAGAAGATGGGAGATTTTCAGGAATAGAATGCATATGTATATGTTTAACTGCATATTCTCACCCGGAGGAAAGCGTCCAGTGCCCCATTTTCCATGTACTCCACCACAATCATTACTGGTCTGCCTGGAGAAATGTTAAAATAGCAGTGTCATAAGTATTTACATCCATTACTCAGGTAGAAGTGTAGATGCTAGGGTTAAAAAGACTTCTGTAGAAGTTTAAATACAGTATCAAGCTTTTTACTCAAGAAAAAGTGTAAAAGCACTGTTTTAAAAACTACTTAAAGTATAAAAGTAAAAGTGATGTAAGCAAAAAATACCATTAAGGACAAAAGCTTAGGCTGTGCCACAGGGGCTTATTGCACCACCACACCTCCCAGAATAAAACTTATTCTAAAGGCTGGTGCTTGGCTAGAGTCTCTGCTGTGGTCATATTTCTACAAGGCTACTTACATCTTCCTACATATCTCCTCCTTTTCTGAGATATTCTGAGATTTTTTTTTGGTGTTTTCATTTGGGTTAAGTTGTTGTTTTATGCCCAGTGCTGTTTATGCCCACTGCAGAAAGACATGTGAAGAGTAGGCAGATGTTAGAGTACTTACTCTTGGTGACTACTCCTTCCAGTCTGATGATGTTGGAGTTATTGAACTGTCCTATGATTGAGGCCTCACGCAAAAACTCCCGTTTCTGTTGTTCCATATAGCCACCTTTAAGTGTCTTTATCGCAACAGCAACGTCCTTCCTTCCAGGTATACGCAAACAACCACTGCACACTTCTCCAAATTCACCTGCAATAAGATATTATGAATAATGAATTAATGTGAATGGCTTAATTCTCCTGGAACATTTTAAAGCTATAGCTACTTTCGCTAATATCACCACTGCTGATGAGCTTTGTATAAAGTGTTTTTTTCAGAGAAAAGTACATGTGGTTTTTGAAAGTTTATGAAACTTGATGTAGGTTATATAACAGTGCTGTTGAGGATACGTAATGCATGCTGCCTCCACTAGATGGAGGTCATGTCACACATGCACAATTAATGACCAGCTTCATCATAAACACCCAAGGGCTTAAAAGCAGAGACAATCTGTTTGACCCAATGAACCATCTAACACCGTTGTTTATAGCCTACAACTCTGACTTAGCTTCTCTATAATATCATAAATTTCTTTAAAATCAGCAGCTAAGAGCAGCAATAAAAATATGAAATCAGGACTTGATGGGGTTCAGCTCTCTTTTTAATGTTTTCTCAACATAAAATGAGATCATGTCTCTATCACAAGTGCCTGACAGCCATTGCTGGAACATTTTTACAAATTATATCTTAATGTCAGCCAAGGGAATATTATCTAGGTTAGATAATGTCATGCGCCAAATAATCTATCAACTGACATATGATTAGATCTAACAGATTATAATTAGTAATGCTCTTACCAAGACCGATCACCCTGTCGATGCATATGTATGAGGGGTCTATCTCTTTGGCAAATTCCTCCACAGCCTGAGTGGGGTCCTCATACGTGTCTGGGTCCACATAAGTCTTTATCCCGGAGAATGGAACTGGAAGGCAAGAGGTGTACAGTGATTAGGATCTTTTACATAATGAGCTAGAGTTTGACAAGAAACTGCGACAAGGCTCATTCGCTGGATTGTGGCAATATTTGGGTATTTCCAAGACAGTATATGCTTGTCATTTCTATACAAGTCAAATACACAATAAACAGAATTTTATACAACTTACTTGTGGATTTACTTTTGTCTGCATTAACGATATGTGCAGCATATGTTCAGGAAGGCACTTAACATGGTAAAAGAGTTGCACACATGGCTTGCTCATGCTTAAAGGGATAGAACACCCACAGAATGATGTGCCTTCATTTTCTACTCACCCTCATGCTGAGCAAGAATGGTGAGCATTTTTTTAATATCTCAAATGCAGTTCACTGGAAATTACATCATTTAGTATATTTTTATAGCCTAAACAGTAGAACATCTCACTTCCTCACTTCATGCGAGTTCATGACACTACGGAAGACGCGGCAGGAGAGATCGCGCGTTCTCTTTTTCTTTCTTTCTTTTAAATCAATAGCCAGCCCTCTTGTGTTTGTCCGCAGCTCAGCTTGGGCCTTCTTAGCACAATGTAAACAGCTAATGTCTTCTTCTATGCTTGCATTATCGGCAGAGTAGGTGCCGAACACTGCAGCTTCCGTAGTGTTGTGAACTCGCATGAACACAAAAGTAGAAAGTGTGATGTTCTACTGTTTAAGTTATAAAAATAAACTAAATGACGCCGTTTTGAGTAAATTACGGGCGCTACCCACTCAGGATGCTTGGATTACATTGGAAAAGCAGTGTGGAGGAATATTGCCAAGTTGCTGTGGACTTTTATGTACCTTTTTGTGCTGAGCACCAGTGAACTCCATTATATGGAACTCGGTGGATAACGAAACCCTCTTGGATCTCCGGCTGCATTTAAGATATTAAAAAAAAAGCTCCACAGTCTTGCTCAGCATCGGGTGAGAAGAAAATGAAGGCACATCTTTCTGTGGGTGTTCTATCACAAAACAGTTATCACATGTGCTTAATGGTATTTCAAATTATGCACTGACCTCATATAGAAATGCAAATCAGAGCTGATTTATCTTATCTACAAATTATGGAGCTGCATTAACATGATCCTATTTACCGGAAAATGTAATCGGGTGAATCCGAGTGTTAAAGATTTGTGAGTGTTTAAAGTTAACTTGGTCTCAAAGTGAGTTGCTCATTCATGGGTTATTACATGAAGCAATACAAAACTCCCCTTAAATCATGAAAACTTTCTACTCAGGGGCCACAGAAAATATTCTGATTAGGTGTATCTCTGTGAGGTTCAGTAACTGCCATGTTTGGGACCTGAGAGCTGATTGCATTGCTAGAACAGCTCCTCCCGCTCTGTGTTGTATCTGCAACTTGGCGAGGCACTCTAGTGTCGTTAAAATACTAAAATTATAATTATAAATCCACCCATCCCACAAACTGTGTGTTCAACTAACTGCTATCAGGTAGGTCCTTATTCTTATGGCCAAAACTCAGAATGGTCTCCTTTCCTGAGTCATTGTCATAATATTTTACCCTTGACTATATCTAGAACAAATAATATAACAATTGCGGGCAGTGTAATATTAAAGAATCTTTTCAGACTTATCAAAAACAATTGCTTGCATTGACTACGGCCTTTGTGTTCTAAGGCTGGAATAAAAGAAATAATAATACTTTTTTTTCCATTTTTCATAAATTGTCTTTCATGCCTGTCCCTCTTCATTTTCCAGTAATCTGGATAATAACCAATTGTTTTCTTTTTCATAGCAATAGGGGAGTGGGTGGCCTAGTGGTAGCGTCGTGGGCCTTGACGCGGAGGACCCGGGTTCGAGAAACTGTGGACCCCTGAGCAAGGTCTTTAACTCCCACCAACGGCGCTTTAAGTAGCAGCCCACTGCTCTCTGGTACTACTGTACAGAGATGGCTAAAATGCAGAGCCCTAATTTCCCCTCGGGGATCTTAACAGTATAACAAAAAAAAAAAAAAATTACATCAAGGATATTTTCCCAGCTCTCTACAAACTGTATCGTTACAAGTTGTCACTTAAACCTTTGAAATATACTTCAAGAAATTTAAACACACTTTACCAGACTTGCATAACTCAACTGTCCAAACCTCGCATGCCTACAGCATAACATGTGTGACTAACAGGTCAAATACTGTACCTCCAATCTTACATCAAATGGCAAATCAAATAGATTTACTCTAAAAACACAAAAACTCCTTGGGAAACGTGATTGCTTAAATCTCATACAGCCAATTTATATGAGCTATGAAAATTGTGTATATCACAAGTCTTCAAAAACAATGCAGTCTCCAAATTATTGCGCCCAAACCTATATTTCTTTTCGACCCTTTTTCTGATGACCAAAGGCTGTCACCTTCATTTCATCAGCATTCACTCTTTTTGTTCCAGTTTTCACAAAACTCAAGTGTACATTTTGCAAATATAAACTGAAACATGCCAATAATGTACCACAGAACTAAAATGTACCGGGAACAAGGATCCTACCTGAATTTTGCATCTCCTCCTTCCCTGAATACAATAAGCTTCATACAGCCATAAATTTTAGCTTCATAAAGCCTATATCATAATCATAGGCTTGTTAATTTAGACTTGCCAAGTTTATCGGTGCCAGAGGATTTACATTTTGTGGTTATAACAGGTTTGTCTTTTGATGAATCTCTGAATATTCCAGCACATCCATGCATGCGGATATAACACTTAAATCAATTTGCATTTGTGTTTTGCATATTACCTTTATTTTGTTTTGATGCTTTGTACATAAGTCAATTTATCAGTGTTTCTTTCTTTTCTTTTTTTTTTTTTTTTTGTAAATATTTTAGCTCTTTAATTGTAAATTTGACCACATCTCCATTTGCACAGTTTAAAGAGCTTCCCAATATAAATAGTATTTAATATATTTGGTTAAATCTTGAATCTTAAAAGGTTTTTCCACATTTGACCTCTGATTTTTGATAAAAAATAGTCAAATGCTTCCTCCTGATACATACAGTATCAAGAGTATTTTATACACCTTATCCCGTCTGTGTGAAGATTGTTATTCAATTATTATTTTGCTACAAATAAACTCACTTGCCCTGAAGCATGAAACAGTCTATTTTTGTCAAGACTGTAAAAAGTAAGCTGATTCTTGACTCAGCTGTGAGAGTCCATAATTGGTGGAGCTTCACTTTTATGATGGCAAGTTTTCTCTGTTATTTGTGAAAAGATGGAAAACAATGTACAGAAAAGAAAAAGAATGAGGAAAACAGATATTTCAGGCAGGAAGACTTTCAGCGTCCTCCTGCTTGTTTGGGCACGGTGCTGCAGTGAAGACTGTGCATGATGAGTGGCACAAATGATAACAAGAAACAGTTCGTGGTACACCTGCAGCAGATGAGCTGGGGACTAAGTGTACTTTATAGCTGTGTCAGTTCACATTGCAGAATGTTGAAAGTTTTGTTAAAGATAGCTTCCAGTTTTCAGTCTGCATTCCAACTCTGTCTCCAGGGTGTCTAAGCTCAGCTTTATGAAAAAAGTAGCCTTTTTTTTTTTTTTTTTTTTTTTTTACCAGTTTGTTAAAGCTGCTGCCACTGCTTGCCTACAGTAGTTGATGTGTTCCCAATACACAACAGCAAAGAATAAACAAGAAAACACTGGGAAGAAAGACAGCTATTCCAAATATTTACACATTAATCTGGAACAGTTTGAGTCAATTCATCCAATTTTTTGATTTTGTTCATTAGTTTTTTACTTTCATAAGAGTTAATCAGATTTTAAATTTTGACCTGAATTATTGGTAAATTAAAGAATAACAACAACAAAAAAGATCTTCTCACAAATTTGCTTTACCCACTATTTTGGTCATGGGGCAGATCTGTCCTTGCTTTGGTCATTGTTTGATTAAGACTTCAGTCAAATACAATGTTGTAAATAGTCAGTTTTGTTTTTTTCAAACTGACAAAAACAAATCCACTGCTCAAGAAGTGATGAACACACCAGGTTAATGTTTTTTCTGTTCTTTCAGTCTATAACCAGCTAGTTGGTATAGTTTAAAGGCCAAATTTGATTTAATAGAGGAAATTTAAAGAGTTATTATGATGAAAGTGTAAGAATCTTTCATAAATGTAAAAACAACAAGAATGAGGCACAATAATGCGGTAATAAGTAAATTTTTAATTTAAAAACACAGAAGTTAAAGAAAAGCAGATCTGAAGTTTTGTGACTACATGTATTCTGTTTTATGAAGAAATTTTATCAAAATCTTTAAAAAAAAATCTTATTTTCTTGGGTCATCATCTAACAACATGCTGATAATTTACAACAAAATGTCAGTCTCTTTCAAAGATTTTCATTCATTATTATCCTTCTCTAGACGACATATTTTATTTCTAATTGTGTAAAAATTTATTTGCCGAATCAAATTTAATCTATGCCCAATTATTTGATTGATCTAGATAAATTCCTGTAAGAAATTCAGGTTCATTTGTATATGCAAACAAATAACAACCACAGAAAACAATAACTGAATTAATCGGTGACTTATGTCTGTGACAGTATACCGTAAACTGAACCATTTTGGATGACTGTGTCAAAAAAAACTCAATAAAATGTACCTAACTGACCAGAATGGTAACGTACATGTCTACCCGTGTGCAAAATTTCCGAGCAGCCTTTGCAAATTACTTTTCTGTTGTAACAATCAAGAGAAAATGACTAATTTGAAGCACTCCCAGCTAAAGTGACTGACTGGACAAATAACCTCCATGGTTTTTCTCTATCATAAAGATTAATCTTCTGTCGTAGAAAAGAAAAAGCTACACAAGGAAAACATCTGAGGCAGGAACTCTTGTGTTAAAACAACTGTGCTGACATGGAATGACCCAGTTTGAACAAAAACAGTGGTTCATAACTACTCATTTGTAATGCATACAAAACAAGTTCACATACCAGAGCACAGACAGTAACTGTGTAATCTTTCAAACACAAAAACGCAGGAAGGTTGTGTGGGGATATTGGTATGTCAGCATTTCATAATATTGTTCTAAACAGTTCTCATGTTCGTTTTGGATCCATCACAAACCCTTTAATCAGGCCCACACATGGCAGAACAGCTCTCTCGGGAGCCTTGCTTGTGCCGCTGCAGGCCTCAGATCGAAGATACAAGAGCTCTCACCAAACTGTTACAATAAAATATGGAGCACTATTTTGTTTCCTTAGAAATATACAGCTTCTCCTTGGGGAAATCAATAACTGTTTATCTGTAAATGTAGCCTCACAATTGGTGTCATACTTTCATATTTAACCTGAGGGACAAATCTAGTCAGCCCAATAATGGATATGTGGTTAACTGTGAGAAAAAGATTTAGGAACGATATACTGTAAGGCTGATCTGTGCTATAAAAGCAAAAAATGAGGACAAAATACTATCAGTGCACTGTTAAAAATTTTAACTGAATTGATAGTGCACAAAATGGCAAGACAGACAAAGATTTGCAAGAGGCTCCAATCAAATTGGAAAGATTGCTAAATGTTGTATATTTGTAAACATCAATAGCTTTAATTTTTTCAACCTCAGTCTAGCTGCTTGAAGTGTTAACAGGTAGTATAAAAAAAAAAAGTGTATTAATTTTTTCCTTCTTAATGGACTACTGTGTAACTTTTGACCCAAATATTAGCCAACTTATATTATATTATATCACTATTTCATTATTTCATTATTAATGTAAGTAATAGATCATTTCTGGGGTCAATATATAACACTTGATGCAGATCTGTCTCTCAGTGGGCCATATAACCTGGAGTGCTTTGCTTTATGGCTTGATTACTTCAAATCAACTGGTCAAAGTGGTCTGCAAACATAATTCCAAAAGACGGATAGAGACTGTGTAATTTTGCTACAGTTGTGTGGTAAGTTACAGGTTTAGTGCCAAAGGGTTTTGCTTTAAATCAAAATTTTTTTTATATATCTGTGGTTGAAAAATATTTTGCCTGCATAACAGCAGAGAAACAAAAGGCTTAATACAGAGCTGTATTTTATTTTTTCTTGAGGAATTGTAAACAAGATGTAGTTATCCATGCATCTATCCATTCATCCAGCTATCAGTTTTCTTCTACCTATCCCAGGATGGGTCACAGAGGACACTGTTCCAGAGGGGAAACCCAGACATCCCTCTTCCCAGCGACACTCAGCTGCCCCTGGTGGATCCTGTATTCTCAGACCAGGGTGATATGTAATCCCGCCAGTGTAAACTCAGTCTCCCAAGGGGTTGTGTCCCATTTGGGATTGCTTGAACAGCCTCTACAGAGCAGCGACCAGCATGTAATCACATGTCTGCACAGCAACCTGCCAGTGTTGCCTTGTAAAATGTTGAATTATTTTGAAATCTAAGTACTTGGATTGAAATTTCTTCTGCATAACTTAAAATGTACTGCAAGCCAATAAACTTCAGCAGATTTAACTCACTATAGCCCAGATTGGTTGCCTTGCTGAATTGACGTGAACTAAATGTTTTTATTCATCCTTGCCAGAACTTTTTGATGGCTCTTTTTAAAGATATTACTTTATAAACAAAAATGCACATCCATTATTTCTACATTTTAAATTCCACTTTACTTTAGAATCTGATTGAGCTTCCTCTGTGGTTTTCTACAGAAACTGTAGGTTTCCATAGCCTACAACCGAACTGAATCGCACCATTTCTGGACCCCCTTCGGAAGGAAATTAGTACAGCACGGTTTGGGTGGGGCTACGTGCTTCACACTGTACAATCCATTGATTTGTGAACAGGAAAAGCATCAATGTCTTGCAGTGCAGTTCATACAAGTTACATCAGTTACTCTTGAAGCATTTTTGCTCGGTAGGCTACAGTGGTTACTGTGTACAAGTAGCTAACATACTGTATAACTACATAATAAACATGATAATGCATGGCATAAGGTTGCTTACCCTCTGGTGCCGCTGTCTGCACATAGGTTTACCTCTCCTCCCAATTCAATACCCAAATAAAATGTTTTCTTCTTTTTTCAGCCTTGTTTCTCTTCACCATCTGCAACCTTCTCTCATACAATGTGGCATGCAATGCACATAAGAAGAACCAAAATCAAAGTAGAACAGAAAAAAAAGCTGCTGGATGGCCTCCATTGTTGTTCCTGTCATGCATGTTGTCATACTGGTATGACACTACATTAGGGATTTGGTTTAACCCCAACATGTCCAGTGGAAGATTGACTTACAGTGGAAACACTCGCCTGAATAGGCTGGAAACTTTCGATTCGAAGCAAGCCGGAGTGTACTGCTCAGTGGAATATCAATAAGTTCTCACTTTTTAGTAAGTTCTGATATTGCTAATCTTTCATAATAATAGCACAACATAAGTCACTAACTTGGTGTTACATACCCTTCACATAATCTCTTGTGCCTGTGTTACATCCTGCAGTAGCTGACATAAAACTTTGAAACAAAAACCAGTTAAAAAAACACACACACAAATCAAATTCATTTATCTGTCAGTTTTGAAAAGCATTTACATCATACATATGTTACAC
The DNA here is from genome assembly GCA_023101725.1 of Atherinomorus stipes. Lineage (NCBI taxonomy): Eukaryota > Metazoa > Chordata > Actinopteri > Atheriniformes > Atherinidae > Atherinomorus > Atherinomorus stipes. The sequence continues at coordinate 1,313,790 of JALJCO010003962.1, read as the reverse complement.
ATTCCCAATGTCCCCCTACTTTCAACCACTAGCCCTCACCCACTATCACTACACCCTCGAATTGAAGCCACAAGGGGTAGGGCTTTGTAATGTTCCCTAGGAATTGGGACACCACTTGCTGCATTTACGTTCAGGCACATAAGCGACTGCGTGGTGACGTTTGCACATATGTCTCACCATAACAACACACTCAGCAACAACACAGAGTAAACAGTTGCTGTCGTTTTTCTCTTTTTCCATCATTCATCATGCTTAGGTTGATTAATAAACAAAACAACCACACGGGAGAGAAGTCACCATGACGACTGTTGTCTCTTGTAAACTGCCGAAAAGCCTTCGCAAGCTTTTCATCAGTATTAAAGCCTAGCTAGCGTGGCTAGTCTGGCTAACGTTACGAACAAACGTGTAATCTGTACATGTGTACATTTGTGAGTTTTCTTCTCCGAGTCCTGTCGCTCTCCGGAGATTGCTGTTGTTCCATTTTCTCTGGCCCTTCCTCAGCAAGTCAGCATCTAACGTCCCTCGCTCTGAGGGGCTAGATTCCTACCCCCTACCCCTCGTTATGTACACTTCCCCTACATGCAAAGAGGGATCGGGACAGCACTACCTTCGCGGGAATGCGTAAAGTTTAGGGGTAGGGCTAAAAAGTAGGGCTAGCGGGTGTATTGGGACGCATCCTAAATCATTCTACTTTTTTTATTTATGTTCTTGTTGTAAGTATTCGGTACTGTTTACATGTTGATTCTCCTTCACATTGGCAGCTGTTCTTTGTCGAGGTAGGATGGGAAGGGGGATGAAAAAACTTGGGAAAAAATATAGAATGGAAGATCTGCCTGTTACACCACACTGCTACAGTATGTTGCTATCTGTGAAATTGCTTCCAATAAAGAAAGTTATTAAGAATAAAACACACACACACATACAGTAAAGAAATAAAAAAAAAAAAATAGACAGTACCATGCCCACTGTGGAAGCGAGTCCTCTTCTCCTCTGACTTCATTCTGGCTTTAATGTACCCCTGACACCTGTACAGATAAAGCAGATGCCAAAAGTGAATCCTGTTATTCATAATGTGAAACTGCCCTTTAAGTCTCTAACTCTAGTCTACTCTTTCTGCTATGACCGACTAAGTGTTTTGCACATAACTATAACTGAACTTGTTCACATTATCAGCAGGAAACATTTAAAAAAATAAAAGAAAGAAAGTAAAAATTGTTTAGACTACCTAAAATGATTCCCTTCCATTTTTAAGTCACAAATATCTAAATCCTTTGAAATTTAAATGAAATTGACCTTGATCCAAAGAGAAATACATTTTCTATAGGTTATTGTCTGGGAACTGCAGCAAGGTAATGTCTAGCGAAGTAGTTACTTTGAATGGTTTTAACCTTACCTTCCAGAAACATGAGAAAACATTGGAGTTATTTCTGACCAGGATCTGTCATTAAACTCATATAAAGTTTCGAGAACTAGTTTCACCCACACAATACTGCTAAAATTAGGAACATCCTGTCTCAGAACAATGCAGAAAAATGTGTCCATGCTTTCGTTACTTCAGGTTGGATGACTGTAATTCCTTATTATTGTGCCGTCCCCCAAAAAAACTTTTCTAAAATGTCTCCAGCTGTTCCAAAATGCTGCTGCGAGAATTGATGAGAACCAGCAGCAGTTAGGTCTCGTCACTGGCTCCCTGGAAATTTTGGAATAGAGTTCTTTTTTTTTTCTGTGCACATATAAAACTCCTAATGAATCAAGGTCCATCGTATCTTCAAAACCTAATAGTTTAAATGTTTTCCCACCAGAGCACTTTGCTCTCATGCTGCAAGCTTAATAGTGGTTCCCTGAGTTTCTAAAGGTAAAACTGAGGGCAAAACATTAAACTTTCTTTTTGGGGAGCTCCTCATTTGGGTTGAGGAAGCAGACACTCTCTTTATCTTCTAGATTAGACCTAAAACTGTCCTTTTTGATTAAACTTGTAGCTTGGTTGGGTTTGGTTGCTGTATTTGTGTCTCTTTCCTATCCTGTTGCCCCTCAACCAGTTGAGACGGATGGCTGAGATCCTGTAGAATACAAAAATAGATGGATTGTACAGCAGCTATAAAGTCAAACACATTACCCAAATACCTTCACAGATTTATGGGCATTTCTTATGAATATAAAGTACAGTACATACAGTATAAACATAAATGAAAATAACCTTGAGGCTGTGTTAGCTGATATCTTATGGACCTCGTGTAAAACCACTCACACAGATTTTATCTTTAAGTGGCATGTAGTGGTCAGGTTTTGTGTTACTTTATATAAGTTGAATATATCGGTAGTTGAGTCTTTAGCAGTGTTGATTTCCTGCAAAATTTAGAATCCCACTTCTGACTTGAGGTATATTCAGTTGATATTCTCAAATCTGAGATTAAAGATTATCACTTCAGACATAGGGCCGGATCTACATATCTACTGGTGGGTGCTGCGGGTAAAGGCCATACTGTAGAAGACAACAAGACATATTCAGCTAAATTAATATCCCATTATTCGTGGAATTTGTGGCTTATTATTTTGTAAAATGAATAAATGAACTCACCAAAAAATTAACAAATGCAATGCAATCCATTTAAAAAAAATAATTTGAAGAAATTATATTTGGTAATAAATGAGTCACAAGCAGAATCTTCACAAATGTGACACCAAGCAATAAATGTGCTTGCAAGTGAAACAGAAAGCAAAATTTGTAGTCAGTGCAACATAATATTTACTAACAACAACTTAATCAGTAACCTAATAGCAGCCTATAGTTTTTTCACTCATCAGTCTTGTTCGTTCTTTGAAGTATGTAACTGCTTTTAGCTGCAGCTTGATTAACCCACTGACGATTATACCCAGGACTATGCCATATTAAAAGTCTGTGCTATTTTCTCATTAGACAAGGATGATTTTAAGACTGAAGACTACTAGGTGGTTTGATTCAATGAAGAACCGAAGCCACTGAAAAAACTCTTCATCCTCATTTACTAAGTTTATGATATATTTAAATCCTTATGGCCAATTCACATACGGTCTGTGCACGGTACGTTCTGGCTACGCTGCGTTTTCATCCTGAATGCTGCGCTCAGGTGCAAATGCGATGTCTGACAGAAGAGAGTTCTACTTCCCCTGGCTTCTAGAAGCGGTAATCTAGCTTCAATTAAGAAATTTTGTTGTTGTCCATGTGAAAAGATTTTATTCTAATCATTTTGAAGGCATGGCGCTTATAATATAGCTGAGGAAGTCCGTCATGACTGAATCAATTTAGGGGGAACACTGCATGATGAGACTGACTTTGCCATCAATCCCACGTGGGTGCTTGGTATTTTCCGTGTGTTCGGGCCAAAGCACCCTCGCTATGACTTCAGCTAGTATTTCAATTAAGAGTAAACCTAGATAAACTATAGGAATTTCTGGCCATTTTTCATTGTTTATGAAAATGTCCCAATAATGGTAAAATGCTGCGAACCAGAGGCGGACTGAAGACGAGAGTCTGGGCCAGCCTTTGGAGGTTAATGGAATGGAGCTAACTGCTGGTACATGCATTACAAGGTGAGTAATTAGGCAGAAAATTGGTTCAGCCATTTGGAAAATAAGAGTGTCTGCTTGGTGGCAAAAAAAAAAAAAAAAAAGTCCATTAACAGACTTCTAGTTATAGCGCTACTCTGGAGATTATGGGCAAGAAAGGTGCCTGTGTGTGCCTGCGTAAATGTTTATGTGGTCTGGGGCGTTGATAAGGCAGTACTAAAGAAAAATAGATTTCTTACCGTCCAGTGATGAGAAGGAAGAGTGTTAGGATGACTAAAAGGGAGAAGCCGCCAACAGAAGCTGTAACAACCACCAGAACCTGACCCTGATCAGCAATATCTGGATCTGAGGAATGTGAGAGGGAAGTAGGAACAATAAATGAATGCATGTGAGAACAGACAGGTTGTTTAGTGGTACAAAGCTGCTGCAGTTTACATGTTCATCAGTTTTTATTCTCTTTAATCCTTCTGCATTTGTGAACAAATTGTTTTGTAAAGCTACTTTTGAAAGTTTTCTTTTTGTTCTGTCTGGGCTGTACAGTGATGTGGCGATTAGCTGTCACCTCACAGCAGAGGGGTTCCCGGTGTGAATCTGGAGCCTCTCTATCTGAACACTACAGTACATGTTCTCCATGTTCCTGTGTTGGCTTTTCTCTAGGTTCATACAACAGTGCACAGACTGTGGTTAGGTTAGGTTAATTGGGGACTCTAGTCCCTGGGATTGAGTGTGCATAGTTATTTGTTAAAGGTGATAGCTACATCTTTTTCATCAAAACAATTTTTTTCCCAAAAAAAGAAATACATCCCCAGTATGTCTACAGGAGTGCAGAATAAAAGTATTAATTTAACCCTATTTTTTGTAGGATATAAATCTATTTTTTATTGGATCAATTTTTAATGGGTCTAAAGTAAATATCTACATGTGATTACCATGCTAATGTTGGGATTCTTCTCTGTTAGCGTTAGCTCCGGAGTCGCTAGCTCGATTGCTATGTGTAGATATAGCATCTTCCTTGCTTTACATTTCTTAAATTCAAACTGACAAAAATGAAGCAGGATGAGGGTGAAGGTAGCAAAGGGGCTCAAAAGCCCCATGGAGGTTGACACTTTCCTCCTGGACATGTAAGTTAATTATTCGCTACTGCTAATTAACAGTTAGCCTGTTGCTAATGCTAAGTAAGTGAGTAGTCTGGGGAGGAATTAAATTTGTAGCCATCACCTTTAACCATGCAGCATATGCATATAGATCTATTCACAGATAAATTTATGAACCATTGTGTATATCGGCATATCTCTATCTGGCAAATCTTATCGCTTGCAATACAGTATGTTTAGCACGACAGTGATTCACAAATATTTTAATAAATAAGAAAATGATCTGCTGATGAATTTTTTGTGCCTGTTTAAAACTCCAAACTGCCATTCACTGCAATTTCTATTCTGCTACATACTTATAAAAATGTTACTACAGCTTGGATATGACCAGTGCTCTGTACAAACATTACACTTCATAAAATGATTTGCTTGCTAGTTCTGTAGCGAGAAGGTAATTTCAGATGTGTCCCAAGCTTCATCCAACTTTACACAGGCTTAATGAACAATGTGAGAAGACATCAATTAATAATGTGGAACAGTGTGTCAACCTAAAAAGACATAATCCTTTTTAATATTAGTCACATATCTGTCTTTCTGACTCCCTTGCCCACTGTCATCCCGAGCTGTCTTTCCTTAGAATTCTATTCAGCCCACCAGAAATGACATTTCGCTGACTTCAAATTTTGCCTCTTGCTTTTGGTCCATCGCTATTCTTGGCCGAGCCCTGATCTAGGCTGCCATTATATGAAAGAAAATCTCAAAGCAGTTTCTGTCTTTTAAACTTATCTGAGACTGACAGATCACAGGTGTGTTAGTTACAGTGGGATTCTTTACATTTGTTTAAGCAAGATTTTTCTGTTCAGTCTTTACAAATCAGACACACATCTTGTCTTACAACTAGGGGCACAAATTCTGGCACGATATAATTTCAGTTTGAGTTGATTCAGGAGTCAGAGATCAATAAGAGACAAACATCATCACTTCTGTTTACTGGATATCAAACTACAAAAACCAGCTAAGATATGAAAAAAAAAATCTGAGGTCAAACACAATCTGCTCAATTAACAAAAAAATCTTCAAATATAGACCAAAAATTTTCAAATAATGTAAAAAACAAACAAACAAAAAACCCCTTAAAATATCAATTTATATTGACATCTATTAAAACAGGATACAGTTGAAGAGTTATTTAGTTTCGCACTGTACAGTATTTGTAGAACTTAGTTGTAATAACCAAGGTAGAAATCTGACTTTATCAAAAGCTGCACACATTAAACCTTTGGATATCTGCATCTTTCATCAAAATAAAAAATTCTTATCAATTCCACATGTTTTTTCTGAGGTGCATCATACAAGTTGTATCAATGTAAATCATTTTGTTACAAGCATAAAAAGTTTGCATAGCTGTTGCCTGCAGTTTCAGGAGTCGTCAACACTCGATGTAAAACAGATAGGGGGAACAGTCAAGACACAAATGAAAACTACTGAATTGTGTGCAAAATACTGTAATGTGTAGGTGAGTATATGAGTAAGTTTATAGATGGGCACATGTTAGATGCACTAGTATCTGGAGTGTAAGACTATCAAGTCGGTCAGTTTTGTGTTTATCACCTTAAGTGTAATTAGCAGGCTCGTGGAGGCTGTTTGCTCACTACAACTACAAAAAGAACAGTAGCCTATAGTCACAAAGGAATGAATTAATATACATTGTGACCCCCCACCCCCTAAAATTTTGAGATTTTACTATGCAGTTGGGCAGCAATAATGATTCCACATCTCTCTCTTTGAAATCTCCATGTATACTACCAGGGATTTCATACCGCTGTATGGTATTCCTCCCATGGAAATGCAAACACCCACATGTATGCTCATACCTTCAGGTCCAGTTGCAAACTCAAAGTTGGGGCTGTAAGCTGTGAAGCCAGCAGCAGTGCGAGCTCGTACATGGAAGACGTAAACAGTGGAGGGTCTGAGGCCTGTTACCACCACGGTGGGAGTTTTGGTCCGTGTTGATGAGTAGCTCAACTGCTCTTGCTCCTGGACAAGCAGAAACAAATCATGAGGAAAGATAAACAAAAGTACATTTTATCATATCAGAAACATGAGATTCTGCACAAGCCAGTTACAGTATCACAGCAATGTCAGAATGAGTCACATCATTTTTATCTAATGATTGCAAAAAGAGAAAAAGCATTCAAAGCAACATAGGTGCCATGGACTTATTTGGGTGTCTTATTACAAACAATAAACATTGTTCTGTGAGCAAAGCTAACATTCAAAAATGAAAGCCTTTACCTTCTCATAGTATTTGACTTCATAGTCCACTATGTCCGATGCTGGCTGTTCCACCTCTGACCAGGAGAGGGCGATGCTGTTGTGAGAGGCCCAATCTTTCCTTATGACCCCCACAAAAGCAGGACCTGAGAGTTTAGTCAAAGATGGGGAGACATTTCAGAAAACTGAGATCATAAACCTGTAAGGACTAAGTTGTTTGGAACAGCAAAATTCAAGGTGACTTTCCACATAGGGTAGATTCCAAGTCATCCGAGCAACTAAAGCCAACTGGACTTCTTTCTTTGTTTGTTTTCCACTTTTAAAAGACATTTCACCCCTTAACTGAATGGCTTCTTTCTTTCAAACAGATAACTGTGGATTTTTACATTAGATTGTTGTTTTGATTATAATGATAACAATAATGATAATGACGATAATAAAAGTAATTAACATTATCATCATTATTAAATTGTATTTGGGAAAGTCACATTTTGGCAATCAATGCAGTCATGTTTGTGTCACTGAACATCCACTGGGATGTTTAGGTCTTTGGCACCTGTAAGTTGTTAACCCACCTCAGCAATATGTGAGATATTTTGGTCACAACTTTCATGGTGGAAATCCTTTTGAATCTGCCTCCTCAGGTGGTTTCACACCCATTTGTGGAAAGGTCATGAAAGTGCCTGGGGAGATGGTGGAAAGTATACAAGAAAAAAAGTCCAGCTGCTTCCTAATGTAGCACTTCAAGTTTCCACATGACGGATATTTCACAATAAGGTACTTTAGTATAACTCCACTGTGGAAGAACTCTTAACACTGATTTAACAGTGTAAATATATTTTCAAAAAGACTCAGGGAGAAACAGGCAATGGAAAACAGCAAGTTTTCAGCAAGTTTCAGCACAGTCTCATGTTCAATAAGGACAAAAGACAGAGAACAAGTGACTGCAGCCATTTCATGCTTGAGCCTGATTTCATAGCTGAAGACAGCACAGCAAAGCACATTTCAAAAGAGTCATCAGGCATAAGAGGAAATACTGCATTGATCGAGAGGTTTAAGAGCTCTAGAGGAAAAAAGAACAACAATCTGAAAAAAGAAATGTGGAAAATGCCCAGCGCCATACACCTTCACTCTTCAACTCGCAATAGACAATCTCCTGTAAAACATCTCTGAAAAACACTCATTTTCATAGGTGAGAAAATAAGGGCCAAGCAAAAGGTGCACTGACGAACTTCAGAATAATGCACAAGGCCTTTAAGAGATGTTTTTGTAAACTAAACCTGGAGACCTTCTGCATCGTTCAGCCTGTTTGTCATTACTGGTATATTCAGGTGAATGGTTTACTCAAGTCTGCTATAGACATCAGAAAATCACCAAGCAGAGATTCAAATATTTGCCATCAATTATTCATAAAGCAGATGCTTGAACAGAATATGACTTAGCAAACTAATAGATCCAGAGTCTCTGCTGTTGAGCACACTGTTTGGAGGATCAGCACTTGAATACAAATGTAGGACCAGAAATATTCCTTAAACTGACCTCACGCTCAGAGGAGCAGATCACCTACTCCATACAGAAGGCCACAGATTGGATGGAGCCCTTAAAAAGGTGACATGTCACTACATTAAGTCCAGCGCACTGGGGTGCAGATCCAACTCTCACAACTTGTCAAGATTTTCTCAGCCCAGACAAAACGCTTCACAGTCCAGCAGCTCAAAAACCCAGAAAAGTGCAGAGAAAAGTGGTGTGCACGGAAAGGAAGAATTAAATGCTGACTTCTGCAAAAACTCATACTCAGGATGACAAATATATGTAAATCTAGGGTTTGTCAAACTTTTACATTAGTGTGCAAAAATTCAGACATCTGACACCAGTCTGGTTGAATATGTATGTCTATAAGCTGAAAACTCAAAGTATGTTTTGTCTGTGACAAAACTTTGTCATAATATTCAAATAAAAGCACAACTCTTGACAGCTGTGATGTTTTTAAACAAAGAAATTTCACAAATTAACAAAACAAAGTGTTCAATGCATAACATCTCCCAATTAAAGCAAGACATTTATTTATTTTTTTCTATCACAAAAAAATTGAGCCATTTTGCTGACGCTTTAATCCAAAGACCCAAACACCCGATGAGCTCATCAGGGGCAACATTGGGTCACCATTTTGAACAAAGACAGAATATGCAGACTGATGAGGCCAGGAATCAAAACATCAGTCTTCATATGTTTGGAAGTCCATCCCACATATTGACAGGTGTCTACTGTCTTGCCATTGAGATAAACCTGTTCTTGTAAGTCTGTTTCAGCTTTATCTGTAGTTATTCACATTGAAATGCAAGAGTGTGTGCAGTTAAATGCAGTGAATAAATATCTTTAAAAATATGCATACAAAACATGCATTGGTGCTACTTCCTTTTGCCTTACTTAATTTTTGTCTATAAATATATTTTAAAAAATATAAAAATCTTTCATTATTATATTTTCATTATTTTAATATCATTATTTGGGAATTTTGAATTTTATTTACATTTAACTGATTTCTTGGACATGATGTTACAAGTTCTGCAAATCCCAAAATGTGCTCTTCTCATCCAGAATAACTTTAATTGTGTGTGATTAAGCAAGACCAAACAATGGAAAAATGGGAAAAAAAAAGTTTAACTTTAACCCACAAAGCGGAACATCCACAAGCAGATTGAAGGGTTTTCCTGGTGTGGTGACAGTTTGTCAGTGTTGGTTTCAGGGATCTGCATCGCTAGGGCTCTAAGGGTTAAAAGGATTTCTTGCATGAAATCCTTTATATCATGCAGACCCTGAATTTCAAATTCATCTGAAGTACACATGTAACTGAACGTGCTTGTGATTTGAATGAATTTAATAAAACCTCCCCCAAACGAGGATGGTGCTCAGAAACATCATCTTCCAATAAGTAATGAAGATGTTTTCTGTGGGCAGAAATGTCAGCAGGCACATATGTATGTGTAACCCACTTAGTGGATAAATATGATTGTGAGAATCACATTAGTAGAGGGGATTTTTGTCTGCAGCACACTAACAGTACAGCATAATTCTGTCCATAGGAGGGATGTGAAAGTTTTACATTTCTGTGCATCAACATCTTAGGCAAAGTAAGGAAACTCAACAGCTCTGCCGACTCAAGCAAAAAGCTATTTTAGGTTTAGTGCAAATCAATCTGCTTATTGGATACCTTCTGCTATGGATGAGCAACTCACAGAGAACTATTATAGTCATCACTGTTTAATCACAGTTCACACAATAAGAGATAACAGAGAATCTATACATGCCAGCTGGTTTATTGGCAACATGTAAAAATAGGTTAAACCTCAGCTACAGATGCTCAAAAAGATAAAGAAAGGACAGAGAGGCAAGAGGAAAGCGAATGAGTGAACAGGGGGAGCTGTAAAGAAATCCCACGAGGTTGCATCTCCCTAGCATCTGAGCGTAAAAATAGAAGACAGCCTTATTCCCTGAGCAGGGGGAAGAGATGAAAACAGAGGAGAATCAACTGAAGGAAAGGGGAAAGGAGCAAAGTAAGAGTGAGAATCCTCTCTTGAATCAGGACACCACATAACGGTGGAGAATGTTCACTCATGCATTTAGTATATACCTGTAAGGACTTGGTGAGATAAAAAAAAAGAACAAATATATTTACAGCAGCATCAAAACAAAAACAGTGATAAGTCAAAGTTATTTAGTAAGCTTAAAAGAGTGGCTAACAACTACAAAACATTTTAACTGATTCACCAATACTGAGAAAAATGGGACATGTCACTTTTCAACTTAGAAGTGAAGACACTTTTTTATGATGGACATTAATTTCAGGGCAATATTGAAAACAGAAAATTCATCTCAGTTCATGTTTCTAACCCAATCCAGGATTAGAAATTATTAAATTAAAACATATTAGGGGATGGAAGGGGGATGTAAGACTGGTGTTTCAATTTTATCAGTTCTAACTTGTATATTTTGATCCCAAATCACACAGTTTTAAATCCTATTCAAAACCAATGATGGTGCAGAGTGAAGTAGAAAAGAATAGATTTCTGACTGAGTCTTGAAAACATGCAGGAAACATGCTAAACTTGCAATCTCTTGCATATGAGTCAATGGAGCAACACCCTCCCCATATAAGCACCATCACTGTCAAATATCATCATGTGGCAACATGTGACCATCAAATTGACATTTGAACACATACATCATCACAAACTCTGTCCCCTCTTAAATAAAAACAAGTTAGTTTGGAAAACGTGTTAATGGTTCAATTTTAAAGGTTTTTTTTTTTTTTTGAAACAGCATGAAACAGCAACATGTCATGTTATGGACACCCCTAGTTATGGTTCTATACACATACGTGGTTGAGTATTAGGTCTTCTTTTCAGGGGGTTGAGATATCAGTTGCAAAAGTACACAAAAAGCTCATGTTTGAATAATATTTGGGTTGTTTGATATTAACAGATAAAAAGAATATATAAAATAATAAATCAAAAACAGGTTAAAAATATATTGCTGTAGTTTAAATACCTCTTAGTAAATGCAACTCTGAACAGACTCCTCAGCTGGTCATCAACAAACCTCTGGCAAGATTCTGGCCAAATATTCAACCACTTTTCTTTGCCCAGTTAGTGGTTCAACAACAGTTGTTGACTTTCTGGTAAATTTTTTGTTTGTTTTGTTTTTAAATGCAAGACTAGTCTACATATTTTTGAGGTCAGGATTTTGAGAGGGACTTTTCAAATCCTTAAAGATAACCTACTTTATCCATTTCACAAATAGCTTTGATGTATGTTTGACATCATTAGTCTTGTTGTGGCATCAAAATGTTCTTCAAAACTAACTTGCTATCTCAAAAAGTGCAAAATCAAAAAGGTCATGTCATGGTCAAAATCCAAATTTACCACAGACTAAACACATAACAGTGTTATGAAACTGGATGTATTTACAGTACACCAATGTAAAAATTAAGAGAAATATTGTCAACAATGCTCAAAAAATAAAGGAGAGCTAGCTTACTTATAATTTTTGTGACATTTAATCATTCTAAAAGACAAATGTTTCAACACTACACTGTTTTTATTTTAAAAATGAAACTATTGTTCTTATTGTTTAAGTGAAACTACCACAAATAAATGACTCCACAATCGTCATTCTTTTGTCAGTATTTCAATTTTCATGTTCAGCCTTTGCTGAAGTCTTCCTTATTTATCACTGTTTAAACCTTACATAAGTTTCTAACAAAGTGGGAATCTACAGTATACTTGTGGCTGCTCCTCTGTTCCTTTTGTGGAAGCAAATTTATGATCTGTATTGAACCCCTTGGACAAATTTGCACTGACTTCCACTGCAGTGAACTTGGTGGGAGGAATCTTCTGTGACAAACGCTCTGCTGAGCAACAACTAGCCTGCAGCGTATCCTGCACAGTAGTGCACTCTTCATATATACACAGTTTCCACAGCGCACTCTGCTCTGCATTTCTACCTTGAGTGTTGCTCAGCTGATCAGCTGACCATCATCAGACAACCAGCATCATGCAGTGCAACTGAAATGTGCAGGAAAATACACAAAGATAACTCTTACATGTAAGTGTATTCTCTTAAGAGTATTTTATTATTGATTTCATCATTGATTGTTTTTATGTACTATGTTTTAATGTTTCATTTTTGGAGCAGCAGCAACTGTTGAATTTCTCATGTGGATCAATAAAGTATTCTGATTCTGATTAAAGCTGATTAACTGTTATTTTGGAGAATCCATACAGTACCTACCATACCACGCTATGCAAAAACTGTGTTTGATATTTTAAATATCTTAAACAACAAAAAGTCCACCTTGGTAAAAAGACGAGAGAGCACGCATCTTAACTTACAAAATAGGTTAGAGAATCATATAATCACAGACTATTGGGAAAATACATTATTAATAGGTTCATCAAAATTAATAAAATGCCAGTAGGTCTTCGTCTTCACAATAAATAAAGATATTTTAAACAATAATTATAAATAAATCCAATTAATTGTTAATTCTGCTTTTGATTGGCTATTATTCCATCACTGACTTACTATCATAATCAATTACTTGCATCACCTTGAAGAATCTGTGTTAATTGGCATTGAGGCAGCTAACAACCTGGTCCAGCCAAACAGATTTCACATGAGCACAGCTCATGAAAAAGAAATTCCCTCCACTCTATCAGTGGTTTGAAATTATGGTATGTTTTGAAGTATTTTGCTTTTTGCATATGAGTTTAAACAGATTTTCTAATGCAGCTGTCTTAAACAGCATCATGGACACTTTCATTAAAATGCAGCTAAAGCATATAATATTGGCCACATACTGTTAATGTTGCTCTTTCATTTACATTTGATCTATAGTTTACTCAGTGAGAAATGGACTGTATTTCACTGCAACAAACTGCAGATCTCCACCCATAGGAAGCTGCAAGCAAACGGTACAGTGTATTTGCAAGCCAAAAAAAAAAGTGAATATATGAATCATGTGTTGACTTATTGAGTTTCTGAGTTTTTTTTTTTCTTAAAGCCCCAAGAGAATAAAAATTCATGTTTATATGTGGGAAGGAGACAAGCAGACAAGAAAAAGCAAGGAGGGAGCAAATGAGGAAATGGCAAGCAAACCATATGCATTCATGTAGGTGGTACATGCGTGCAAATGTCTCATTGTTTGCCTGCTTATTCGCACATGTGCCTAGTTGTGTGTGCTTACAGTATGTCTACCAAATGGAGGCAGTTTGACAAGTTAATCCAGTCTAAACATCCTAATGGGAACATCCCCCGCAGGCTGCCTCTCCTCTGTGGAGATTATTTTGCATTCTGACTTCCCCCCCATCAGTCTTGCTGCCTTTCCCAGAGAGACTGGTATAAGGTGACACATATACACCTGACATCTGGCTGTATAACAGCCTATCAGCAGGCATATCATTCCAGATAATGATACCTTAGTACAATATTTTTTACTGTGTGCTTGAAGATAATTAGCCATAAGAAATCACTACATCTGGCAGGAGTATATGACAGCAATATAATAACTGGGATCATTGTTTACTGGTTTAGCAGACATACACTAGCCATTTCCTGAAAACTGAGGAAAGGAAATACCAATAAGTTACATACCATTATACCATAGCCTAGGTGAGAACTTGTGATTGGCCGCAGGGTGTCCGCTAAGTAAGTGATAATGCCCGACGAGGTTTCCATTATCAGAAAATAATGGATGATGGTAACGTCAAAATTGCCACTCAGAACACAAGAAGCAGCTGATAGTGTCTCATTGTGACTCTGGCAGCCAGTTCTGGCCAGAGAACCTACAGTTGAGCTTGCTATTAATAAACTGTTAAAAAAGTCTAATCAGTGGAGGGAAGAGAGATGATTACTTAATGTTATGTTACATGATATGAAGTTTTACAGTATTTCAGAGGGCACTGATGGAGCAAAATAAGTCTGCAGGCTGCTTTCACAGTAAAGCACCATCACACAAATGATCTTGCATGTGTCCAGCTCAGCATCAGAGTCGACCTGCAGCTGAGCTCCGGAAGCTGTGGTTCGTGTAAATCCACGACAGACCCACCTTAAAGAAACAATGATAACTTATGCTTTGTCTACTGTCTTGCCATTGAGATAAAAAAATTGTGAAATAAGGTATGTCAATATGTCCTGATATTCTGTTGCTATGGTTACCAACTAGGGTTTGAGCCAGCACATTGAGTCAGGCTAACTTCTTTTCTAGGTATCCTATATCACTTTTTAACAGACACCCTGCAACCCATCAGAATCGAGTATTCACCTAGACCATGGTATAAAAAGTGATATAGGACATCTAGAAAAGAAGTTCCGGCCTCTGCATCATCCATTAAAGGAGTGATGACATAGCAGTTAAAAACTAGTTTATATTGCTGGCATTACTGCATATGTAAATACTCCAAAGAAAAAAACGGCATTTTTTACAGCGGAGTATTGTTTTGAAACGCCAGACCTCACTTCCTCAGTAATACAGTTGGGTCCGGTGATGATATGGAGCTTTACCCGGAGACCATGTTGACTTCATTTTGATTGGCTCACCTTATTTGGCTACGACCTTATTTGGAGAATCTAGGTCAAGCTGCAGTCGGACTTTGCTAAAGGCTAACTGCTAGCAACATGGGCACTTCAGACAATGAGCTATGTTTATCAGACAAGACAGCATTTAGAAAATAAATAAACTTACAGGTAATGACAAGGTTGTGGTCGCCTCCCTCAGTGTTGCTGCAGAAGTTTTCTTTTAAATCCATTTGTTTGAAAACCCAGACCTGACTGCACAGAAGTTACTACTAGCCCCATACACGCAGCTGAATCAGACAGGGAGGGGAGGGGGGGAGCGGACGGTGCATAGACCGTTAGGAGAGAGAGAGAGAGGGGGGGGGGGGGGGGGGGAGGCGCTGTTTACTTGATAGTGTGCTCTTATTGGAGCAATTAAATTACGTAGAATGATAGAACTACATAGAATGATAGAACCGTAGAATGATAGCCTGCTGTCTGATTCAACTGTTTCTGAGCAGAGAGACCAAGCTGACAGACCATAAACAGGAACTTTGATTCTCACTCTGGACATTCACATGGCTTCATCAGTGCATAACGGATCATATTATACACCCAAAACCCCAGAAAAGTGAAATTTGATGTCATGGCACCTTTAAAGGTTGAATATGGAACATTTTTGTTAAAAGCTATATTTGAAAAAAAATAATACCTCCACAGGTCGTTTGCGGGGGTACAGAACAAAAGTACAACATTTCCTAGAAAAATTATATTTAGCCTAAAAATAATGATAAAAGAAATTTTAACGGGTTCGAAAATGGCGTTATACAGTATTTACGTCTATAAGCTGCCAATCCATGCCGCCATTGCGGGTTGCCAAATATGATCTCTGTGTGGCAACAATATTTTGGGCACAGTTAGGCTGGTACAGGGGAAAACTGTGAAGACGACGAGTGAAGCAGCTGCTTCAGAGTCCTGGAGATATTGTTGCTTGTTTCTGAGGAGAAGTGACCTGAGAAGAGCAAAATCTGGAGTAAATTTAGGTGAAGACTTCACTAAATTGACCCACATAAACGTTTTCCACGGCGTCAAAACATGGAAATGGCGACTTTCCTCCTGGATCGGTAAGCTAACTTGTTTGCTAACATGGCTAACAGTTAGAAACTCCTCTGCATTACTTGTTGAACATGCTGCAGACTGTTGGTCACTTGCGTATCGGCAGTGAGCCTGGCATCACAGTGGCTGGAGATGTTTTTCTGCCGTTGCAACTACAACCTAGACACATGTGATGTCACTGTTCGGTCCGTATTCCATATTCAGCCTTCAATTTCTGATATTGGACACCCCATCGGGCATTATCCCTGGAGACAATTAAGGCATTGAAAATGGATTATATAACTGGAACAAGTTAATAGTAAAATAGCTGTGAGATCAGCTTACGAGTTATAAACATGATGAAAAAAAAACATAAGAAAACTTGAGTATAATAAATGTAGGATCACTCTTTTCATTGCCTGTTACTGCTTCTTGTATTCAGGGCTTCTTACAACTATACTTATTGATTTACATTGTTAATATTGTTTACATCTCACTGCATGCAGCAAGCTACTGGGTTCTACTATTCTACTCAGGATAGAGAATCTCAACACTGGGGTAGTATTGGTAGATTATATCACAGAGTGGCCATGAATTAGAAAACTATGACAACAAGATCAATCAGTCCTATCCAAAAGATTATAAAACGTGAAAATGAGATGATCAAGTGATGACCATGAGCTGATAAAGGATTGAAAAATTAGAAATTTGTAGAAAATTAGTATTACAAAGCCACAATACTCATAATCGGTTGGTCCAACCACCACCTCCATTAAGCTGATACCTCAAAATAAAAAAAGATGATGAATTAGGTTTGATCTAACTTAATTTATCTTTATTACAGGGTTAATACAGATATCTTGTTCTTAATCACTGTGTCATTAATGATGTAAGACACTTAAATTAATTAAATCAAATCAATTAGAGTAATGTAACATTTATCTTTTTTAGAGTGACAAGAAATATTTACTTTCTTTAAGCATTTCTTGAAAACAGTGATGATTTCTTTTTGAATATATGACCTTTCTCTATTGAAATTGTTTATTGAAATAGTTTTTAAAAAACAATAAGGACAAATTAGAGGTCTGCTTTGGTATTGTGATTCTTTGTGCCCTGAAGGATTCCATGCAACTATCAAGGGGGGTGTTAATGCTCCTGTGGGGGGCGCAGGCGATTACAAAATAACCTGTGGATTTTGGCTCCGGTACTTAGCTTGCTTTAACAACAACAGTGGAGTCAAAAACAAAGTTAAAAAGAAGATTAAAGCAGTGCTTTGCAGTCTAAATACAAAGCCTGACAAGTTTCACATTTGAACAAATTTCCCTGTAGTTACTCACAGCAATAGGACAAAATTGGACTTTGTAAGATTCCATCAACAAGCTCAAGCACTAAACCCAGTACAAAAAAGACAAGATAAGGGAAGAAAAGTCAGTGGAACATCAGAATAGTCAGAGTGTGCCAGTTTGGCATCAGTGGGCATTAATGGACCAGTGGGAGAGGGCAGGATTAAGTTAACAATCCTGCACAGGGCGCAGCCTTCTGTATGTTTGGGTTTAGTGATTGTTAGAACTGTTTATTATTGTGATGTCAACTCTACAAAAGTGTTTGCTTACGTAACTGATGTAACTTAACATCGCTTCGTGAAGTATTTCAAGTTACTCCTTGAGAGATTATTCTGAAATTAGAAGCAACAGACTCGTAAATGACAACGTGAACTGATACATGATGCTGTTGTTTTAGGTAAAAGAGCTCAGTGCAGTTTACCCAGAACATAATGATAATGTTCTGCAAAAATATACACTTACTGTACATTCAGTTCTCGCTATGTACAGTAGTAAAAGGTGTTCTTTAGTTTGTTTGTACCATTAAGCAAAGGATAATGAGACAGCACAACTTTTTTCTCCCCCTGACATGTGTAATGCAGCAGTGTTTATGCTATTCATTTAAGAATGTATGTACATCAACCTGAATTTGACTTTTACTCTTTACTTTACCTCTGCTTAAAAAGGACAGGTTGCAAAGCAAACAATATGCCGACATTGAACAAGGTGTCGACTTCATCAAGCAGGAGCTGGAAGGACCTAGGAGACCACATGGCTACAAGCGGATGCATAATAAATGCCTGATGAATGGGATCAATGTAAGAAAGGTGGATATTCTTCAGGCATTTATTATTCATAGCAAGCCTTTTCACTGCCTATGAGAGGAGAAATTACAGTGTGTGAGCCTGGAAAATGATTTGGTCACAGCAGTGACTGACTATGGTCTGAATCTTTCTCATTAGAACAGACCAAAGTATAAAACTTGAAGGAAGGTCTGTCATGTTAGCTGGCCCCGATATCCTCTGTTTAAACGAACAAATGTTGTGATAGGCCAAACAAAACTCAATTATAGTTGATTTCATGTGCCCTATGCACTATCCTACCAGAGAGTTTATATGATATAAGAAGCCGCATCTGAAAATGATTTGTCTTGTCACTATTTTCTAATCCAGTTTTTCCAGTTATAAGCTGTCTTCATAACATATAACTGATTTAAAGAGGACATATGTGGGGGGATGGGGGGAGGGGGGGGGGGGGGGGTGGCGGGGCACTTGTTCTGTACTTGATATATTTTGGTGTCTGAAGTGGTGAACAACTAACTATAACTAAAAGACACACAACCTTGCCACTCTGGAGGACCTCTCTCATTCCAATTTACAAGGTCATGTTACGTTACACACACAAGTCATAACTGTACGTTCAGACCAAAGGCGACAAAAGCGGCAAAGACGCCCAAGGCTGGGCGACAAACAGGGCAGCTTCCAAAGCGGCAAGATATTTTTGCCGCTTTGGTCGCTGATCACGTGACTGATGTCAAAGTTAAATCGCACTGGTCATTTAAAGGAGCCGCACGGCGACTTCTGGACAGCGGCGTTTCTGTTGCTCATGTCCCACTCAGTTAAAGCAGAGCAGAGCTGCAGGACGTTTTGTGTGGTCATTAAATACAGGGGGAGAAAAATCACAAAGCATTAACATAAATTAAAATGTTTTTCTATTTAGTCACAAGCGGATTGAGTTGTTTTCTGCAGAAATCAAACAAGTTGCGTTATGATTTATCCACCACAGCATCATCAAACTTTTATAACTTTGAAATACACTAAAATATGGCTAAAACAAAAAAGCAGTAATGACAATAAACTCAGAGTACGGCTTCAAACTTTGCAATAGAGAAAAGACAGAGTCAGCACTGCGCGCGCTGCTGTTTCTGTGATCTTTGTTTAGAGAAAAAAAGGAAGAATCTCCGCGCATCATCCAGCCCGTTCAGCCCAGTAGAATTAATCCAGCCACAGTTCGTTTGCTAGTTTGGTGAAGCGGCTTCATTTAATGTGGAACAACTTCACATTATTTTCTCCACGCTGCCCAACACTGACATTTAAACTTGCTGCACACAAACCAACACAAATTCACAAGCTGTGTGAAAATGTATTAACTTCCGGTGTCCTTACCGCTTTTGTCGCCTTTGGTCTGAACGTACAATAAGGGACTAGATGGATACAGTAGTCTTCTTTTACTTTCTTACTGAGTTCCTTATCTACAATTATCCACGCGGCTGACAATAATAGCAGTTCAAATTCTCTGTAAAACAAATGAATGGAGCTTTGGTGCTTCCTTTATAACCCTCTTTAGACCAGGGGTGGACAACTCGAGTCCTAGAGTGCCAGCATGCTGCAGGTATTAGGGGTTTCCCTGGTGCAACACACCTGACTGCAATCAATGGGTAATTCGTAGACATGTACAGAGATTGATGTGAAGCTCTGCACAAGTCGCAAGAGCCGTTTCAGACTTGCATTTCGGAACATGAGCGGTAAAGTTCATCCGCCTTTAAACGGACTCATTTAAAAGTCATTTAAACATTTACGCTCTTATGACATGGGGTCCAGCGGTACATGTCCGCGACATCTGCAAGGTAAAAGAGCAGATCGCATGTCTGAATGCAGGCGTTATAAAGGACAGAGTCTGCAATATTACCGCTTTCCAGTGCAAGTCTGAAAGGGGCTAACGGTGTTGCCACAGGGAAACACCTAATACATGCAGGATGCTGCCCTCGAGGACCAGAGTTGCCCCCTCTGCTTTAGACCAACCTTCAAGAAAGAGACAATTCTGTCCCACATTCTCAACTTTTAAAGTTATGTCTGATTATTTTCATTTGGTCACATTTACTATACTGTAAATGTGGCATGAGAGATGAATAAGAATAGCACAGTTGGCCAAACTGTATAATATCTTTTTGGGTTTTTCTTTCCCTTTCTCAGTTATTAAGCATGATAACGAAGTATAGTTAATGTACTATCTTAATCTATATGTGATAGTTCCTCTGTGAAATAATGTTATTTAAACACATTAGATAATATAAAACAGTTTTGGCTAAGGCAGTAAGCTTCATTACTGTGAACCCTTTGGTTTTGTCAAAGGGTTCTGTCCATTTCTATTAGCTACATATTAGCCCTTTTTTTGAGAATCTCTGCTTCAACTATTGAATAACCCCAAAATTAGAATTGCTGAACAGATTATGACATAAACAGATTTGCAGAAAATGGAGCAGACCATGTCATCTACTGGGGAGGAAAAAGGTGACAACATAGGCAGAGCTAAATTAGCTTATATTCAATGAATGAAGAAAAAGTCATTTTCAAGCTATCAGAAGTTGTTTTCTTGACAAAAACTTTTAAAAGGACAATTTTGGATGCACAGATGACTTTGAGGGAATTAATAATTGCCAGAATGGGGTAAAAAAGCAAATACTGCTCTATTAAAAATTCTTTCAAATGTTTTACTGTAAGCATGACATGACGGGGAAATCTAAGTTATTGAAGCCAAGATGCACCAGAGGAATCATGATGTAATTGTGACTTATCTAAGCCCTATCAACTATTAATTCAGTATTCCCATCTTTGGTACAATGTTTCAACAAATTAGAGCAGTTAAATATGATTTAGCGCAAGATCATGCCTTAAAGAGGAATTAATAAAAACTGTCTATAATCCAGCTGGGAAAGAAGGAAATGCATTTCAGGATAAAACTGCCAGTAAAGTATTTTGCTATCAGTTCGATGTATGGCAGTGTGAATTTGGTGAGCTGTGTGTTTTATTAGGCTCAGTACTATAAGCCCTCTCACATAAAATGTGTTTGTTTGTTGTTGTTTTTGTGTTCAAATTTTGAAAAAGGTAGTTTACTTTAAGCATACAAGCCTGATGGTTTCATTTACATGATGCACAGCCCTTGAGATTTTCAAATGGTTGCTGGTGATTATTCAATGCATCAGATACACATTTGTTTGGATCCACACATATTAACCCATCCATCTTCTTCCACGTATCAGAAATGAACAAACAGTCCTACTAAAATAATAATAATAATGATGGTAATAATAATAATAATAATAATGATGCATTTTATTTATAACACACTTTACATTTGTAAAACAATTAAGATACTGTATAGTGGTTCACTCAGGCGAATCACTATGGGCCCTTTAGCAAGGTCCTTAACCCAAATCAAACGCTCCCCGGGTGCTGTAATTGGCAGCCTTGCTCTCACGTTAAAGTTAAGATGGGTTAAATGCAGAGAACAAATTTCCTAATCAGGATTAAAAAAGTATAAATTATTATTATTATCATCATAATCCATTGAAATACAAAGAAGCCATTTAGCACAGATATTTTTCCTTATTCTCATCAAAGTTACTGACTGATAAGAATCAATTTTTTTCTTATCAGAATTTTTTTCAAGCCAAGCTCGCTGCAAATGCTGAAAACGGAAGAAAAAGTGCACGTATGCCTCAGTATAATTTATTAATCCACCCTCTTCCCATCCTTCATCTTGACCTTCTTTATCAATTATTCCATCAATATTCCTGTCCTTGAAATATAAGACTTAGGCTGAAGTTCAGGTATCTTATTTTTTGTTAATTCAAGCTTAAGACAATGATCCCCTGTGAACTTCTGACAGAGTGAACCTCAGGTCATCTGGATTCTACTAATGAGGATTAACTTCAGCTCAGAGTGGCTCTGTCAGCTCTTCAAGGGTCCAAACTGTGTCTCAAGCTTTGACTCATTAAGTTGTTTTGAGAGGTTGTGGAAGAAGATCCAGGGTTCTCGGGAAGGGGAAAGGCAAATCTACCATAGATAATTATTTATTCAAGTTGCTATGAAACACAATATTCAATAAGCATGAATCAAGTATTATGTGACTACAATATTTGCACAGAAGGAATTCAATTTCACATTTTTGTGAACAACTTTAAAGGTATAGTCTGGAGTTTTCTCTATGAAAATAAACACTAGACTTGTGTGAATGAAATCCAGCTCAATCCACACAAAAGAAAAGAATACAGAAGCTTAACTACTTTAAAGAAAAAGTTGTCCAACAAGCAAAATAAATGTTTAACTTTAGGTGAACAACTTGTGAAGGCCTAATGGAAGGCATTTAGGAGCTGCTTGTATTTTAGAGGTGAACACAAACAATATTTAGTTTTTGTAAACAAAAAAGCATGAAGGGATGTACGTAGGGGTTTTAATCTGTTCATATCTGCCATCTTATAGGCTGAACCATCCACCATTAAAGTGATACCTACAAGTTTAAATTTTTTTTTTTTCCCTTTTTTTTCTCTTTTTTTTCTTTTCTATCTTCCCTGCCAGTCAGTGGCACTCTAACACTTGCTTACTCATTTAGTATTAGCATTGTTATAGAACCGGCTACCCATTTATTAGCATGAACAAATGTTCAACTTAGATGTTCAGGAGGAAAGCAGCAACCTCTTTTGAGCCCTTTTGCTATCTTCACCCTTGTCCTGCTTTATTTTTGTTTGCTTGAATTTGAGAAGTAAGGCAAGGAAGAAGCTATTTCTACATTTCTACACATAGCAATCAAGCTAGCAACTCCGGAACTAATGTTAACGGCAAAGAATCCTGACGTTGGCATGGTAATCAGATTTAAATATTTTGTTTTTGACCCATCAAAACTGATGAAAGTCTTTTTAAGATTGCATCGTTCATATGTAATAAAAAAAAACTTTGGGGTAAAAATAAGACTTTTATTCTGCACCCCTCTAGAAGTTCTGTGGATGTATTATTATTTTAATTATTGTTTTGATGAAAACGTTGTAGCTATCACCTTTAAAGATTTATTGCTACTCTGATCCAAATCAAGATTAGTCATTCCTGAGTGGTGGCAAGTGAATATTGTCATAATCGTAGCAACTGAGACAGCAAAACAAACATTTGAAAGCTGTACTGGAATGTATAAGAACTCTTTAACTTACCAGCTTGGTGTGTGTTGACAGTGACATTTGCCAATGAACGTGCAGCCACACCCAACCCAGAGACTCCATTTATGGCCTCCACATGGAAGATGTAGCTGGCCTGCATTGCAAAATCTAGTATCGCAACGGAGGTACCACTTATACCAAGTGGCCGAGGTATGAACCGCAGGTCTGGCTCACATGGTTCGCACTGTGTGAAACCACTGTCCACTCCACCACAGCGCTGGCACAAGATGTTGTAAGTGATGTCGTTCCTGCCTCCTGTATCACTGGGAGGTAACCATTTCAAGAAAAGAGCAGTGTCGTTGATGATTGAGACCAGGTTTCTAGGAGCTGATGGAGGCCCTGAAGAGAGAAGGAAAGACTTAGACATACATTGAATGTACTATCATCACCCAATCTACAGGACCTACAGTATACACTCCAATACAAATTTTAAGGTCTGCTGACCAGGAGTCTAGAAGGAGTCCAGCTGTCTAAAAGCTGTCGCTAACTTTGAGCTAACCAAACAAAACCAACAACTAAAACAAACCACAAAAACAGAAAGAGTCTCAAGCTGTGTTGAAAGCCACAGAATAAAAATAAGTTTTAAACTGAGTTTTAAAAATGAACAGTGATGAGGACTGTGAGGTGGGGGAGCTCATTCCACAGTCATCTGAGCATATCTTGTGTTTTCTGTATGCGTTTGGTGAGCAAATGGGGAAACTGCATGGTTGTCTTTCAACATACCCTCTGGTATTTCTGACATGTATAATTTTGGGGATAATTCCCTGACAATAGATGTCCTTTTTTAAGTTTTTAAAATGGAGCAAAATAATGCAATATTTGACAAAGAAACTTGAAGTGTTTTGAGTGTGTAGGTGTGCAGGAGGTAAATTTTCAGTATGCTTCAAGATTTATATGCCAGCATGAAACTTGCCAATTTATGTATAAAACCATCAGAAGCCACCATTAAAACTGTAGTTATGTGGTTGACTTTGATGCAATATTATTCGTCGAATAAAGAGAAATTTGTTCTGAATGATTTATCTGCTATTGCCTCAGATTTGACAGCCATTTTTCAAACATGTAGCATTTCACCTGAGCATGATAAATCAAGAAGAGGCAGTGTGTGAAAAATGGTAAATGTAGCACTATTTCATGAGCTGAAATGCTAAATGTTTGGGTTAAAACACGTGTCTCAATGAAGCCTGCAAAGCAAGAAACTTAACTGGTAAAATCCATAGCATAGACAAGTGACCCATGCGAAACTCTCAAGACACGATCAAAAAGTTAGCATTGACAAAATCTAAAAACAAGGGTCAAATATCCAGTTGTAAACAATGCAACAGGCAAGAGAAATCCAGGGGCAAAATAAATAGCACATGAAGGATAGCCAGACAGAGAAGATGTGGCAGAAAAATACAAAGACTGCAGAGTATACTCCATGTGAGTAAAGACTGATTACAGCCAGGTGTGGAAGCCAGGAAGAGAACAGTGGGGTTATCAACTAAACGAAAAACAGGTGTGAAACAGAGGTAAACGCAGCAGAAACGAGCTGGGATAAAACAGGTTTTGAAATAAAAAATGAACATTGAATATAAATGAAAGAAATGGACCAATAATGGAAAACTGAAGCCATGACAACTTTTCAAACATCATGGATAATACTCTGGCTGGTATGTATACACCAAATATACTAAACTGCATTCATATCCTACATCATATATAACTTTTTTCAGTTTGCTTGAACAGTAATAAAAAGCAACAAATATTAATTTGCACAGCGTTATTTCATTTTGTACATTGAGGGCATGGATAAATCACACATGCTCGCACATGGATTAATGCATCAGGACAATTGTGGCATTTTAGTGTTTTGTTCAAGGGCACTTCTGGATGCATCATACAGGTCAAACCAGTGACCTTGTGATTACTGGGTGACCTGTTCTTCCTGAGCACAGTCAACCCTAAGAGGGAGTCTGACTCCTTAGATAATAAGTTGAAAAGCAAGAACTGCAAGTCATCCAGCAGTGATCCATACGTGATCTGATTTTTTTTTTTTTTTTTTTTTTTTTATTTTTTTTTTTTTTTTTTTTTATCTGATTAACCGAAGGCAGTCTACTTGGATAACAAGAAACGACTATTGTTGTAACTGGAAAGGTTTGCGATCATGGTTTACTATCGTGACTTGGAAAAATCTTTTGTTGCTTTAATATTTTGGACTGCCTCAAGCTTTGATTTTGGTACAAATTCACTGTGGCATTCTTTTTAATAATATTCTGTAATGTCAAATTTATTTCCATCCACAGCTCCATTAATTTTCACCAAGATCTTGTACTGCAGTCGTGAGGGGAAAGTCAGGCCAAAGTCTTCTCCAGCATATCCCAAAGACTTCAATAGGCTGGATTCTGATGTCTCTTGCTCTCTGAACCACTCTTGCATTGTCTTCTTGAAATATGGCAGTCCCATTGGGGAAGATGGAATTGTCATTCAGTATATTCATGTAGTCCGCTGATGTCATTCATTGGACACATAACCTTGCTGAACCTCACTTCATACAGTATGTCTCTCTTCTTACCCTAATGCACTATCTCTCTGGCACAGGATAAATCTGGATTCATCAGACTACATAACCTTCTTCCATTGCTCCAGAGTCCAATCTTTAAGCTCCCCTAGTAAATTGAAGCCTTTTTAAAAAAAAAAAAAAAAGTAAAAAAAATAGCCATGCTGATAAGTGGATCTAATAAGGCCACACAGACTTTTTTTTTTTTTTGTCCCAATCCTTTGTTACTTTTACACTCAAAATTAAAGTAAGCCATGAGTCCTACTCTTGTTCGTGTTTTTTTTTTTTTTTTTTTTATTTCACCAAGAGTCAAGGTAAGACTTAGTGGCTGGAGTGAGCTGTTAGTACAGGATGCAAGATTGATGCCAGTTTAGCCATCCAAAATGCCAAGTTCTGTAGTTTTTTTTCCAAGTTGTGACTATTCTATATATGGTTGTTTGGTATCATTCTAAAGGAGCCATCCTGGGCTTTCATTTAAGCCCAAAGTTGTAGCTTTCTGACAAACACAGAGGTCACATGACCTCTTTAAATAATAAATTTCACACATATTTTCACCTAAACTATATAGTTTATTTTATTCCTGTGGGATCAAGGGACATCAGGGACCCAAAAATCAACAACTGCAATACTAAATAGACTGTCAATTCAGGAAAAGTATAATATACTTTTAGTTGTGTGTGTGTGTGTGTGTGTGTGTATAATATAAAACCTATTTCAATGCGAGAGGTTATTATGAGCCTTACGTTAGACGTCACCTGCTCAGGCCAATTCACCCTCATTCATTCTTTGGACCAGCGTTATGTGAAATTTACAGAGATGGGTAAAATGCAGAGCCCTTATTTCCCCTCAGGGATCTTACAATTATAACAAAAAAAGTGAGGGGGGGGGGGGAGCATCTGAGTGTCACAGTTCAGTTAACTGAGCTGCAGCACAACCACCTGATTTTAGAACAGCACTAGAAAAAGGAGCAAGTCTTGAAATGTGTTTGACTCATTTTGATTAAAAGACTACAAATTAAACTTCAGATTAATTTTTACCCAGTGGAGGAAAGTTGGAAAAGAAAGAGGAGGCAAGACTGAAGCCAACATAGCATTGTTGTTAGCAGGTTTTTGGGGCTGTTGGGAAGCAGCCTCTCTCCTCTTTCTATAGACTCTAAATCAGAGGAGGGTAAAGCAGTGGTCAATTAAAAGAAATCTGTAAAAGGCTGACTCATCACTATTGTTTATGCATAACATCAGTTCCAATTGAATGCACAGAAATGATCATATGCACATTGTCTGCTAATTTTGTTGTGAAGATGCAACATACAGTATACACCAAAGATTTCTGTAACTTGGCAAATGGGAAATACAAAAATTACAATACAGCATGTTCATCCCTGTTATACAATTTATGTAACATCATTGTCAGATTTCTTCCATAAGAGCTCCTTTCGTAATCCCTTTATTTTCCTCTGAGACATTCAAGAAGGTATCTCTTCTTTTTAAAGGTAAATAACTTCAATGTCTTATACACTGCCTAAGCTTCTGCAATGTCAGATTTATTTCCATCCAGTGTTGCATTAATGTTTCAGCAAGATCTTGCATTGATGATGGTAGAGTCTGACCACAGTCTTCTCCAATACATCCCAAAGATTATCAATGGGGTGGTGTAGAAATGATGGCTCATGCTCCTTGAACCAATCTTTCACAATCTGAGCTGATGAATTCAGGCACTGTCAATATGGCCGTGCCATCAGGGAAGAAACATCCATTGATGGAATAACCTGCTCATTCAGTATATTCAGGTATCAGCTGACCTCATTATCTGAGCTCATACTGTTGCTGAACCTGGACCTGAGCAACTGCAGCAACCCCAGATCATAACACTGCCCCCACAGGCTTGTACAGTAGGCACTAGGCATGATGCTGCATCACTTCATCTGCCTCTCTCCTTACCTTGATGCACCCATTACTCTGGAACAGGGTAAATCTGGACTCATCAGAGCACATGACCTGCTTTCATTGCTCCAGTGTCCAATCTTTATGCTCATTAGCAAACTGAAGGCTTTTTTTTTTCTGGTTATTCTCACTGATTAATGGTTTTCTTAAGGCAACACAGCTGTTCAGTCCCAATCCCTTGAGTTCCCTTCACATTATGCGTATGGAAATGCTCTTACTTTCATTATTAAAAAAATAGCCCTGAGTTCTACTGTTGTTTTTCTTCAATTTGATCTCGTCAAACGTTTAAGTGATCGCCGATCACGATCATTCAGGATTTTTTTTTTTCCAGCCACATTTCTTCCTGGAAGATGATGGCTCTCCACTATCCTTCCAGTTTTTAATAATGAGTTGAACAGTTCTGAACCCAATTTTAGTAGTTTCTACACCTCCTTTAGATGTTTTCTCTGCTTGATGCATGCCAATGATTTGACCCTTCTCAGACAGACTAACATATTTCCACCACCACGGATGTGTCTTTCCACATGGTTGTTTAGGAAATGAGAAGCAACTCATTGCACCAGTTGGGGTTAAATAACTTGTTGCAGCTGGAAGATAATCACCCATGCAGTAATTACCCAATTTGAGGCTCCTACCTATTTGCTTACCGTAGCTGAATCCAGTGGCCACTTTTTTTGGGGGGGGGGGGGCAGTGCATTTCAGCAGAGAACAATGAACACTCGTGAACGTCACAGGATGTTGAAATAAAACATTTTCTTTTCTCTATTTTAGCCGCTTGGCTCCAGCCCTTATCATTATATGATATCAAGTTCTAATTGAGAGAGCTTTAGTTTCCCTGAACCCAAATGTGATAATGTTGCTCATAAACTGTAAATTTTTTCTTTCTTCGGTTTTGCATAGAACTGATGACAGAATAAATAATGAATATAATAAAAAATAAAGAAAATAATGCAGCTGCCCTGTTTTTAAATAGTTCATTCATCCACTGTATTCATGGTAAAGTGTAGTCTTAGATGACAGGTGTCTTAAATGTCACAAACCTCATGGCTGGGCTAAGACAAAAGGGAAAGTGAATGTGCTATTATGGAAATTGTTCACTTTTCTTTAATGTTTACTTTTTTGTGTGATTGCACAGTTTTTTCTATTTTGACTTTAAGTTTCCTGCATGCACAGGAGAGGAACTGAATGTGGCAAAGAGTCCCGATAACACAAGCAAATGCTAAATGGTTTCAAACTACTGATTTTATCTTGATGAGGAGCTATCTGTGCTTCACACATATATTTTCCTATGTCAAATCATGACATCAAAATTGTAATGTAATAGAAATTATGCCATATTGGAAGAAGTTTCAAAGGTTACACCTAATGGAGTCATTAAAAGCCAAGTCCTGTAAAATCAGTACATTTCTCAGGAACCAACTGAATACACATAGCCGTTCACTAATTGGAAAGTTGGCGGTTTTGTCATTTTTTATTTTAATTATGCCCCTTTTCCACCAGCATCTACTCAGCTTGCCTCTACTCAGTTTATGGGGTTTTCCACTGGGAGTTTCCTGGGCTGAGTAGATACTTTTTATGGTACCTACGCTGAGGTTCCAAGCAGGGCTGAGTGGGGCTGAAAATGTGACGTCTACAGACTGGAGGTCACTGATTGGCAAGGGAGTGGCTTCCCCAGACGAATCATCCGAGATGTCACTACAGTAGATAGTAACACCCAACCCAAAGACTTAGGTGCCCCTTCAGATGGTAATGGAAAACCACCTGGGCTGGGTAGAGCCGAGTAGAGTCAAGCTGGGTAGGCAGGTGCCAGTGGAAAAGGGGCATTAGTTTCCACACTCAGTGAATTACTGTATACTGATTTATAAAAATGGATGAAAATATTTCTGGCCTGTTGTTTTATTGGAATTGTGTAAGTATAAGTACAATATCATTGTTTCTAGACAACTGGTTTGGTAGTTTTCACATAACGCTGGTCCAAAGAATGAATGAGGGTGATTTGGCGTGAGCAGGTGACCTCTAATTTAAGGCTCACAATGACGTCTCACAAAGAAATATTATTTCACTTTTCCTGAATGACAGTCTATTAAGTATTGCAGTTGTTGATTTTTGGGTCCCTGATTGTCCCTTGATCCCACAGGGTTTAAATAAACTATATAGTTTAGGTGAAAATTGTGAGAAAATGTGTGAAATTTATAATTTAAAGAGGTCATGTGACCTCTGTGTTTGTCAGAAAGTTACAACTTTGGGCTTAAAGGGACTTGAGGCAAGATTAAGAAACGAATCTCGCGGCTGCCGCGACTTGCACTTCAGGTAACTGCAGCCACGAGCCAAGCCATCACGGGAGCGTGCACAAACTGAAGCTATAATGTTTACTACGCTTTTTCTTCGTAGTTACACTTTTTAGTGGTCTGGATCGTTTGTTGACGGCAGAAGAATCCATAACTATCGCTTTTAGTGTTTGAATTTACCGTGACCGTCTTCTTCCTGTATCAAAACTGCGGATGTAGGTCATTTGACGTCACGTCCGCAGGGCAGCGCGGGAAATTTGGACACCGAATTGCCGTGCATTTTGCAGCACACAGCCTGTTCAAGTCAATGGAGAGAAACGTGGGTGGAAATATTATTGGTATTTAGCACTTCATCGCCTATTAGTATTAAAAAAAGGGACATGTATGTTTGTTTGTTTTTTTTAATTCCTACCTTTAGTCCCTTTAAATAAAAGCCCTGGATGTCTCCTTTACAATGATACCAAACAACCATGTATAGAATATTCACAACTTGGAAAATTATATCTAATATTGGGCAAATTATCAATCATTATGATAATAATTATGACTAAACGGTAACTTTTACAACTTGACATCTGGTAGAAATGGATTCAGCACCAAAAACTACTGTAGGAACAACCAAGAAAACACTTTTACCCCAAAATGCCTACAAGGTTCCACAATCCTGGAGTTATCACCCTGAGTACCCCCCCTCTTTTTTGATAGGTATAAAAACCATTAAAGAAGCAAGAACTGCAAGCTAAAAGTGCTGATGACATGATTTTGACATGTTTTGCCACATTTTATAGACAAAAACGTTACTCATGATGATCTATGTAACAGATACAGGGGGGCCTGCATAAATGAATTACTGTATAAGGAAACACCGCAGCATTTCAGTACATTTGACTAGACCAGGGGTGGCCAAGTTCGGTCCTCGAGAGCCACAATCCTTCAACTTTCAGATCCAACCCTTCTCCAACACACCCAAATGACCTCATGTGCATGTCATTCAGCTCTGCAGAGGCCTGATAAGCCATGCATTTGACTCAGGTGTGTTGGAGAAGGGGTGGATCTAAAATTTGGAGGATTGTGGCTCCCTAGGACCGAACTTGGTCACCCCTAGACTAGACTGTAATGCTACCCGCTCGAACAGGACGTGACGTTTGCGGGGAATCTCTGCTGGGAAAAGGACTTGGAGCTGCAGGAAGCTGACAGCTCTTAGTCCGTTTCCAACCTGTAAGGTCTTATGCGTCCATATTCCTCAGCATTATCACATTCTTCTGAACTGGCTGATGATCCCACCACACAAACCAGTTCCAAGCTAACTGTTCTGGAGCCATCTTTCATGTTTTCCACTGTGTCTATTCTGCATGTAGAACAATCAGCCAACCACAACTGGTCCTGCCGCTAACGTCATGTCATGGAGAGGGCCAATTGCTAACGGCTCCTCGCTGCTCCTCTTAGACTTGAATTCATGTATCAAATGTTTGACTGACTTCTCATTGCACAGAACTGCTTATTTTGTCTTGTTGTATTGCAAAATAATGTGAAGTCAAGGTCATGTCATCAGCATTTTAAAAATGTTATTTTCATCTAAATCTAATCTTTCATTTAAAATTCTACTCACTTGTGCATGCCATTGTGGAGGCGTCTTTGATAGCCCTGTAGAAGCTTTTATCGCAGTGGCAGATGGTGGCAGCCTGGTCGTGGCTGGAGCTATGCAGAGGACACTTGGAGCATTTAGTGTTCCCGGCAAATGACTTGAAGAAGCCAGGCTTACAGGCTGGAGGAAGACAAGAAGACAGAAGACACATATTACAAGAGGTGCAACTGTTTTTCCATGACTACATCTTTGGTATGGACCTGCAATGCCCTTATTCTGAATAGAAATTCATAACCCACAAATGTGTTTTCAAATAAACACAAAATGAAGGAATTACAAGACCTTTAGGGCCAACCAATAGACTATGAACTTGTACAATCCTCATCCCAGATGCACAGTTGGCAAGTAGCAAGATTACTTCTCAACAGCGGGAGCTAAATATTAATGCAATTGATGTTCAACAAGTCATATAATGTTGTCATAATTAGACACGAACTTGTCAGCTAATGTTTGGATAAAAAACAAGTTCAGTAATTTGACTGACATTAAACCTGTGAACACTGCTTTAATGTCAAAACTATATAAAAGTGTCAATTTTCAGGGGTCAAAATGAGCCACTGATAGTGTCAGTAAATTTATTGCATTTAGGTCACCATTAATGTCTGAACAAATTAATTCAGTTTCTATTATTTTGATTAAGTCAAACTATTAAAATGTTTTTTATTCAAAGTGACTGACTAATGATAGATATCTGCTATTAAATAAAAAGTAAATAGAATAATGCCATGACACATTAGACTCATAAAACTAGAAATAGTTGATATAGGATTATATTACAATGTAGAAACATGCACAATTTCAAGACATAAAAACAGATTAAAACGTAATTGATCCATAGATGCTGATTTATTTTTAAACAGCGAGTTTAAAAGATTTACCATTATCCTTCAAAAATTTCCTTAACATGAAGGTTGAGACAGCTTGTTTTTCAGGCATTATTTGGAAGCTATTAGCATCCAAATAATGCATAGGGAATAAATAATTACAGCTTGCCTTCACTCTAAAACCTTTCTGCACTCAAACTGTGCATTCTGCTGACAGAGGTATTCTCAATTTTCCATCTTTAGACTGGTTCGCTTTCAACTACCCGACAACAATTTCACCTTCCCATTTCTTTCTTTCCATCAACGCAGCCAACTCACCTTTCCTTATCTTTTCAATATTTCACTAACTGTTTTGCTCTGCCTCAGTTTTCACCTTTTCTTGGTTTTCATCTTTCTTCCAGTATTTTTTCTTTTCCCATCTGCCCTCCTGCTTTTCTCTCTATGCACTTCTCAGAAAGGCTTATCAGAAGATGGCAAAACCATTGCAGATTGCCTCTTTTTTCCAGACTTCAGCAGTGAAGAATAAAGCACTAATATTAAAGTTATCTAATTTTCTGGGAAATGTATTGCACTGTGACTTGTCTTAGAATGCACAGTATGAATATGGGTAGGATAATTATTTCAGAATTAGCACATAAATATGCAAGCAATAAGACAGGCAATGCTACAGTATAACTGAGTATACAGCTAAAAACACCCACAGGAATTCAAATAAGACTTCATGAGAAATAAGTCATAAGGGCTTTATATTATACAGACACATTTTGAAAAAGCAGAAATAGTGACAGTAGGGCTATATATATATATATATATATATATATATATATATATATATATATATATATGTATGTATATATGTACAGCTGTGTGAAACAGTTTTTGCCCCTTCCTAATTTCTTACTTTTGCATGTTTGTCACACTTAAATGTTTCAGATCATCAAACAAATTTTAATGTGAGTCAAAGATAACACAAGTAAATAGAAAACGCAGTTTTTGAATGCAGATTTTCATTAGTAAGGGGGGATCCAAACGTCCATGGTCCTGTGTGAAAAAGTGATTGCCCCCCTGTTAAAACATAAATTAACTGTGGTTTATCACATCTTTGGAAAGCTGAGTTCAATTTCTCTAGCCACACCAAGGCCGGATTACTGCCACACCTGTTCTCAATCAAGGAATCACTTAAACAGGACCTGCCTGACGAAGTTTAGAAGACCAAAAAGATCCTCAAAAGCTAGACATCATGCTGCGATCCAAAAAAATTCAGTAAAAACTCAGAAACAAAGATATTGAGATCTATCAGTCTGGAAAATGTTCCAAAGCCATTTGTAAAGCTTTAGGACTCCAGCAAACCACAGTGAGAGCCATTATCCACAAATGGTGAAAACATGGAACAGTGGTGAACCTTCCCAGGAGTGGACGGCCGACCAAAATTACTTAGTTACCAAAATTAAGAGCACAGTGACGACTCATCCAAGAGGTCACAAAATACCCCAGAACAACATCCAAGAACTGCAGGCCTCACTTGCCTCAATTAAGGTCAGTGTTCATGACTCTACCATAAGAAAGAGACTGGGTAAAAATGGCCTACGTGGCAGTTCCAAGACCAAAACCACTGCTGAGCAAAAAGAACATAAAGGCTCGTCTCAGTTTAGCCAGAAAGCATCTTGATGATCCCCAAGACTTTTGGGGAAATACTCTGTGGACTAAAGAGACAAAAGTTTAACTTTTTGGAAGGTGTAGGTCCCATTACATCTGGCGTAAAAGTAACATGGCATTTCAGAAAAGGAACATCATACCTAAAGTAAAATATGGTGGTTTTAGTGTGATGGTCTGGGGCTGTTTAGCTGCTTCAGGACCTTGAAGACTTGCTGTGGTAAATGGAACCATAAACTCTGCTGTCTACCAAAAAAATCCTGAAGGAGAATGTCCGGCCATCTGTTGGTGACCTTAAGCTGAAGCGCACTTGGGTTCTGCAACAGGACAATGATCCAAAACACACCAGCAAGTCCACCTCTGAATGGCTTAAAAACAACAAAATGAAGACTTTGAAATGGCCTAGTCAAAGACCTGACCTGAATCCGACTGAGATGATGTGGCATGACCATAAAGTTGTACTTCCATGGTCATTTCATTAATATTTCTGTGTTCTCCATTATTATTGAATGCATTCTGCATCGTTTCTGTTTAAAAAAAAACTTTCTGGTATCTTTGTATCCAGCTGTATTTGTACACTAGAAGAGAGGCTTGTGGTCCAGCGGCAGGCTTTTCCGGGTCCTTCTCATGAATTTGATTGCAAAATCACACATGAGCAATGTATTTCACTGGTTTCTCCACACAGGACACGTCTTGAGGCTGTACTTACCAAAAAAGAACAAAAACCTAAGTATTAAATACATTTCAGTAAACATATTCCATACTTATTCCCTGTCATTTCAGTATATTACACGTAACTCCATTTATGGACATAAATATAGGATTTCTTTGTATGTGCGCATTACTTAATTGTCAACATCTGGTGACATTTTCAGGTCAACAGCTCTACTAAAAATATACTTTCTGTGAAAAATGTTGATTTGTTCAATACTTTTTCCCTCGCTGTATATATAAAGTGGGTACGGAAAGTATTCAGACCCCTTTGAACTTTTTACTCTGTTTCATTGCAGCCATTTGCCAAATTAAAAAAAAAGTTAATTTCATTTCTCATTATAGGGGATTATCACGCTTACCGGAAC
The DNA here is from genome assembly GCA_023101725.1 of Atherinomorus stipes. Classification (NCBI taxonomy): domain Eukaryota; kingdom Metazoa; phylum Chordata; class Actinopteri; order Atheriniformes; family Atherinidae; genus Atherinomorus; species Atherinomorus stipes. The sequence continues at coordinate 1,278,453 of JALJCO010003962.1, read as the reverse complement.
TTCCCAGTATTTGGGCACTTCCTCTTCCGGGCCATGTTAACAACAGCCGTTTCTGCTCTGTTATACTGTTCAAATCGCATAAACTCCAAACATACTTAAGTTTTCATTCCAGACTGAAGTGATACTGGATCAAAAGCTGGATCGAAGCGATCGATTCGCCGCGGTGAAGGGCCGAACTTTATAACAAAACACACGTTTGTTTGTCGCCGGTGGGGCACAACACCGCAGGACACCGGCACTTCACAGCATGCTAGCATTAGCCAGCTAGTGTTTACTGACGTGCTTAACATTGTGCGTCTTAAAACACACACACATCTGAAAATCGGGTCTGTACCTCCCTGTTTCCAGTGGAACAACTGGGGACTGCCAAAAAAAGGAGACGCTTTCAGATGCTTGTGTGTTTTCAGCCGCACAAAGTTAGGCACGTCATCGAGCTGGCTAATACTAGCCTGCCAACACGACTCTGCAGACTGCCGGCTACAAACAAACGTGTGTCGTTTTATTATAAAGTTCGGTCCTTCACCGCGGCGAATCGGTCGTTTTGATCCACTTCTTCCTTAGCATCACTTCAGTCTGGAATGAAAACTTGGCATTAGTGTTTATCCGATTTACAAAGTTTAACAGAGTAGTAGCTGGCGGACTACTGTTAGCAGGTTAGCATTAGCCAACTTGATGATGTGCCTAACTTTGTGCGGCTGAAAACACACAAGCATCTGAAAGCGTCTCCTTTCTTGGCAGTCCCCAGTTGTTCCACTGGAAACGGGAGGGTACAGACCCAGTCTTCAGACGCTTGTATGTTTTCACAAGCGAAAAGTTGGTAACGTCAGCTAACGCGAGCTTGCTAACGCTAGCTGTAGTGTAGTCTGCATCACTGAAGTGCCGACTACAGACATACGTGCAACCTTGTTTTATTATAAATTTCGGTCCTTCACTCCGACAAATTACTTTCATCCACTTCTTCCTTAGTGTCTTTTCAGTCGAGAATCCATGAAAACTTAGGTACGGCTGGCGTTGTTTATTAGATGTACACAATGGAACAGAGCAGCAACATCGAGACTTGGATTGAGCCATTCCTGGCCCGGAAGAGGAAGCTTCAAATGTTTCAACTTCCGGAAACCGGAACGCGGAAGCATGATAATCCCCTATTGTACACTCCCTACAAAGTAGGTCACCGCACGTCAGATCCTGTCAAAACTACAAAAACTGTCACTTGTAAACACTCATTTTGGAAGTTGAAGGCCAAAAGATTTTGCTTCTCGCGCATGCTCCTTTGCCTGCTTTGTGACTGAACGGAGAGGGTGCTGGCGGAGTGAGGCGGAGTATGTGTGCGAGGGTTTTTGCAGCCCGCCGGAGAAGACGGACTAGAGCGCAGCGGAGTGGGGCGGAGCGGAAGCAGTGGACGGGAGGTGTACAGTAAGTCTTCTTGGGAATGATGCAACAAGTTTTTCACACTTGTATTTGGGGATCTTCTACCATTCTTCCTAACTGATCTTCTCCAGTTCTGTCAGGTTGGATGGAGAATGTTGGTGGACAGCCGTTTTCAGGTCTTTCCAGAGATGCTCAATTGGGTTAAAGTCAGAGCTCTGGCTGGGCCAGTCAAGAATGGTCACAGAGTTGTTCTGAAGCCACTCCTTTGTTACTGTATTTTAGCTGTGTGCTTGGGGTAACTGTCTTGTTGGAAGGCAAACCTTCAGCCCAGTCTGAGGTCCTGAGCACTCTGGAAGAAGTTTTCTTTCACGATCTCTCTGTACTTGGTTGCATTCATCTTTCCTTCAATTGCAACCAGTTGTCCTGTCCCTGCAGCTGAAAAACACCTCCATAGCATGATGCTGCCACCACCATGTTTCACTGTTGGGATCGTTTTGGCCAGGTGATGAGCAGTGCCTGGTTTTCTCCACACATTGCAGAATTAATGCCAAAAGTTCAATCTTGGTCTCATCAGACCAGAGAATCTTATTTATCACAGTCTGGGAGTCCTTCATGTGTTTTTTGGGCAAACTCTATGCACTTCCAAATACAGTTAGGCATTATAGAAGATGTTTCAACAATTTTTGCAATATTCAGTAAAATTGGGTTCACTACCCCATACGCTATGATTAATTAAAAGCTTTAACTATATAAATATCATACATCAGCTGTGTAAGTAATTGGGCTGAAAAAACACACAAAATCATCTCTGCATTCCTTAACCTTGTCATTTGTCTATTGGCTCGTCAATCACGTTTACTACCAAGAGCGATTGATGGTCAATTCAACTGCTAATAGGCAAGACTGATCAATGAGAGTGATTGATTGGTGAGAGTAATACTGTGTCCTAGAAGCTGCACGCACTGATCTGACGTTTACAGCAGGTCACAAACAATCATTCTGCTAGCAGTTAGCAATGTTCACACAACAACATTCTGTTTATTTGCGTTTGTGACATGATGGGATAATCTGGACCTGCTGTCTGCTAAACAATGGAGTGCCTCTTGCACGTTATTCTGTGGCCGGGGGAGGGAGCTGTGTATCTAGCAGGTTGGTCTTGCGCATGCGCATTATCAAAAACTCGCTAACTGTCTCTGCTTTCTGAAATGCCAAAACATCTTCTATACCACCTTTAATAAAGCAAAATTCTTTCCCAAGTGTTATTTTCATTCAGTCAGCTTATTAGATAGAGATTTTCTAAGGTGTTTGATTAAGTGTCTTTAGTATCTGCATATCTTATTTTAGATTGTTAAAAAGTACTTAATGAGTGACCATTATAAGACTGATGTTACATTAGTGCCAGAGCTAGAAACTTATAATAACAGTCAATTTATTCAATTCAGCTGATAAAAAAGGCATTATATGGTCTGTTATATTAACTGGGGAAATAGGAAACTGAAACAATTAAACTCTGAGCCTGTTTAAGATTGAATACGGCTAGGGATAATGGTCCTATTCATTTAATTTCAGGCATCTGTAACAACTCTTTAAGCTTAGCTCTTATACACTTGAATTCTATTCGGTCAACTTTGTTTGCACCACAAGGAACTTTTACAGACAAAGTCCAATTTAGTACAATTCATTGTTATCCAATTATAATCAATTTAAAACAAATCCATCATTTGATACACTTTGGTCCAATTTATGATAGATATTTACAATGACTTATCTAAGTGGAAGTATCACAACAAAAGATAAGCAATTATGCTCAAACAATCTGATGAAAAAAAAGAAAGAAACACAAGTAAAATACTACATAAGTTAAGAGTAACCCCTTGGCTTTATGTTTACATGGAAAAAATGCCCACAAAAATAAGGCCAAAATAACCAACATGAGGCTCCATACCTTGAAGTGAACTAACAGTGTCTTCTAGCTAGCTCCTTTTCAACAGAATATCATCATTCTAGCATGAGTAAAAAGCTCCAGCAGCATATCTTATTTTGATTTGTGCCTGGAAGAAATATTTTATGTTTTCAACAATGAATACAGATCCTGTTGTTCTGTTAAAGATTAAAGTGTTTACTCAAAGTCACTGTATTCCTTTGAATAATAGATAATTGAAGCACATATGAAATAGCTGGAGGGGAAATGGTGTTCCAGTAAATTTGAGAAATACTACTTCACCTGGGATGACAGCATTTCTAGACTGCACATACATTCAGCACTGAGTCATTCCTATAAAGCAACTGTATAAAATGCACGTTCGAGACCAATACAAGGGAATTGTTTTTTGTTTTTTTAATACTTTTTTTTTTTTTTTTCCAAAATGACCGTACCATTTTAAAGATGCACGATATTGTCAAAAGTATCGTCTCATCTGCCTTGACTCACACACAGTATGAGCTTCCTAATCCAGAGGGTTCAATATACGTTGGTTCACCCTTTGCTAGCAAAGATTCAACTCTTCTGGGAAGGCTGTCCACAAGGTTTAGGAGTGTGTTTATGGGAATTTTTTACCATTCTTCCAGAAGCGCATTTGTGAGGTCAGACACTGATTTTGTCAAGAAGGCCTGGCTCTCAGTCTCCGCTCTAATTCATCGGTGCTCTATTGGGTTGAGATCAGGACTCCGTGCAGGCCAGTCCAGTTCATCTACACCAGACTCTGCCATCCATGTCTTTATGGACCTACTTTGTGAACTGGTGGATGGTCATGTTAGAAGAGGAAGGGGGCGGCTCCAAACCGTTCCCACAAAGTTGAGAGCGTGGAATTGTCCAAAATGACCTCGGTATGCTGAAGCCTTCAGAGTTCCTTTCACTGGAACTAAGGGGCGAAACCCAGTTCCTGAAAAACAACCCCACACCATAATCCCCCTTCCACCAAACTTTACACTTGGCACAATACACTGTTGTCCTGACAACTGCCAAAACCAGACTCGTCCATCAGATTGCCAGATGGAGAAGCGTGATTGGTCACTCCAAGGAACGCACCTTCACTGCTCTAGAGTCCAGCGGCGCCGTGCTTTACACCACTATATCCTACGATGCGCTTTAGCATCCGCTGACCCCGCTCCATCAGTCTACGTGGCCTACCACTTTGTGACTGAGTTGCTGTCATTCCCAAACACTTCTATTTTCTTGTAATACAGCTGACAGTTGACTGTGAAATATTTAGGAGCGAGGGAATTTTACAACTGCATCTGTTGCACAGGTGGCATCCTATCACAGTTCCACGCTGGAATTCACTGAGCTCCTGAGAACGACCCATTCTTTCAAAAATGTTTATAAAAACAGTCTGCAAGCCTAGGTGCTTCATTTTATACACCTGTGGCCATGGAAGTGATTGGAACACCTGATTACCATAATCTGGATGGGTGAGCAAAAACTTCTGGCAATGATATGAAATGAAAAGTACTTTATTTATCCCAGGAGGGGAATTATATAGTACAATATAGTGTGCCATTTTATTTTAAACTCACATGCAGAGGTGCTTTATTTTTTTTACATAATTATTGGCCATTTTGGCATGAACAAATCCCCATGGGGTTTCATTTGGGAGCAGGATAGTCTAAATGATATTTGTCCTATAGATTTAAGTTCGATGTAATGATTTCTTGGACTTTAATGTAACAAGCACATGTTCAAAGGATATTGTTATAATTGTCTAATTGTTTCTAAAAAGAAAATGTAGGCAAATCTGAATTTGATGCCTGCAAAATAATAAAAAATAGGATGAAGAAATAAATTCAGCAAAATTGTGCATTACAAAAATTTACTGCACGACACAATGAAAAGAAAGGTAATACAGAAACAGCAAAGTTACACGTGTGGCAAATACCATGCTACATCGGCAACTGGTAAAAAAAAAAATGAGGCCTACTAACAAACCAGAAGAATCTTTGTTGATTCTCTTTCTAACAAAGCTAAAATAAATAAATAAATAAATCTGACAAAGGTCAGTAGCAAACTGACCACTTGTGGAAAGGTAGCTATGACAGATGCACTGCTGCAAACTGAGATAAAGCAGCTGCAGAGAAAAACCAGTATGAGCCCACATGTGCCAAGTAGATGCTGCATTTGACCTGAATTTAAATGACCCATTTCAACTGATATATAAAAAGGACTTATAAACCAGTGGAGCCAGTAAATGTCAATCAAAATCTGCAATTTAGCTTACAGGTCAAGCCTTTCCAACAAGGCTGTTTAGAAAAAATGACAAAAAATTTAAAAAACAGTAAAGAATCTGGCCTTGATGGTCACCACTGCCTTTCGCCAAACACGTACCTGCATCTGGACCTTCGATTCAGCTGAAGCACTCATCAGAAGCAGGACCTTTTAAACACTGGCCACACAGACACACCTCATTCCAAAATGCCATGGATGTTGTTTCTCCCCAGAAGCACTTTCATGCTCATTTCATACTTGATCATCTTGTATTAACCTCTTATGGGAACAGCATTCCAATTCCTGACAGAACCAGTTGTACAATACTAACCTGTCAACATTGTGAAAGCCATCCTATAAAACTTTTCTTTTCAACCAATGAAATATCAAATTATGGCAACATTCCTTACATTTTGGTGAACTGCTGACTTTACTCCACTCAGTACTTGACTTTCCACCGATCAGATCGGCTTGATCGGATCTGCCGATATTTCCAATTTTTTTCAAATTTTTTGATGGGTCCTCAACTCTTCATTCACCGATCCGATCAATGACGTCATTGTTATTTTGAATCTGTTCCGGTAAAACTCTCATTTCCACCAATTAAACTTAGAAAACAAACAAAGCAGAATAGACACGTCTCACTCGTGTGTGTTTGAAATCTTTGTGGCCTTTTTGTTGTCAGCTCTGTCACTATGTGCTGGACAATAAAGTTTTTACAATCAGAATACGCCACACATAAAGATATATGGCGACGTCTGTTTCAAAAGGTAAGCAAACATGTCGGCGGTATGGAGGCACGTGACAAATACTCTTGCTTGCAACAGTTTAAGGTAGATTGTTGTTTGCAGAAATGCACAGGAAATAAGCTGTGGCCTTTCAGTCTAAAGGCCTTTTCACACCGGGACCGATGCGAATAAGTGGCACGAAATTGCGAATAATTCGGGGGAGAAATATCTATGCCTTTCTCTCACCACACCTGCTCTCAAACGCGACATTACAAAGATGCAAAAACAAACTGGTATTTGTTATTCCAGAGGAACATGAGCACATGCAGCAGTGACGGAGGGAGAGGCAGCTGCAGGGAAACTCCTGGACGCTGAAAACAGCTGATCTCACCGTGGAGATGCCAAATGGGGATTTTAAATAGAACACATGTAGCCAATAACCTCAAATGGTTACAAAATGTAGGAAAACACTGCTACTTCAGCTGTGACACCCCCCAACCTCCGTTTGCCAAACAAGAGTGCTGCGACACAAGGGTGATGACACCTGAGCCACAATGATGCAGTAACAGCGACCAGCGAAACCTCTCTCTTTTTCCTTTTTTCTTTTTGTTTGAGACCAGCTCTGTGACGGTCAGAGCGCCTTCTCTGGCGTTGTTGGACCGTATCTGTCAGATGCGAATATTAAGAAAATCGACCTCAGTTTGAAAAAATAAACGTCGCACAATCGCAAGACAGAATTTTGTCACTGATGTGAATGCACCCATTGACTTGATATTATTTGATTCAAGCTTTTGCAAAATGTGTGAATCTTTGAATGAAATATTCGGAGTAGGTGTGTAAAGGCCTGAAGAGCTGTGTCATCCTCCCAGCAGAGACCTCCAGTATCGAGTGTTTCGGCCAAGTGTACCTATCTGCGGCTTGCAACCCAGTGGGCGTGTCATATAGTGGGCGTGTTGCATTGTGGGCGGGTCTGGTTAGGTTTAGGGGAAGGGTCAGGGGTAGGGCTAGATTTTACCGTGCTCTCATTGGCCTGGTGGGCGTGTCGTTGAGTAAGTTCACACTACGACACGCCCCTGTCTTGCGAGCCGCAGATAGACCCTTCTCGTTTCGGCCACTGCATGCTCCTCACGTGCTGCAGCAAGTATGGCTGTGTGAAAACATTTTTGCCCCCTTCCTAATTTCTTACTTTTTTGCATGTTAGTCACACTTAAATGTTTCAGATCATCAAACAAATTTAAATGTGAGACAAAGATAACACAAGTAAACAGAAAATGCAGTTTTTAAAAGAAGATTTTTACTTTAAAAGGAAGAAAAAAAAACAAACTTAAATGGTCCTGTGTGAAAAAGTGAATGCCCCCTAAACCTAATAACTGGTTGGGCCACCCTTAGCAGCAACAACTGCAATCAACTGTTTGCAATAACTGGCAATGAGTCTTATACAGCACTGTGGAGGAATTTTGTTCCACTTATCTTTGCAGAATTGTTGTAATTCAGTCACATTGGAGGGTTTTCCAGCATGAACCACCTTTTTAAGGTCATGCCACAGCATTTAATGGGATTCACTGGGGGGTTTGACTAGGCCCCTCCAAAGTTATCAAGCCATTCAGAGGTGGACTTGCTGGTGTGTTCTGGATTATTCCTGCTGTAGAACCCAAGTGCTACGGTGGCCGGGAAGTGCAAAACAATACATTTACCTGAAAAGCTTTTGCAAGTTTAACAAAACACTTACACAAGTTGAACAAAACACTAATGCAAGTTAAAAAAAAAAACAATTGTACAAGTTCAACAAAACACTTATACAAGTTCAACAAAACATGAATGCAAGTAAAAAAAAAACACTTATACAAGATCAACAAAACATGAATGGAAGTTAAAAAACACTTATACAAGTTCAACAAAACACGAATGCAAGTTAAAAAAAACAATTGTACAAGTTCAACAAAACACAAATGCAAGTTAAAAAAAAACACCTATACAAGTTCAACACAAGACGAATGCAAATTAAGAAAAACACTTATACAAGTTCAACAAAACACTTCGCTTCAGCAGAGGTCACCAACAGATGGCCAGACATTCTGCCACCAGGAATTTTTGGTAGACAGCATAATTCATGGTTCCATTTCCCACAGCAAGTCTTCCAGGTCCTGAAGTAGCAAAGCAGCCCCAGACCATCACACTAAAACCACCATATTTTACTGTTGGTATGATGTTCCTTTTTCTGAAACGCTGTGTTACTTTTACGCCAGATGTAATGGGACCTACACCTTCCAATAAGTTCAACTTTAATCTTGGCAGTCCACAGAGTATTTTCCCAAAAGTCTTGTGGACCATCAAGATGCTTTCTGGCTAAACTGAGACGAGCCTTTATGTTCTTTTTGCTCAGCAGTGGTTTTGGTCTTGGAACTCTGCCATGCAGACCATTTTTGCCCAGTCTCTTTCTTATGGTGGAGTCATGAACACTGACCTTAATTGAGGCAAGTGAAGCCTGCAGTTCTTGGATGTTGTTCTTGGGTCTTTTGTGACCTCTTGGATGAGTCGTCCTTGTGCTCTTGGGGTAATTTTGGTCGGCCGGGCACTCATGGGAAGTTTCACCACTGTTCCATGTTTTCAGCATTTGTGGATAATGGCTCTCACTGTGGTTCGCTGGAGTCCCAAAGCTTTAGAAATGGCTTTGGAACCTTTTCCAGACTAGTAGATCTCAATTAACTTGTTTCTCATTTTTTACTGAATTTTTTTTTTTTTTTATCGCAGCATGATGTTTAGCTTTTGAGGATCTTTTTGGTCTACTAAACTTTGTCAGGCAGGTCCTATTTCAGTGATTTCTTGATTAAGAACAGGTGTGGCAGTAATCCAACCTTGGTGTGGCTAGAGAAATTGAAATGAGCTTTCCAAAGATGTGATAAACCACAGTTATTTTATGTTTTAACAGGGATGGCAATCACTTTTTCACACAGGGCCATGGAGGTTTGGACTCCCCAATTGAAAATCTTCATGAAAAACTGCATTTTCTGTTAACTTGTGTTATCTTCTTAAGTTTTGGAACGGCACAGAGTACGTGGTTGTAACTATGAAGCTGTGTTGCTTTTTGAGATCATCCCCTTTTGTTTACTACTGCACATGCTCAGGTGTGTATTGCCTGAAAGAGCCTGGTTTAATTCAGGAACTGGGGATTTTAGATATCTTCTTTGAGCTTATTCAACAGTGTAGAGATTAAAAGATTTTAGGAAATGTTTCACACTCTGAACAGTTTCATACAGCACATCAATTTAAGATCTTGAACTCCTTTGGTCAGTTTCTAAAAATCTCTAATTTGCTTTTCAAATGTTGTTTTCTTATAAACCCACACCCAAATTCACAGATAAGTTAAGCCTGATGAATGCAGATCATCTAGTTAAACTGGTTCATTCAGACGCTGAAGAGAAAGAGACAGGAGGAGAAAATATTTCGGGGTTGTCATTAGCTCATATGGGTTGTTATGGCCCCAGGCCTGCTGACCTGTGTGATGGTTCCCTATGAGTAGGTGATTGGCTGACTCCTGGACACGGGATGCTTTGCAAGCCTGCCCCCTGTTCTGTGGAAAATGGAGTGCAGGTAGGATACATTTGCCCTATTGGCTAAAAGTAACTGAATGTTGTGCAGATCTGCTGAGGTCATCTCATTTCAGAGTATTGAGACAGCATTGTTGTTGACGCTAATTACGTGAACTTGTACCGTAGGCTACTGTATTAGAAAATGTATTGCCAGACAGACTGTTATTTAGTACAACATAGCAATCTGTTAATTTCCAACCTCAAATATGCTAAACTTTAAAGATCTCCTTCCACTGAAAACCAGTTTAACTTGCTCCTTTTGAAATATGGAGGGTCACCCCTAGTTACACATGCTGCACTTGCAAGTGGTGCGTCACCTCCACTGGCTGTGTTTCCTCTTCATAGAAACAATACAGAGAAGGGAAGAATCGAGAAAATCCTTTCGCTTCTACGTCACATCGAAAATGGCGTTGCCAATGTGAGTTTATACCCATCCTCTCTGCTCCCTCCCTGCTCCCCTTTGCCTACCTGCATCTTTGTCCTGTCGCATCTCTGAGCCTCCCTCTGCATTTTTCTCCTAAATCCTAAAACTTCAACCATGGATCTGGTCAGCTGGTCTCTCAACGCAACGGATAGATCTTTTCTACCTAGAGAGACAAGGTGCAGGGGCGGCATCTTGTCGGCTGTTAGGTTAATTCTTTATCAACCCTGAAGGAATGAGACAGACAAGAAAGAGTCAACACCAAGTTAGAGTTTTAACTTGCAAGGGAGACAGTCTCATACCATCTCCGAGGTTTTTTTGTGCCTTGCAGCTTTTTATTCACACAGTCAGGTTAGACAAAACAACTCCTTGTAAAGAAACAGGTTGACAGATACAGTAGCAGAAGATAGTAGTACTTCTCCATAGCAGTAATTTCCCACTGAGAGCATGTCACACTGAAGCAGATCATGCATGTCACACACTATCATTGATAATATATAATTATTCCAAAATCTCACCCTGTTTATGAATGATGAACACTGATAACAAAACCTTCATGATCATGATGCCTTCATCTCACACAGAAACACTAAGTGACGGACGGTTGCAACACAGAACAAAGACCATAACAATACGGACAACAGATAACGATAGTGTGACGGCTAACAAATCATCAAATAATATTAAGCATTAAACATATACAAAAAAAAAGAGTAGTTTTAGGCCAAATAAAACCTGGAAGACCTAGTATATGAGCCATCTCTTCATTAGACTAAAATATTACCTTTAGATCCCCTCCTTCAGCTCAGTTCACTTCCTGATTTTAAACAAGTCAGCCTATTAAGATATTCATCCTCATTCTCATGAGACTCATATGGTGTGTACACATTCAAGATAATAAAATTTTGGTTGTTTGTGAGTATTTTTTATGCCAATACATAATCTACATCTAGTCTAACTGGCTCTATTGGGTAGGCATCAAACTTTTTATTCCAAAGCACAGCCACTCCTCCTGATTCTTACTCTGACTATAGCTTTGCTGAGATCAGTTGTAGACTCTCCCACCCCAAAAAATTTTCGTCAAGACAGGTAGTCCAGTTTCTCCAAATCTTGTTTAGCTAAAAATGTCTCTTGTAAACATAAAATGTCACATTCTGCGAGCAGACTGTCCACAACAAGACGTCTAACCTTATCACCTGCACTCTGACCCAAACGCAGGCCACGACAGTTATAAGACAGAACACGGACTGACATTCTTATACTGAATTGGCATCAGTGGGGTCATTTGCCTCCATTGCAGATGACACAACATTTAACCCACCAGCATGAACCTTGCGTGGCTCATAATATCGACGGACCAGAGCCCCCGCAGGCCAGAGCTCAGGAATATTCATTATTCACTGGACGTCATTACACACTCAGCAGTGACTTTAAATGAGCCAACCCTGCTGTGTGCACTGTCCAATTTTCTGGCAGGTGATCTCCCTGTTTAACTTGCTTTTAAAAAGGTATGCAGCAAGGGTCTCTGGATCCAGGTCTGGGGAAAATCTTGTCACAAATACACTCACTAACTTAGTCTTCACAGTTTTTATAGTACTTACGGCTCCCGTGCCAAATGATAGATGTCGGACCAGACCTCCCGTTACGTCCAGTGGAAACAGTACGCACGTCCGAGCCTGCAGCGACAAACTGCCTTTTCTTCCGAGCCGCCCTTTTTCACGACTTCAGTCAGCGTGGGGAGCCAGTGGCAGACTCCCTAAGCAACTGGATCCCTCCCTGATATACTTCCCTCCAGTAATGCCCGGGGCTACGATCTCCTCGTGCCTGCGGCGCTCTGGTACGAGGCTCCGCTCCGACACTTCCCTTGGCGTCTTGGAGTCAGCCGAGCCAGCTCCGGGAACCAGGCTGTTTTCCTCGTCACGTACTTCCATTTTGCCCTCACAGGGTGATCCCCTGGGACGGTGGGAAACAGATTGAGGAAGAGGTAGTCTCCGGCCCTATAGACCTCCCAGCCGCTGCACCAACCCGATGCTCCAGTGTAGTAACCCGGTGATCGATTTCCACAGCTTCAGCACGAACTTGCTCACAGACATCCGTCTGAACCTGGGTTATGTGTTTCAACGTACCAACTTCGGCGCATAGTGCTCCCATTCTCCGAAGTAAACAGGAAACATCCAAACTGGAAATGTCACCGGAGGCAACTCGTCCAAGTACTAAGACACAAAACGAGGGATATTCTCCCCACATTCGTTCAGTACTTTAAGGCAAAGTTTTATATTGTTGGCATCTTTGTGCTGCCCTTTATAAGTAACACAACGCTGCGTAGTTTCAGGACACAGCTGAAACAAAACTTTCTTGGAGGCCTCAATCCCTTCTGAGTCAAACGTACTCGTTGCCAACAAAACAATTTCATCTTGACTTAGAGTCTTAATTTTCACAGCAAGGAAGTTAAGTAGCTCATCCTCTACTATCACCTTGCCATCAATCGTCCTAAAAATCTCTGGTTTGGATCTTGATCGTTTAGAAACAAGTGCCGAATGAGCAAGTGCTTCCGAGCTGCAGTTTGCGGTGTCCGCCATGTTGCGGTGTCCGTCTTGGCTGGACGACCGAGGCAAGGCCCAGAGCTTGAGCATAAAAAACTTACCAATGCCCGGTTTAAATATGCCGTACGATTTATATCTAAAAATGAGCAGGTTATGAGAGCTGATGCCATGGCCGGCAAGATGATGTGTAATAATATCTCAGATTTTTGGAAAGAAGTGAGAGCCATTAATTGTAGTCGACCTTCTCTACCATGTACTGTTGAAGGAATCTCTGGAGAAGATAATATTGCAGCTTTATGGAGACAGCATTATAGTTCCCTGTTTAATTGTATGAAATATGATGTATATGAGGAAGAGTTTGTTCTGAGTGATGAACAAATACATATCAAGACACAACAAGTATATGAGGCTATACAAAAATTGCCTAATAACAAAGCTTGCGGCATGGATTTAATCACTGCAGAGCATCTAAAATACGCTAGTCCACGGCTTGCTCCTCTTTATCGCTCATCTTCACTGGTTGTATGACCCATGGTGTGATACCAGACTCAATGATGTCCATCTTGCTTGTTCCAATTTTAAAAATAAAGCTGGAAAAGTTAGTTCCATGGATAATTATAGACCCATAGCATTAGCTAGTGTCATATCCAAGGTCATTGAAAGAATCCTGCTTGATAGAGTTAGTGAGTATGTCACTTCTCTTGATAATCAGTTTGGTTTTAAATCAAAGCATGGCTCTGACATGTGTGTGTATGCTCAAAGAAATGGTAAATCTGTATAAGGCTAAAAACTCATCTGTACTTATGTGATTCATTGATGCTTCTAAAGCTTTTGATCGAGTAAATCATAAAAAGCTATTTATTAAGCTAAAACAACAGGGAGTGCCTGGGTACATTGTGAGGGTTCTTGCCTACTGGTATGCACACCAGAAAATGCATGTTAAATGGGGGTAGTATATCTACCCTTTTTAGAGTGTCAAACGGCGTCAGGCAGGATGGGATCTTGTCACCTGTTTTATTTAATCTCTATGTAAATGAGCTGTCTATGCGTCTAAACGCTTGTAAAACTGGCTGTCTGGTTGGGGGTCTGTTGGTGAACCATCTAATGTATGCAGATGATCTTGTCATTTTCAGTCCAAGTGGAAAAGGCTGCAGCAACTTCTTCATATATGTACAGAATATGGTTTGCAATTTGACATAAAGTATAATGCCAGTAAGAGTGCTGTGTTAATATGCAGAACCAAACAGGATAAGTGGCTGAAATTCCCAGATTTTAAACTTTCTAATGCAGGACTTGAGGTCTGCCAACAAATTAAATACCTTGGTCATTCTCTAAAGGATGATGAGTGATGGAGATATATACAGACAATGTTGTAAGTTATATGCACAGGCAAATACTAGTTGCACGTAAGTTTAGTTTTTGTTCCGTTGGTGTTAAGGTGTCGCTTTTAAGGCGTATTGTACACCACTTTACATGGCCCATTTGTGGTCATCTAATAAAAAATCTTCAATGCGAAAGCTGCAAGTTGCATATAATGATGCCATGAGGATAGTGCTTCAGATCCCCAGAGGAGGGAGCGCTAGCCTGATAAGTCAGTGTCAAGGAGTTGGGGCACACTTTAAAGCACTCGTGAGGAACTATATTTATAAGTTTATCTAACGCCTGGATGTCCCCATGAATACACCCATTGTAGCTCTCTCGGATCCTTCTGAGAGTTGTTCTCTTGACATGGATCCAGGCTGAGGATGCACTGGATGAAATGTCTGTACGTTTCCAGGTGATTTTTGATGTATGTATGTATGTATGTATATATATATGTATATATGTATGTATATATATATATGTAGTATGTATGTATATGTAGGTGTGTTTATGTATATATATATATATATGTATACATTTCTTTTTAGTGTGTTATTTTATATGCATTTCTTAGCTTTTATAGGAACGTTTGTCTGTTTGCTTTTTTTATGGACATGAGTCTGATAATAAAACTGAACTGAACTGAACTGAACTGAAGTAAATGATGCCAAAATAATCTGCACAATCAGGCAGGTCTGGATGTCCTGTCAGCAGGACATATTCCAGGTAAAATCCAAACTCAGCATAGCAAAAGAAACAAAAAAACATTTGTTTAATAAGCGGATCAGGCAAACGCGGAGAAGTGCTATATTTCAAACCAATCAGAAATTAGCTCCAGTGTCACCTGACTTGGAATCTGCCAATGACATCGGCGAAAAATTCCAAAACAGGAAGTTCACCCACGCAGCTGACAGGCTTCACAGGCTGTGGTCTGCGGCGGAGAGGACGCAGATACTACTGTGGTAAGGAACAATCTATGTCTTAACTAAACAACAACACTTACTTGATGGTTATTTCAATGTTGAAACACGCAGCAATCAGTATAAAGCAGACGAAACCAAAGACAACAGTGCCTCTTAATGTTGGGCGTTGCACAGGTGGGAACACCCACACGTTTCCTAGTGAGAGTTCAACACGCGCACTTTTTTGTTGCTTTTTATTTGTTTCTCTGGCTTGTGCAAACGTCGCTTTCCTGCCTCTCATTCTTGAATCATGACACGATGAGCTGAGTCGCTGTCCTGTAGTTGGTAGTGTTTCTGATGTGTTTATGATTCGGTTCGTGCTCAAAAGTGGAAGCTCTCACAATGACTGCATTTACATGCCACCAAAATTCGGGTTAAGGTCAATATTCCGGTTTCTGAAAGATTAGGAATAACACGTTTACATGCGTGAGCAGAACAGGGTTACTCCTGTATACGCAGTTACTGAAATCAGCTGGAATATCCTGACCCAAACGGCGACACACAGAAAACGTCATGATGATGGTGGATAATGAACCATCCGGAGCCACTGCGGTCAAGCCAGCCAAGTTTCAGAGTTACAGCCAAAATAACGCCGCTTGGCTTTGCCGCTGATCCGCGAGAGGCGGCTTGACTGCAGTCCGGAGTGCTGGTACTGACCCACCAGCAGTACTCGACGGGTCATAGAAGGAGAGAACGTGTGCTGGAAATGGAGCTGGAGCTGTGCACATCCACGCTTCCCGTTTCCAGCAGAGTCCCCCGGAGAGATGAAGGTCTCAGTCAGGACTGGTGGGAACGGTTGTAATGATGAAGTTAACTGACTCCGGCTGGAGTCAGTGAATTTTCCTGTCACGCCTTCACCAAACTTTGCCAGATGAGTGATGGAGCCCTGCGAAGTAACTGTTTGCACACCAGCTCCTCTGGGGGTGCGTGTTGCCATGGTGATATATAAACTTGTAGGCTGTGGAGAGCACTGTCTGATCGCTAGTACAAAATACACACAGAAAGCTGTTACCTGATCTGTTTGTCACATTTATCAGTTGCCTCAGCTGCAGCTTTACTCTCCAAACTGTCCAGACTGACCCCCTCCAGAGAAGTCCTGATAAAAGTAGCCCAACTTTCAGCTGAAAACTGTGTAATATTTTCTGTTTTGTTACGTGCACACAGCACTCCATATTTTTATATTGCATCCATACATGCAAAAGGTACTTACATGGATTAGCATAAATAATGGACATGACATAAAATGCAGAAATGATTTAACAGATATTACTCATCACCTGCAGGGTATGGAAGTTTTATTTGGTTATTGAACAGGTCACTTTTACACTCTAGATGCTTGGTAACCTATCCAATTGAGTGTATTATGAATAATTACATAATATTATACACATTTAATAAAAAAAATATTCTTAATAAGGTGAAGTAAATATTATAAATTGTATCTGCAGTATTTCTGTATTTAATCATTTTGAAGTCGAGTGTATTGTTAAGAATTCACAGGATTTTAGATAAAGTGTTAGTCTTATTGGAAGAAGTAAATGCCTGCTCTTTTTTGTATTTGTTTAACTGAGACACGGTAGTTCACAGCACTGCTTGAACCATTTATTCTGTAATCTGGTTTCCTGTCATCATGTAACTTACTTGCTATCTCATAATGATAAATAAAAAGAAAAAAAACATACAAAAAAAACAAAAAAACAAACATTAATTCTGATTTGTGACAGAAACTTTTCTCTGTCCTAGAAAAATACACAAGGACATGACGTGGCTATTCTATGCAGTTGAAATGGTTTGTAGAGGGGATCCGAGGTTTCACGAACTTCATACACAAACATTATTAATGTCCCTGATTAACATACACCATATATTCTTCTTAGTGCTTCGATTTGACACAAAAATAAGTTATTATAATAAGAAGAATAATCTCTTTACGATATAAAATATTTGCAGATTACATTTTGGAGGTCCTACCATGGCCCTCTACCATTGGCTAATCGTCTAAACGTAGCAATCTGATTTGTTCGTCAGATAGAGTTGTTCAGCATTTGCCTGAGCATAGTGGTAATTAAAATACAGGTTTTCAACAATATATGATCAAATTTGAGGAGACAACAAATTGATTTAGTTTTTACATAAATGTATAATCTCACACACAAAAAACTGTGTGCTCTCTCGATGGGGATCAATCAACAACACGAAAAACGCGTTCGGCCCACCGTCTATATGAGTGGCAGAGTGGAGGAGGGTCCAGGTGCGATTCGATCCTCAGACTCTCGGGCGAAAGTCATGCGTGCAAACCAGTCAGCCAAAGGGCTTGGCCAACTAGCCAGGACACATGATCACTCGGAGGCATAGTGACAGGACCATCAACTGCCACATATGGTTACAAGAACAAACATATTTCTGCTACCAAGTGAACTTAATCTGAGATTTTCCAGCTGACATGTTACATGGATGATGGAGAAAGTGATGGATCAGTTGTGTTATTACATAATGGACAGATTTAATATCTTATACACTCACAATGTGGACTGATTTTTGGAAAAGACAAGAAAGATTTGATCAGTCATCTTCTGCTTAAACAACTTTTGTTTCGAGTCTTTCTGTCAAGATTTTCAATAATCTGTAACTCTTTCAGAGTGTCCAACTAAAACATTGTATCCTCCACAGTTTAGTTACATCTTGTCGACACTATTTTCAAATCTTTTCTTGAAACTCATCGGGTCACTCAAATCCTCAAGTGTGAACAGCAATAACATACATTACAAAAATCTTGAGAACGAGTGTATACATGGCTCAAGAGGTCTAGAGTTAGTGATCCTTAAAATTTTAATAAAATCAATTTAATGTAAGAGACACCTGACATGAAAATATTCTACACTGCATCCATAACATTGCCTTTAATTGTACTGTCACATCTTCACCATTGTGATCAGAAAGGACACTGATTCCATAATTTGCCCAGACAGTTGTGTTAGTAGATGTCTCTTCAAACCAAAGCTGGGTGTGAGAAGTAAATGAAGGTTTTATAAAAAGCTGTGTGCTTGTATATGTATGCATCAGCAATAGAGAAGTGGGCAGAACTGTTTATGATTGATGGCCAAAAAGAGAGAGAGCAGGAAACAGGACTCTTCATCATGTGAAAAGTAGCCAACATCCATTTATTTTTAACAAATTGCAAAATTCTATTGTACAGTATCATATAGGCCACAGTCTTCTCAAAGATTTATGTTTTTTCAGTGCCATAGAAGCACACACAGAAAGTGATTCTACTTATGATGATTTTGTAGCCTAGCCATTGTAAGTGCGCATAGAGACCATCCCGTTGGGACTTGACTTGATCATCATTCTAGAGGCCCGGGCTGAGTAGGGTATGGGAGGTTTCCAAGTGCGCCAAATAAGGCCTGAAACCTGATGGATATGTTCACCAAAAGGACGCCAGACACCATTTAGACTGGCATGGCCACACTGGCTGTACCACCAGCCACCACCCATCAAGGAGGTACACTGCTGTAGCTCAATGTCACCAAACATACACGGAGAGCAGCCGTCATTGTCACGATCAATGGTGCTGAAGCCAAAGCCATTTTGGTCAATTCCTGGATTGGCACCACGGATGGCGTCACCTATGGAAGAAAATTAAAAGCACTTTTAGGGAATCCTAGGATTTTAGGGGGCTCCTCAGAAACACGTCCAAACACAGGATAAAGGTATTGTTCCAAAGCACACTAACTTCATTTTAATTATGTACTGACAGCAGATGGGAGAAGAAATGTTAATGGAAGAAAATAACTCCTGTTCACAATTGTCAGTTTGACATATCAAAGCAAACCTTAAACCAGTACCTGCGTTTCCACTGTAATTCCCAACGTGCAATGGGTAATTCATTTCCTCATTTCCCAGACTAAAGTCTCTGTATTCAGCAAAAACAGAGCCGTTTTCATGGTCCCACAGGTCCACCCTCAATGTCCAACGCTTAGAATTGTCATTTGTCAGAGAATAAACCTTCTCCAGACCGAGCCAGTAGTCCTCTGAAATCAACACAGCATAGAGAAAAGGAGTTACATCCATCTTTCCACCGTTTCCACCAAAAGTTCAACAATTAAGATTCCTTTTAAAATGCATCGCCAGGTTGTAAAACACAAAGGATTGCTTTGAACAGCTTCTTTGTAACATTTCTGGGATAACACAGTTGCAGCATTGTTTACAATAATGAAGTTATTTACATACTTGTCAAGTTTCCAAAACCATTTTTATACTCCCCCAGGTTTTGTTGAAGGATTGTTCTGGTCCACTACGTCTCTGAAACACAGTCCAGCCTCCATCAGTCTGCATCTCACAGTACACCTGAGCAGGAAGTCCAAACACACAATGCCCTTCTCCTTTTTTTTAAATTAAGCCTCTTCTCTTTCTCTTCCCGACGACCTAACGGAAACTCACCCCCATATCCCATCTTACATCTACCCCCGTCTTAATACCTCTCTTTCGTCTTTTCATTTCTTCATAATAACATTTTCTACTAACACAACCTATCAACTTCCTAACAGACTCTATAAAAACAAAACCAGGAGACGAGTTTAGGTATACACATTAAAATTATTGATTTAGTTTGGACGCTATTTTTGGACCCTGATATTCATCTAATTTATACTTCTATATGACTATCTAAGAAGAAAAACCATTTAAATACATGTATTTGCTTATCACCAATGAAAAACACTTATTATAATGTTTATTTTACATTATGGAACTAGCCAAATTTTGCCAACTAGGTGTAGACGACTGCCCATAGATAATCCCATATATAACGCTAATTCTTAACTATTTGCCTAAAGAAAGCCCCAACGAAACCATCCAAGAGGATTCCTGATATGTCATATCGTTGCACATTAATACTAACTAGTAGAACCGTGAAAAGGTGGTTAGGTGACTGAAAAATAGGAATATTGTTAACATAATAATTGTTCACCTAAAAAACTCAACTGAACCTTGAACAAGATACGCTATACACCATACTCACAAAAACTTTAAATCTTTTTACTCTTGTCACTGGAATTCTTGGAAATTTTAAGGATTCAACATCTTTAATAAATCTTCTCCTAAGGCACCATATATTACATCATCGGCATAATGTGTGACATACGGTATCTGTTCCTCAAAGAGGACGCACATGCTGACACAAAAGAATAAACCAACAAGTAATTCCTCAAACTGTTTATATAATTTAATAAACAATGTCCCACTCTCTCATTCCCTAGTCCCCATTCTCCAAAGGAAACACAAAATAAAAAGTATTCACCACTTATAAATATTACACTTAGAGTTTGCAAGTTTTGAATCACTTCCATCACCCACCAGTGCTTTTTATGATTACCATTATGCTCTTTTTGCCGAGGATATGAGAAAAGTAGCACCTAAATAAATAGTTCGGTTGGGTCTTAATGATGTGTTATATAGTTAAATAACAAAGTCCGGACAGAGGGGGTGCTCTCTAGAACTAATGGGGTTTGGTTGGGTCTCTTCACAAACAACTTATTCAGGGCTTAATATGGGTTTCCGAAAAGGGCTATCTTTTTATTGATCGAAGCAGGTGCATCTCATCATGAACAGCTGACAAATGCGTAAATATGACATGAGTCCTCATAGATTGCGTATAATTTGCGTACAATTCCCCCCAATGTTTTTTTTTTTCTGTTGGTTATACACACACCCCTATCTTCCCAATAATTTTAATCTTCCCCAATATATTTTCTCTCTTTCTCTCTATATCTACTTTTCTCTTCCATCATATAATTTACACTTTATCATATGTGTGAAAAAATATCTCACAATATACAACATCTTCCCCGTATAGGGCCCCATTTTTTATTTTCTCCTTTCTCTTCTTTTTTTTCAAAATAATTACTTTCCCATCAAAAATCACTATAGAGGCCCCTGGTTCCCCCATAACAGGGAACATCAAAGAAGAATCGGAAAGAGAGGGGTCGGCCCCCTCCTAAAATTAAGGAGCCCCCAGTTATGAGAGCACATGGGAGAAGCACAACCCCCACAAGACACACCTAAAAAATGACTCATGAAAAACCCCACCGCTATAAGAGTCTCATATAATATCTGAAAAGCGCCCAATATGTGTGGCAGATATTTTTCCTTTTTCTCTAGAAGAAAAAAGTTATATTTTATTTAATATTTTTTCTTTATTTATTTTTTTGGAAATTTCCTTCCTTATAATATCTCAGAAATCAAAAAGGAAAAATCCAAGTTTTAAGCCCATTTGCCTAATTTAAAGCCCCCAAGGGCCTATTTACACTGTCAGTGAAATGTGACCCAATTCTAATTTTTGCTCTTATGTGACTCAGATCCGATCTGCTTTTTGACCATGTAAACAGGAAAAAGATGCATGCATTCGGATCTGTTTAGATCGGATACAGGCCTCATTCATATGTGGAAATAAATCTGATATCAATCAGATCTGTGACAATGCGACTGTAGTGTAAGCAGGCAGATCGGATCTTCTTACACATTGCGTTCCACACGTCATTAAATCTGCGACAATTTAGCTTATTTTGGCGCACCATTAAGATGTGAGCAGTAGTTAAATGCGAGAATGGAGGCCCGACAGAGAAAGAGAGATGAGGAGGAAAGGTGTGGGAGGCAATCACCATTCCAACATTCCCCCACTCCAACATCCCCAACAGTCGAAATAGCAAAACGTCTCATCATTCCGACATTTTTTTCCATTCTATGGTCGGAATGACGTTTTTAAATTTAAATTTAAAAACAAACAAACAAACAAAAAACATCCCACCATTCTTTAAAATCCTCCCTCCCCCGGCATTCAGATTTTTTAGGTGCTTTTACAGGAGACGGACTTTGCCACAACCTCGCAAACCAACTTAATAATATGTTACTAAAATTAAATGGGAAGTATAATCTGCCTCCACGTATTAATGTAACTGGCTCTGAAACATGTTAGATTCATGTCTGAATCTCAGGATCACTGACTGGAAGCAGAAACAGTCTGTCACCGGAACGAAGTCTCCACAGAGCCGTGCGTCTTCGCGCGCGCTGGCATCATTTGCAACATTACTAACTGCAGTTACACATATCAATGATGGCGCTGCAGGGGGCACCTGGGCCCAGTATTTCAAAACTTTGAATCCAGATCAAATTGATCTGGATTTCCAAATCCCTGGATTCAGGTCCTTGGATCTCAGATTGATATCTGGGTATTTCCAAACTTTGGTGGATTGGATCAAAATGATCCTGATCCTGTTAGATGGAGACTTACAAATCCGTCCCTCCCACTGGATTATTGACAGGAAACAGGAAATGATGACATAAAGAACTTGTCATGAGAATGTGTCTGATCAATATTATTATGTATAAGTCAATGCTGATGCTGAACCATCACTGGCAGTCAGAGAAACAACTCTGGCAGTCAAAATTCTTTTTTCTTCTTTAACTCAGACGTTTGTTCAGCGGAGCAGAGAAGCTGTAGTTGAGAAACAGAGTGGTCTGTAAGTAGGCTACTTTTAACATTTCCATACCAATAAAGGTAATTAAAATGTTTTTTTAATGTCCAAGACACAAATCAAGGAAGCTCAATAATAAAAAGTGTTTTGTTATTTGGCACCCAGAAGTGCAGAAATGAAAAAATCTTGAGTAAAAAGAAACAATTGAGAGTAGCGAGGCACACTCAGCAACAGAATGTCCTTTGAAATGGACGGACTCTCTCAGCTCAGCAAGAAGATGTGAACCCCCCCACCCCCAACCCCCCCCGCAAACCACCCGGGGACCACCCCCCCCCAAACCGGTAAAGTAAGATGCTTGACAAGCAGTTAAAGTAATACATTTATGTGAAAATTAAACATGTATCAGTTATTTATGCAAGCATTTTTATTTCTGGAGCGTCAACATGTTTACTTTGTGACAGAAATTGAACTTTGCAGGGGTTGTCTGTATCAACTGTCACTAAGTTCTCTGCCTTGTGCAGATTGTGTTTATTTATTTTAAATTATGGACTGCAATCACATCTACAATCAGATATGGGGAAATGTAGATGTGTCGTTTGTCGCACAAGCCATCCTTTCATCCCCGTTGTAGTGATGTGAAATCATGTTTGCGGGTCGCCACTAAGGGGCACTGTTCATTGTTATTGTGATGTCAGAAAGTGAAGAAGAAGAGAACTTTTGGCTTTTGTAGAGAGCAGCAAGCGGCAGCAACGAATGAATGAATGCACCAGGCAAACAGAGTAATAAAAGTTCTGAAATATACAGCGGTGTTGGCCAAGTTACTGTATCTGTCCAGGACATTTTTCTTGTGTGTTCAGCCTAAACGACGTGCCGCAACATTTCCTTTTAATGACATGGAGGCGTTTGTCTGGATGCAAGCGGTATAAGAGACAAAAGACCACTTTCCAGAACAAGTTTGAAAGTTGGAACTGTATTATTGCCTAAAATGCTTTGAGTGGTTTCATTTTTGAAAATATTGCGTGATCATTTTATTTCCTCAAATGAAAGGAGTTGATTTATGTAGCAAATTCAGAGTGAAAGATGTGTAGTTAGTGACTGCAGCTGCGAACCTCGTTGTTTTCCACACCTCAAGATCCTCCTCAAATCCACCTCTGAGGTGGGTTTATTTTAATCCCCATTTTCAGGATCAAAATGATCCAGATTTGGGCCCAAACTTTTGAAATACCCAAAAGAGCAAAAAATCTGGATTAAAGGTAGGATTGGATTCACAGATCTGGATTTAAATCTTCAGGATAAAATCCCGCTTGAAATACCCAATTTCTATTCAGATCTGGAAAAAATCCAATCCACCTGGATTAATCCTGCTGGATTATGTTTGAAATACTGGGCCCTGAAGTCACTGACTAATTCCAGCCAAAACATGTGAATTATGTCTCCTTCATGTTGTACAGGGAAGCGCCTTTACGCATTACGCACGTCACACAAAACTCTTTTATCTCGAGATGCCGCGGGTCGTCCGGGTTCAGTGGAATATTGGTTCAGAATGAAGCTGCATCATCTCGATTAACGAGCTCCATCAGAAATGTTAAAAAATCTGATTTGAGATGCTAAAACTTTATTTTGGAAATTAATCAGAACACAATTAAAGATATCACCGGTGTGCTCGCTCTTGGCATAATTTAAAAAGCAACAGGAGATGATTGAAGCCCACAGTACTGGTAATTATTATATCTAAATCTTGTGGCTTATTTTATTGTATTTTTTTACATTGTAGATCAGTAATCTAACTATTTCCCATCATTGTATCTGTCTGGTATATCCTCTTGTCTGTTTGTATGCAAGCGCTTCAGTTTAGTAAACACTAGGTACGCATGCGGGGTGTTTCAAATGACAGGATGGTGTAATCGCAAGATATCCGATATGGGTCACATTATAAAATATGTGTAACCACACATTGAAAAAAATCAAATTTAGGCATCAAATCCGATCTGGGCATTAAGACCTGACAGTGTAAATGTAGCCTTACACTCTAGTTTCAGACCTTGAAGGGGGCACTGACTCCAGCAGGCTGGATCTCATAAACCCCACTGGATGCTTTGGGTGATTCAGTCTTAATCTGTGTGCAGTCTGTTCACCAAGACAGAAAGATGACCATCAATGTCAGATACAGTGACTTTTAACTTTATCATAAATGAGAACAGAATTCGTCTTACCTTGAGAAAATTCTGCTACACTTCTCTAACAGAACAAAGAAACAGTTGTAATGTGAGACTTTATGTTGTGTAAATATATTAATAATATCAATATCAAACAACAGACAGCACAAAGCAAATTAAAGTTGATCTTGTCTTGAATATATAAGCTTTTATTTATATATACCTTAGCTCCATAGCAGCTGCAGAGAAAAACCAGAATGAGCCCACATGTGCCAAGTAGATGCTGCATTTTGACCTGAATTTAAAACAGACCCATTTCAACTGATACATAAAAAGGACTTATAAGCCAGTAGAGCCAGTAAATGTAAATCAAAATCTGCAATTTAGCTTACAGGTCAAGACTTTCAACAAGGCCGTTTAGAAAAATCACAAATAAAATAAAAATAAAAAAACATCAAGAATCTAGCCTTGATGGTCACCACTGCCTTTCGCCAAACACGTACCTGCATCTGGACCTTCGATCCCAGCTCAAATGCCTCTTCAGAAGCAGGACCTTTTAAACACTGGCCACACAGACACACCTCATTCCAAAATGCCATGAATGTTGTTTCTCCCCAGAAGCACTTTCATGCTCATTTTTTAGACCTGGTCATTTTGTTTTTACCTCTTATGGGAACAGCATTCCAATTCCTGACACAGAACTAGTTGTACAATAGTAACCTGTCAACATTGTGAAAGCGATCCCTATAAAACTTTTCTTTTCAATCAATGAAGTACCAGATTATAGCAAAATGTCTTTGATTATTTTGAATAACTGAACATATAAGGAAACTTTCCTTGCATTTTGGTGAACTGCTGACTTTATTCCACTCAGTAGGCTACTAGACCTTCCATCAATCAGATCTGCTTGATCAGATCGGCCGATATTTCACATTTTTTTCAAATTTTCCGATCGGTCCTCAACTCTTTATTCACCGATCCGATCAATGACGTCATTGTTATTTTGAATCTGTTGCGGTAAAACTCTCATTTACACCAATTAAACTTAGAAAACAAACAAAGCAGAATAGACACGTCTCACTCGTGTGTGTTTTATGTCTTCTTGGAGTTATTGTCGTGAGCTCTGTCACTGTGCTGGACAATAAAGTTCTTACAATCAGAATACGCCACATGTAAAGAATGGCAAAGTCTGTTGCAAAAAAGGTAAGCAAACAAGTTGGCAGTATGGAGACACGTGACAAACAATCTTGCTGCAACAGTTTAAGGTAAACTGTTGTTTGCAGAAATGCACAGCAAATACGCTGTGTCCTTTCAGTCTAAGCTCCTAGCAGAGACTTCCAGTATCGAGCGTTTCGGCTGCCGCATGCTCGTCACGTGCTGCAGCAAGTATGTACACCTGACGCTGACACTGACGCATGCGTCCAAAGCAAATATATTCCATCCCTACAGTGGCGATACCGGACTAAACGAGCTGCACCAGGTTGTTCATTCTCACGTCGAGGTTCTTCTGAGGAGCACAGTCTCATACCTAATTTGACCACTGATAATTGGTCATCAGATGTGTGCCCCAGCTTCTGAAGGAGCATGACTCCCTTTATTTGCATGACTGTGACTGTAAATAGTTTGTTTTATAACTCTTTAAATTGTGCCTATTATTTGTGCCTCAAATTATTTTGGTTTGTCCTGATTAAACCTGAATGCCCATTAAAGGTGGCCCCTCCTTGGGCTGCCACCTTATCGTGGTGGAGGGGTTTGCGTGTTCTAAGGATTCTAGGGGCTATGTTGTCTGGGGCTAAATTATGCCCCTGGCAGGGTCACCCATGGCAAACAGGTTACTAGGGGACGGACCAGACAAAGCGCAGCCCAAACACCCCTCATGGAGACAGACAGCAATGGAGCCACGTGTCCCTCGCCCGGAAGCGGGGTACCAGGGCCCCCCTCTGGAGCCAGGCCCGGAGGTGGGGCACGGAGGCAAGCGCCTGGTGGCCGGGCTTTTGCTCATGGGGCCCGGTCGGGCTCAGCCCGAAAGGACGACATGGGCCCCCCGTCTCTTGGAGCCACCACCGCGAAAAAGGGGCCATAGGGGTCGGGTGCAGTGTGAGTTGGGCGGCGGCCGAGGGCGGGGGAGACCCTGACGGTCCGACCCCTGACTGCAGAAGCTAGCTCTAGGGACGTGGAATGTCACCTCTCTGGTTGGAAAGGAGCCTGAGCTGGTGCGGGAGGTCGAGCGGTTCCGACTAGATATAGTTGGACTCACCTCGACGCACAGCTCGGGCTCTGGGAACACCATCCTCAAGAGGGGCTGGACCTTGTTCCACTCTGGAGTTGCTCCCGGTGAGAGGCGGCGAGCGGGTGTGTGCATACTAATTGCCCCCCGGCTCGCCACCTGTGCGTTGGGGTTCACCCCAGTGGACGAAAGGGTAGCCTCCGTCCGCCTCAGGGTGGGGGGACGGGTCCTGACTGTTGTTTGTGCCTATGCACCAAACAGCAGTTCAGAGTACCCACCCTTTCTGGAGTCCTTGGACGGCGTGTTGGAAAACGCGCCCTCCGGGGACTCCATCGTTCTGCTGGGGGACTTCAATGCTCACGTGGGCAAAGACAGTGAGACCTGGAGGGGAGTGATCGGGAGCAACGGCCCCCCTGATCTGAACCCGAGTGGTGTTTTGTTGTTGGATTTCTGTGCTCGTCATGGATTGTCAATAACGAACACCATGTTCAGGCATAAGAGTGTCCACATTTACACCTGGCATCAGGACACCTTAGGCCGCAGTTCCATGATCGACTTCGTAGTCGTGTCATCGGACTTGGGGCCCCTTGTCCTGGACACTCGGGTGTAGAGAGGGGCGGAGCTGTCCACTCATCACCACCTGGTGGTGAGTGGGCTCAGATGGTGGGGGAGGTTGCTGGTCAGACCTGGCAGGCCCAAACGTGTCGTGAGGGTCTTCTGGGAACGTCTGGCTGAGTCCCATCATTATCATTGCCTTAGACAACTGTCAAACATTTTAAATCCAGATATTCACGGTCCTTTCCATGTTGGCAGATACGAGGTAATTGGGACTTGTTCCCCAGGCTACGGCGGCGGCCGAAATGGCGCGACACACAAAAAGCTCGTCAGATTAGTCTGTATTATGTCTTGTATTAGTTTATGCTCCTGTTGGCACATTGCTCAAATGGAATTTCAAATTTATTCAAATTATGTCTAAATTTGAGAGCAAATATTCAAATATCATTTTGGAGCAGTTTTGACAGCCCCGGTTTCTACAGGGGTGTTTTACCTTAGAGTTGAGGTTATATTAAATATGAAATGAACAGGATGTGTACTGAAGGAGACAGGCAGCTGCGGCCAGTAGGGATTTGCCCTTTGCCTCTAATTTGTTGGAGCATATTTTGCTTGTTAGCTACTTTTTGTTGTAGTAACCAGAAGTTTATGAATGATTTAGATATGAAAAAGTATGGACAATCATTGTTTCAGAGGATGAAGCTTCTGTGACAGTTCTGTGTGATCAATATCAGCAGAGGCTGATCAGTTAAACCAAGTTTCATCCTGACTGTGAGATGGGAAAATAATAAATACTTTGATTATATAATATCGTCTAAATGGAGCCATCCTTTATCCCAGCTGGTCTACATGGTTGTTTTTAAGGTTCTGTATATAAATT
This sequence comes from Atherinomorus stipes, assembly GCA_023101725.1. Classification (NCBI taxonomy): domain Eukaryota; kingdom Metazoa; phylum Chordata; class Actinopteri; order Atheriniformes; family Atherinidae; genus Atherinomorus; species Atherinomorus stipes. The sequence continues at coordinate 1,249,991 of JALJCO010003962.1, read as the reverse complement.
CCAGTATGGAGACATTAGTTAGAATATGTCTCGGTAAAAAAAATACAGGTCCGTTATCAGGTCAGATATGTGAAGCTCTACTTATGTAACCTGCTTTTCTAATCAGTGATCATGATAATAAATAAATCAATAAATATGACACAAATATAACAGAGAATCACTGGAAGTCTTTTAGTTCATTCTAATTACCACTATATACATATGTTTTAGATGTATCAAACCCAAATATTATCATCTAAGTTGTCCTCAGTGTTAATGTGTTTTAGATTTAAATGTTTGTGACATGTTTTAGCTGCTCAGCTCCATAACTGTCATCTTCCAGTTCCGATATCTGTCCTGGACTTTTAAGCTCTTTCTCTGAATTTTTGGGGGAAATGTTTTTTAAATGCAAACCTGAACACTATTTTTTTTTTTTTTTTTTTTTTTTGGAAGTAGAATGAATTGCTTCACGTGCTTCTGTTGATCTTGTTTTGACTTCATTTTGGAGGACAATTAATAACTGCGGTTACAAGGACAAACAAATTTCTGCTACCCAAGTGAACTTAATCTGATCAGAGATTCCACCTGACATTTTACATGGAGGATGGAGAAAGTGATGGATCAGTTGTGTGTTTACATAATGGACAGATTTAGTATCTTATACACTCACAATGTGGACTGATTTTTGGAAAAGACAAAAAGACAAGAAAGATTTGATTAGTCATCTTCTGCTTTTACTCTCTGAGTTTATGTGCAAAATCAGTTAACTCCATTTTTCTAAATGACGTTTGTCTATTTTTGCAAATGAACTCTTCATATTTATCTTATATTCTGTTTTTTATTTGCCTCATTATATCTCTGAAACTAACATCTCTCTATCAGGATGAATTTCATTTTGCGTTTACAACATGCTCTTCTGAACTTTCCGTGGCGCAGGGAGAGCGCACGCTAAATCCTCATTTAAATCCTGCTGTTTACGCCGGTTACAGATTGCGCGTGCCAATTTTGTGAATCACCCGCAAACGCTAAAATGACAGCGCACGCTATTTTTTTTGCGGGCAAAGACATTAGACTCGCAATTTGAGTTCCTTGTAAATCAGGCCCTTAGAATGTCAAACAATACAGATTTCTGAAATTGTCATCACTTCATTGTATTTGTCAAACTGGTTATCTTACTCAAGTGATCTTGATAAAGATGTCTCAGTGTAAGGGAACATGTTTTGCTTCAAGATGATCCTACATAAGTTATGGAAACATGTAAATGAGACTGAAGATGAATGCCAGTTATGTTTAGAATGATGCCTGATGTTGGGAATAAAAAAAACTTCTTGTGTGAAGCCAACGCCGAGACCTCAACGTGTGTCTTCTCTGTTCTTACCACAGCTCATTCACACATTAAGACAACCACTACTCTATTGCCTTTTGGTTGCCAAGCCAGAGGGGCAACATATGTATGCATCAGCAATAGAGAAATGGGCAGATCTGTTTATGATTGATGGTCAAAAAGAGAGAGAGGGAGAGAGAAACAGGACACTTTATGGTGTGAAAAGTAGCCAACATCCATTTTTTTTTAAGAGTGCAAAATTTTATTGAACAGTATCATATAGGCCACAGTGTCCTCAAAGAGTTAAGTTTTTCAGTGCCGTAGAAGCACACACAGAAAGAGATTCTACTTATGAGGACTTTGCAGCCTAGCCTTTGTAACTGCGCATCCCGTGGGGACTTGACATGATCATCATCCTGGAGGCCCGGGCTGAGTAGGGTATGAGAGGTTTCCAGGTGCGCCAGTGGAGGCCTGAAGCCCAACCAATGTGGTCACCAGAAGGATGCCAATCGCCATTTAGACTGGCAGAGCCACACTGGCTGTACCACCAGCCACCGCCCTCTGAGAAGGTACATTGTGTTTCAACAATGTCACCAAAGATACACGGAGAGCAGCCGTCATTGTCACGATCAATGGTGCTGAAGCCAAAGCCATTTTGGTCAATTCCTGAATAGGCGCCCCGGATGGCATCACCTATGGAAGAAATTAAAAGCACTTTTAGGGAATCCTAGGATTTTAGGGGGCTCCTCAGAAACACGTCCAAACACAAGATTAAGGTATTGTTCCAAAGCACACTAACTTCATTTTAATTATGTACTGACAGCTGACAGGAGAAGAAATGTTAATGGAGGAAAAAAACTTCTATTCCCTATGGTCAGTCTGACATATCAAAGCAAAATCTTAAACCAGTACCTGCGTTTCCACTGTAATTCCCAACGTGCAATGGGTAATTCATTTCCTCATTTCCCAGACTAAAGTCTCTGTATTCAGCAAAAACAGAGCCGTTTTCATGGTCCCACAGGTCCACCCTCAATGTCCAACGCTTAGAATTGTCATTTGTCAGAGAATAAACCTTCTCCAGACCGAGCCAGTGGTCCTCTAAAATCAACACAGCATAGAGAAAAGGAGTTACATCCATCTTTCCACCGTTTCCACCAAAACATCAACAATTCAGTTTCCTTTTAAAATGCATCTCCAGGGCTGTAAAACACAACGGTTTGCCAAAAACAGTTTCTTTGTAACATTTTTTGAGATTTCACAGTTGCAGCATTGTTTACAATAATGAAGTTATTTACATACTTGTCAAGTTTCCAAAACCATTTTTATACTCCTCCCAGGTTTTGTCGAAGGATTGTTCTGGTCCACTACGTCTCTGGAAACACATTCCAGCCTCCATCTGTCTGCATCTCACAGTACACCTGAGCAGGAAGTCCAAACACACAATATGTGTCAGATTTAGTTCCATTTTCTCTAAAGGCAGAGAAATGTAATATTTTAAATTTAAATATTTTAGGAAATTTGTTTGTTATACAAATATAGAACTGAAAAGGAAAACTCAAGCTTAAAGCTCATTGGCTGAATTTAAAACCACTAACACTCAAGTTTCAGACCTTGAAGGGGGCACTGACTCCAGCAGGCTGGATCTCATAAACCCCACTGGGAGCTTCTGGTGATTCAGTCTTAATCTGTGTGCAGTCTGTTCACGAAGACAGAAAGATGACCATCAATGTCATATACAGTGACTTTTAACTTTATCATAAATGAGAACAGAACTCATCTTACCTTGAGAAAATTCTGCTACACTTTTCTAACAGAACAAAGAAACAGTTGTAATGTGAGACTTTATGGTTGTGTAAATACATTAATATCAATATCAAACAGCAGACAGCACAAAGCAAATTAAAGTTGTTCTTGTCTTGAATAGCTGCAAACTGAGATAAAGCAGCTGTGCTGGCGCTTTCATGGGCCGCCGCCCTTAAGGGAAGACCTGCGGTCTTGACGCGCTTCGGGAAAAACTTGGCTTCACCATGATCAGTTTCACTTATTTATTCTTATTTATCACAACTTGGCTTATAATAACAAAAAAATTAAACAACAAAAAGAGAGCGGTCTAAAACAGTATGGCTCTCCCCTTATCAATCAGTGTCTCTACACACCTGTGTCTCACGCCTTATCATTTCCTGGGCGGAGAACCAGGAACACAAAAACACATATTCACCACAAAAAATAAACAAAGTTAAGAATGGCTCTAACATACCAGCCCCTAATTGCTTATTTTATAACAATTACTGATACTTAACACAATAGAGTCATTCATGCAAGACATATCTCCTCTTGTCAAGTCCGAATCATTCAGTTCATATGTATACACACTATATTTTCATTCCAGTCCATATCCTGAAAAATTAAAGCAAAGGACCCCTTGCAGAGTCAGTCCATATAATCCCCCTTCTTCTAACAGTCAGAGGTGCACATCACTGAGAGAAAAAGGGAATAAAAAACAAAAAGGAAAAGGACAATCATAGCTTAGTCTGCCTGCGATTCCATAAGCAAACAGAGCTTGGTGACAGGTCTTTGGATGATGCTGTTTTTTGTCTTCACCAGAACACTCCGAACCAGTCCTTTTGATCCTGGGAGAGTTTTGACGACTCGTCCGAGAAGCCAGGTGTTTCTTGGGGCATTATCATCAACTATGACCACAAGATCTCCAGATGCAAAGTTCCTTTTTAAGTTATTCCATTTGTGTCGTTCTTGTAGTAGTGGGATGTATTCTCTGGTCCATCTTCTCCAGAACAGGTCTGCAATGTACTGCACTTGTCTCCATCTTTTCCTTGAATAGCTATCATATCTCTCAAAGAGTCCAGGAGGCATAGAAGGATTTGACTTCAAGAGCAGCAGATGATTTGGGGTCAGGGGCTCAAGGTCATTCGGGTCACTGGTTACAGTGGTAATAGGTCTGTCATTCATGATGGCTTCCACTTCACATAAAGCCGTATGCAGACCGTCATCATCCAGAGTCTGCTCCTTTAAGATAGAATAAAGAATCTTTTTCACAGATCTAATAAGCCTTTCCCATATCCCACCATGATGAGCTCCTGAGGGAGGGTTGAAAGTCCATTCAATGCCTCTTTTGAGCAGTGTTTTGTGAATTTTGTCATGATCTAGTTGTTTTACAGATTCCTCCAATTCCTTCTGAGCACCAACAAAGTTAGTACCTTGATCTGAGGTGATGCTTTTTACAGAGCCTCGACGACAGATGAATCGACGGATAGCGTTTATGCATGCATCTGTATCCAGCTGACTGGCAACCTCCAGGTGAACAGCGCGGCTTAAATATAGTAGTAGGGGAGTAAATATCACTCCCCATCTCTTGACTCGAGCACGGCCACGCTTCACCTCCACAGGTCCAAAGTAATCTACACCAACCTGAGTGAAGGGTGGGAGATCTGGTGTTACTCTATACAGGGGGAGGTCAGCCATTTTCTGTTCACCAGCTTTTGCCTGTTGTCGTCTGCAAAACACACATTTCTTGATGATTCGCCTTGCCAAAGAGTTGGCACCAGACAGCCAGTAGCGCTGAAAGAGCTTGGAGAGCATATGTCCTCGTCCTGAGTGACCCACTTGTCTGTGAATGTGGCTTAATATCATTTCAGACACATGTGAGTATTTTGGTAGAATCATTGGGTGCTTTATCTCTGTTGGCATAGCCATTTTCCTCATTCTTCCTCCTACTCTCAGGACATCGCCATCAATAACAGGGTCCAGTTTATATAGGGAGCTGCCTCTTTTGACTTGTTTTCCTTGTGAGAGGGAGACAATTTCCTCTTTGAAGTGATTACCCTGTTCATAGCAAATAATTGCCTTTTCTGCCTTTTCAATGTCCTCCAACGAAAGATTTGTGGCTTTGAGAAGGCTTTGATGCTTTCCTTTATCCTGTTGAGTCAATGAACATTCTTCTTTCCTTTTTCTACTCATTTGCAGAAGAAGATTCTTTAGTTTCATCAACCAGGCGACAGCTCTTTTTAGGTTGTACCATGATGAATAGTGTTCCATGAGTTTGCTTGTTGGAGTTTTTTCTGCAGGTGCAGTAATGGTATTATGCACAGTAGCTTCCTTTCTCACCTCTGGATCATCTGGAAGGACTGGGTCAAGTTCTTTAGGGTTTGGTGGCCATTCTGTTTCAGGCCTCTCTAGAAATTGCGGTCCATGAAGCCATGTCTTAGAACTGAGAAAGGCCTCAATTTTCAGTCCTCGGGATGCATCATCAGCCGGGTTGTGCTTTGAGTCTATAAACCTCCACTGACTCACTTTGGACAGGTTATGGATCACTGAAATCCTATTAGCCACAAAAGTGCGAAATCTTCTTGTCCGGTTTCGAAGATATTTCAGGACAGACTGGCTATCAGTCCAGAAGATGGATTCTTGGAGCTGGGTTTTCAGTTCCGAGCGAAGCATTCGGTCTATTCGTGAAGCCAGTGTGGCAGCAGTGAGTTCCAGTCTTGGGATTGTCATTGTCTTGAGCGGAGTGACTCTTGATTTCCCCATCACAAATGTGACATGCACTTCTTCAGAGTCATTGGTGAGTCTCAGGTAACTTACAGTTCCGTAGCCTTGTTCACTTGCATCACAAAAGTTGTGCAGTTGTGCCCTTTTCACTTGGCCAAAGTGTTTTGGTTTTATACACCTGCTGAATTGAAATCCATCGAGCTTGTCCAGCTCCTTGAGCCACTGTTGCCATGGTTTCAGTAGATCCACAGGAATTACTTCATCCCATCCATACTTTGCCTGGCAGAGTTCTTGGAGGATTTGCTTTGCTTTTAGGATGAAAGGAGCCAGGATACCAAGAGGATCGTACACAGAGCTAACATGGGCAAGTATGTTCCTTCTGGTGGGTAGTTTACTGTTAGCAGTGACATGAAAACTGAATACATCATTTTCAATGTCCCAGTAAAGTCCCAATGCCCTGTCAGTGGGCAGTTTCTCCCTGTCCAGATCCAAGTTTTTCATGTGCTTTGCTCTGTCATCTTCAGGAATGGATGCCAGTACAGCACGGCTATTACTGACCCACTTGGTTAGCTTGAATCCTCCAAGCAAGCACATTCTTCTGAGTTCTCTTACAAGGTTTATTGCATGTTTCTCAGTTGGAACTGACTTCAGACAGTCATCAACATAAAAATTGAACTTGACTGTGTCAGACACTTCCTCATCAAAGTTGTTTCTGTCATCCTCTGCAGTCTTTTGGAGTGCAAAGTTCGCACACGTTGGGGAAGAGACAGCTCCAAACAGATGAACAGTCATCCTGTATTCCTCCAAGTTGTTGTCCGTGTTCCCCTCTGGCCACCACAGGAATCTGAGGAAGTTTCTGTCCTTTTCATCAACTCTCACTTGGTGAAACATACTTTCAATATCGGCCATAACTGCAACTGGCTCTTGCCGGAATCTGAGCAGAACACCAATGAGTGAGTTAGTCAAATCCGGACCCTGTAGGAGCACATTGTTGAGTGATATGCCCTTAAATGTTGATGCACAGTCAAATACCACTCTGAGTGTTTTTTTGCGTTTATGATACACTCCATGGTGGGGTATATACCACACTCTGCCCTCTTCTGGTGTTAAATCTCTTGATGTTACCTTCTCAGCATAGCCTTTTTTGATGATGTCATTCATGAAATCTCTGTATTCACTGGCATAAACTTGATCCTTTAGAAGTTTTCTTTTGAGATGAAGCATTCGTTGCTCTGCCATCCGATAGTTATTTGGCATGTTGATGTTCCTGTCACGAAGAGGTAAAGGTAAGTAATAGTGGCCATCTTTATGAACAACAGATTTTAAGGCAATCTGCATGAACTGTTGATCATCAACTGACATCTCCACTTTCTCCTCATAATCCTTTTCTGGGAAGTCATGCGCATATTGATCTTTCAGGAGTTTTTCAATGTGCACAATGGAGATGCGGTTCACTGATGCCACTTTGCATTCATCATCCATTGCAGTAGAAATATTGAGTGGTCCATTAACCACCCATCCTAGCAGTGTTCTGACTGCATATGGTCCGTTTCCTTGGCTATTTATGACTCTCCATGGTTCCATAGCCTTTGGCACGTTCATGCCGATAAGAAGGTCCACATCAGCATCTATTTCCTTTACCTTGATCTCCTGTAAGTAGGACCACTTGTTTAAATCAGCCTGTGTGAGGATATTTCTACTCGTCACAGGAATCTTATCTTGGGTGTATAGTCTTGGCAGTGTTAGGAAGGTATCATCCTCCAGATTACCAACCTCAAGACCAGTCAGCTCATAGCTCCTGACTGTTTTCTCAGATCCCATAGTTTGTAAAAGGACTTCAGTTCTACGACCTCTAGCATTGAGCTTCCTCCTGAGGTTCTCCGTACAGAATGTGTCTGTACTGCCTGGGTCTAGGAATGCATAGGTAAGTACACTTTTATTTCCATTACAAACTTTTACTCGTACTGGAACTATGGGGAGTATACAGTCCTTACCAGCCCCAGTTCCTTCTCCCTCTCCAAGTGATACAAGTGCACTGCTGACAGAGGTTTCCTCTGTTTTAGTTACTAAACCACTCGGCCCTCCCTGAGGGTCCGTTTCAGTTTTGGGAGATCGGGTTATGTGTAGAATAGTGGGATGTCTGGCTTGACAAATATGACATTTCATTCTTCTTTTGCAGTTTTTGCTTAAATGTCCCACTTTCAGGCATCCAAAGCATAGTCCCTTGTCTCTGAGAAGTTCAATTTTAGTTTCATGTGACTGTGCGTATATCTTCTGACATTCAGCCAAAGTGTGTTTCCCAGCACAAAAGGCACATGAGGTGTCTGCGTGTGTACTAAAGTCTAGATTGACTTTCATTGGCAGTTTCTCATGAGTGTGTTGTGCTTTGCTGCCAGACATTGTTGCCACAGTGGTTGCAAAACTGCTTCCTTTGTTTTTATACTTGTTGGATTTTGTATCTAATATGGGTTTGGTCTTTAGAGCCTTCACATGCATGGCAGGTTCTTGGATATCACCAAATAGAGGGTCCTGTAGAATATTTACTTGTCTCTCAATGAAAACTACAAGGTCCTGCAATCTTGCTCTTGTGTGTCTCTGCTCCAAAATGTCACATGCTGCAGTTCTCCAATTCTCCCTTAATTTATAAGGAAGTTTTGATACTATTAGCCTTAAGTTGGACGGTAGATCAAGCTCCTCCATGTCCTGCAGACCTCTCATGGCAGTACAACATCCTCTTAAGAAAAGTGCATAACTTTGAAGTGCCTTTCCATCCTCTGCTTTTATGTTGTTCCAGGCCAGAGCTTTTGTCATATAAGCATTTGCAGTCTTCATATCATTACCGAAATGCACCTTTAATAGCCTCTTTGCTTCCTTAAAGCCTGGTTCAGCAGCCATGTGAAGGCAGCTTCTGACTAGCTCCTGACAGGGGCCTGAAGTATATTGCTCCAGGTAATATAACCTGTCCTGGTAGCTACTGGTCTTCTCCTCGATGCCATGCTGAAATGCCCTCATGAAGATCTGATATGCAAGTGGGTTTCCATCAAAAACTGGGATCTCACGTGCAGGCAGAGAGATTTGTTTGTGCTGTAAAGCCAATAAATCAGCAATGTCATTTTGTCTCATCATCACAGCCAAGAGGTTGTCATCATTGCTTGTTATGGTAGCCCCACCACGTGTTGTTGCTGGTGACGTACTGCGATCTGCAGGGACATGTTGTTGCACAGTGACGCGTGTTCCCTTAATTTGATGCGGGGAACTTGTTGTTGGTTTAGGATGTTGGTTTAAATATCTTTGGAGTGGTGTTTTGGGAACTGCTCCAAGTCTAGCAAATTCAACAGCAGATGCATCTGGGATCTCTGTCCCATCAGTTTTTTTCTGGTAAGTCTCCAAATACTCATTCATACCATCCTCAGTTCGTTCTTGCAATTCAGGTGTTGGTAAATCTTGTGATTCAGATGTTTGTGGATTCCGTTGTGATTCAGAGGTTTGCGGATTTTGTTGTGGTTCAGAGGTTTGTGAATGCAGTTCCTTTTGAGATCCAAACTCCTCCAGCACCTTTAATTTAGCATCCGATTCAGCCAGACTCATTTCCACCTCCATTTGTTCCAATCTGGTGTTTAATTGAGCCTTCTCCATTTCCAGTGCATGCTTCTTTTTCAAGGCTGCTGCCCGGGCCAGCAGTGCAGCCTTTTCTGTGGCAACTTTAAGACGGGCTGAGGCAACAGAATTGGCTCTTGAGCCTTTTGATGATTGTGAATTCCTTGTAACGTTGGAAATGCTGTCTTTGGGTTCAATGAGTGACTGAGGATCTGCTTGAGAGGTTTTCCATATTTCCACATCCTTCAGGAAATTCTCAAATGCGGACATTTTTGGTTCATACCAAGAAGTTCTCTCATTTTCTTTTATTTCCTCAGACAAAAACATTTGAACAGACTTGTGAAGCTCCATGAAATCATGCAACAATCTTTGAAAAAGGGCAACAGATTCATCCACTTTCACAACATTTCCTCCTGTTTCCATCAAACCTTTAATTTCATTCATTTTACGCGTACACGCACCAAGTCTCCCTTTGCGTGACGCACTGAGTGATTTAAATCTCTCCTCAGCATCCGCAGCGTCAGCCGGCGCTTTATCAGAATCCATTTTCTTTCCGTCTTTTTTTTATCCACAGATCAGATAAACTTATTTTTCAACACCACATATCAACACCAAACGTCTGAAGAACTTGTCAATATCATTGTTCCATCCATAAACATCGGGTCCCATCGCATCGCACAACAAACGTTCAAGTCAGGCTATCATCATCCACAATACAGCATGAATGAATGACGTTCCGCCGCTGTGGTTTGGCATTTCATTCATACATCTGAGCGTGACTTTCAGTCGTTCATAAGGCCAAATGCGGCTTTTACTCACGAGTCCGCTGAGGCCGAAGGGAACGTTTGTATCCACAGAGGTCGAGCTCTTGTTCTGTTCACTTTGATCATCCGAATATCCACAGGTTGCGATGTTTTAGACTAAATGTGCTGGCGCTTTCATGGGCCGCCGCCCTTAAGGGAAGACCTGCGGTCTTGACGCGCTTCGGGAAAAACTTGGCTTCACCATGATCAGTTTCACTTATTTATTCTTATTTATCACAACTTGGCTTATAATAACAAAAAAATTAAACAACAAAAAAAGAGCGGTCTAAAACAGTATGGCTCTCCCCTTATCAATCAGTGTCTCTACACACCTGTGTCTCACGCCTTATCATTTCCTGGGCGGAGAACCAGGAACACAAAAACACATATTCACCACAAAAAATAAACAAAGTTAAGAATGGCTCTAACAGCAGCAGTGGATGATGCAAGTCAGCATGGCCTGACTTCCTGAACTGCATGATATTAATGCTAACCTATGGTCTCTGCATTAAGCCTCAAACATCAAATTTCTCCCTGGGACACACTACAGGTTAATCAATGCCCACACAACCAGAATGCAAACACCTTTGTCCCACAGTATGAATTAACCGGGGAACCATAATACAAATTATGTTCTGCTGTTTGAAATTACACATGGTAATTTGATTTGTGCTGGTCTGGCAACCTTAAGGTCAATCCATCACTGCAACTTGTTTCAAAGCACCAGATTAGTTTTTTAGCCTTTTGACTTGAGGTTTTGAGCCAGGGCTCAATGAACTGAGCCTCAGCCAGTAGCTTACAGAAGAATGGTCAAGCAAGCTACCTCACTATCTCACTCACTCACACATTCTGCATGAACGTAATGGCATACTAAGTGATTTTTGAGTTTAGGTGTGTAGGGTTAGAAGTCATCTCTTGGCTTTATGTTGTCAGAAACAGATGGTGCCAGAGAGTATATTTATCCTGCCTGGTATCTCAGCTTTGATATGCAGATGGGAAGTTCACACAGAATGAGTGATGCTCTGGCTGTGGTGAGCAAGTGGACAGAGTAAACACAGCTCTTAATGGACACAAGAGGAGCACATGAACTCCACTACATCCAAGAGATGTATTGATTTCCTTATTTCATATTCCATTTTTCCTAAATATAAGGTCATAAGTTTGCACTTAGGCTTCAAGCCATCACTGAGTATTCTTTATTTCAGTAGTCCGGTCACACTGGTAGATCAAGGATAAAAGAAAGGAAAAAAAAGAAAAAAAAAAGGGTCCACTAAATGGTCTCAATTATGTGAAAAGAATGGGTCAGTGTATCAGCGAAAACTACCTGATATGAGACCCAACACACCAGACTGTCTCAGTTACTAAGTGTAATCATTTATCTGAGTGGTGTGTTTTTGCTCTTCTCAGAGTATCTGCTCTGATTCAAATGAAATATGAAAAGACATCTCTATTAGCTTCCCCCGCAATTCACTGCCTCCTTTTGAATATGGTGCTGTGACGAAAGGATGAGGAACAAATAGAATCAGCTCTATGATGTTGCTTTATCTAGGTCATGATATAACCAGCCTATCTCTGAGTAATCCTCTTGTGGCTGACGCTGAATGAAAGGAATAGAATAATAAAGCGCTCGATTGAGATGTCAGAACAGTCTGGTAGAATGCTGTTGGGGTGGAAAGCAGGGTTTGATAAGCGCTGATGCCTTTGTTTAGGCAGCTGGGAGGGAAAGATGGACGTGTTAGTGCCAAGCTCTGCTTATATTTTGGAGCGCTGGGGTTTTCCCTATTCTCTCTCTGTCTCTCTCTTCCCCTCGCTCCCTCTCTCCCTCTTTTGCTTTTTCCCCATGCTGCCTCTCAGACAGCTTTGATCACAGCACCCTTTGAAGCAGTGTTCCAAAATGAAAACGAGGAGAAAGCAGAAGTCACCGAAAGTTCACGCCTAAACTTCCTGCAACTACTTGCGCACTGCACATCTTTATCACAGTATAAGCTCTGTCAAACCTATAGAAATTATTAATGAGAAATAAAATAATTGGACATAAATCATTAATTATATAAGGCCATGTTTCTACTGACCACTGCTTTTAACGTAATGATAATGACTTAAAGGTGTTTGAGAATTTAACATTGTTGTATTTTTTGTGGACATTCTTAAATGCATCAATGCTCATATCTTTACTTGGGATCATAAGTTAACCTCATTTTTTGTACAACAGTTGTAACTCAGAGAATTGAGAATCCTAAAGCCACACTTCTTAACTTAAGCCAATTTTTCTCACTGAGGCGACCCAAACAACGGTTAATTTGGCATGCATCTTGCAACCTGTCTCTATTCTGAGGTTTCTCCAGCCAGGAAACATCAGTCTGATGTTGATTCTTGTCTTATTTCTTGCTCTGTCACTTCCTCTCTTTCCTTTCCTTGCTTCCTTTGATAATGTCCTCTTGGATTACTTTGCTGTGTTAGCCACAGTGAGCATTCAAAAGTGCCAGTGTGTTGATACTGAGTTGTTTGTGTGTGACGTGGTGCCGTAAAGCTAAATTATGTTGAAAAGTGACACAGTGTCCTCAGCTTTGGGACACTGCAGAGTAACAACGGCTCCAGGAATGTTCATAATGAATGTAAGTGTACCATCAAAATGGGCCAGAAACATATTTTAAGGGTCAGAAAGTTCCATAATGCTACTTTCAAGGAAGAGAGAAAAGCACTACTTTTTTTTTTTTCAGACTCACAGTCAGATGATGAAATTCATATTTCGATTTTTCCATACATCAACTGCAAAGAAAACCAATCTTTAAAAAAATACTGTAAATAGACACACAAACCTTGGTTACTGAGTGTTAGCTTACCTAAACGCTTGCAGTTTAGCCATAACATTACAACCACCCTTATCCACATTAGGCTAAATTTGCTCTAACCAGTCAGGTTATTGACAAAGAACATTTGAAGGTTTCTCTGAATACTTGGCAATAGGGCTGGACGATATAGAAAAAAAGATCATTGATAAAAAAAAAAATCTGTATCGATCGATATCGATATTTATCAAAAGAAAAAAAAAAGCCATTATGAAATTAAAAAGCTATTTTAGGTGCAGCCTTGGCCATTTAAGCTTTTGCTGAATGGCCTACTTCTAATAAAGAACACACTAAAGCCATTTTTAGACTTGCATTGCGGAACATGAGCGGTAAAGTCCATCCGCTCTTTAAACGAACTCGTCTTTTCAAACATGTCGCTTCCTTGTGGACTAATTGCATCCCGGGCGCTTTCATACATCACGAAATGTTGCAGAAAAGTCAGCAAAGCCCCGCTCTCCCTTCAACTCTGTCCGGAACATTTTCTTGTGCTTTCAGCCAAAAAGACGTGTCGCAACATTTCTGCTCCTGTGACATGTAGACCAGCCGGTAGCTACATGTCCGCTACATCTCTGAGGTAAAAGACCAGTATGCATGTCTGATTGCAAACGTTATAAAGGACAGAGTCCGCAATATTACCACTTTCCAGTGCAAGTCTGAAAGGGGCATAACACTGAATTCCAGTTCAGCTTTTGCCTGGGTCCGCGTTTGTTATTGGTTTGGCAGAAGGAGTGACTGTAGTATCATGCTACCCGATAGGTTACAGCGGAAAACTGTGCTTCTATATTGAACCTTTATTGACCCTCTTTTTTTGTCTATTGAAAAAACCTCTATCGATCGATATATATCGATATTGAATAATCGTCCAGCCCTACTTGGTAACCGCATGTTAGCAACAGCGCGTTTAGGTCCTGTTGATTATGGGATGGGATCCCATTGGGTCTGAGATCTCATGAGCTGGCATCAAAAGAGACTGGAGGCCAGATGAACAACTCTGACTGTCATTTTGTTTGAGCACTTCCTAAACAGTTTTTCAGGATCCAGTGATACTGAAAAGGAGTGCCATTACCATGCAGGGTGCGTGGACTGGTCTGCAAAATTTAGTTGGGTGGCAAGTGTCTTAATTAATATTCATATAAATATGAGGATGCATTTCCATGCAGAGCATTGAACTGTAACAAGATGGCCAGTGTTACAGAAAACAAACATGGTTACTACTTGGTGATAGTACAAATCTAAAACTCCATTCAAGAATAACCTGCTTGAATGCTAGCTGGAAAAAAACTAACAATTTATTTTTATTTACCAGCACCACCTCCAAAAGTTGCTGTTTGGACATATTACTGCCACCCAACATTTATCATCCTTTTAATTAATAACAATACAGTTGAGGTCAGACAATGACGGTAGTCAAACCATGATTTTTTCTTCCTTTATCCCTATAATCACCGAAGAGTCAATTGTATTTTTTCCAGCAAGGGATGGTGCATTGCCTTGCACTATTTTTTTTAAACAAAAAAAAGGACATGGTTCTTTCTAGAGATGTCCCGATGCCGATGCCAGTATCGGTACTCGCTTTGATACTGGTCTTTTCTGCTGTACTCGTGAAATACTTGCTCCCGACAGCACCTGATACCTGATGTCACGTGACTCCCTGTGTTTACGCCGCCATGCTGGCAGAAAAATACTCTTCAATATGAGTGGCGGCGGCTTTGAGTTTACATCTTGTGTTAAATTAGAAGACGCTTTCTATGACACAAGGATAGAAAATATATCTGACCTGTATCATGTCCCTGGGATACTTTTGAAAACATTAGCGGTGGTCGCAGCGGACCTTTTTTTCCTCTCTCTCCCTCCCTCCCATCGGACCTGTGGTTCCCCCACATACACAGTTGTGGACATTTCATTCAGGATTCACTTTGTTGGTGGTAAGTTTACTACTAATTCTGTTTTCTTGAGCGGTTAGTATGACTGGAAAAGCACTATATAAGTACAGTCCATTTACCATTAATTAGGTACTTTGATCGGTACTCAATATCGGCAAGTACTCAAATGCAAGTACTCGTACTTGTACTTGGTCGGCAAAAAAGTGGCATCAGGACATCCCTAGTTCTTTCTTTTATACCATAGCAAGAAACTGTGAAGTAGAAACTGCACATATTTTGCAGAAGTCATTTTGATATGTGAAAGATGCATTCACACCAGGATAGCCAGGGACTCCGTTTGATTGAGTGGGAATTTTGGAAAAATGTGATGCTGGTTTGCAATCAAACTGCACGTACCCGAAGCCAACGAAACTGCCTCGTTAAACTTCAATGGCTCTCTGAATGGCCAGGAGTGACAGTGGAAATCTTTATTCTTATTATCATTATTCCATCTCTGTCCACAGGACATTTTCCATTTTCTTTTGTTGTTGTTTTGTACTTGCGGCTTGCCAGTTCTACCAATCACCAAAAAACTACAAATTTCAGTTCCTGAAAAGACCCTGCCTTGGAGTAGGAGCTAAAAAAGGTTATAGGAACTGAGGTCCAAGGTCCCTAGTTCCTATATGTCCGAATGCCCAAAAAAACGGCCTGGTTCCTGAAAAGGTAATAGGAACTCCAAAAGGTTCCTATAGTCCGAAAGTGCCTAATGGGGGACAGATCATTTCAGGCTGCTGCTCCACGGCTGTGGAATGTCCTGCCTGAGCCTCTGAGAATGGCACAGACTGTGGAGTCTTTTAAAAGGCATCTAAAAAAAACTGCTTAAGAGCCTTTACATCATTTTTTTTATCTGTTGCATAATTTTGATTTTGTTTTTGTTCTCTGTTTTGATTTTTAAGTTTTTAATGTCTTAATGTTGTAAATGTTCTTGATTTTTAAAATTACTTTCTCTCTGATCTTAACCTGTAGCACTTTGAGATTTTACTTAAAACGAAAAGTGCGTTATACATAAAATTTATTATTATTATTATCATTACTCACAGCCTTGTTGGGACACGGCAGCCTTCCACCAACTATCCATCAACTATCCTTCTGGACCATCTAGTGTAGCACAGTATACACTATTAGTCTTTGTGTAATTATGAGCCCATTCCTCTTCATGAGCAGTAGTTAAGGAGTGACCAAAATAGCTTCATGCATATATCTGGAGTAGCCTGCATTGAAAGGCTTGGGATTCCATAAGCACCAATTACCTAATTACTGTTCATCAACGGCTTTTTAACAGCTGCTCTCTAAATTTGATGCAGTTTTCTTTCCTTGATGTGCCTGTATATGAACAAACCTGTTTGTTCTCACACACTTTAACAGTGCAACAATCTCCCTTAAGTTTTTGTAAATTGTCCAATGTTTTCATCCCTTTTGCAAGGCATTGCACACTTTTCAGCTGTTTGCTTTTAATTTTTAACAGTTATCTGAAAGAACAGGCAAAATCTTCCACAGAAAAACTAAAACACAAATGTTTATTTAACTAAAATCCTACATGATTTGGAATACAATGTATTGTCTATGACAGACATAATTTTAGTTCCAGAAAACTGGGATCCACAACATTGCATCCAAAAAGACTGGCAAACTGTGTAAAAATATATAAAGTTAGAATGCCACAATTTATTGATGATTGAACCCTTAAATTTAACTGTAACCAATAATAACCAATTAATGGAAAGTTATTATTTTATTAGCTTTATTACATTTAAAACCTGCCAAAATTATTACGTTATTGGCAGATATTGTGTTATTAAATTATCTGTTGCTACAAGGTGTGAGATTTGTAAATTTGGGGAATAAAAGCAATGCATTGCTGAAGGAATTCACATGCACACTTTTTTTTTGTGCCAAGTGGGTCACATGGCACTACAAAATTTAGTGACCTATTCACTGTAGCGGCTGCCAAGATCTAGCTGATGCTGCTGCAACTACAGCACCATCAAGAGAAGCCACTATTGTCAGCCAAAGGGGGTGAACAGGGAGAGTATAGATGTAGGACATATACGAGGGGGACCGTGAATGTGCTGCTCCTAAGCTGCCGCTTCATCGGTAATCTCCCCTGACAGGCTGCGTTGTTTAACTTGAGATGATTGAGGGTGAGTGAGAGTGAAAAGATAAATAAAAGGCAGATAAAAGAGAAGAAGATAAGAAGAAAAATTACACCCAAGGAGCAAATAAAGAAGATATTACAGACTGTCCTACATATCAGCTACTAATGAATGGTGGAGCCGTCTCTGTAATACCCTGAGCAACCACATCTCCACAGGGGTACTACATAAATTTCACCCCAGCCAGCTGAGACAGCTGTAAGTCTGTAAAATGTGGTAAGTAACAAGGAGGGCACTTCAATTGCAATCATGCAGTGTGGCTCAATTTGGCTCCTGCCTTAATTACTAGAGTTAGGCCGGAATGAAGGAGTGGGGTTGGGGGAGTTTTAGAAAAGACTAGGTGCAAGTTAAATTATCTGTGAAACTAACAAATGAAAGCAATTAGCCAGCGAGCTGGAAACCAGGCCAAAGACTATCTGGAACAAGTCAACAGTTTCTTTAAGTTTTTCTTAATCTGCTTAGCTCCCAATGTGCTACATTTAGGTAATGCTGATAGGACTAATTAGAGAAGAGGTGCCTCAAAAAGCCATGCACAGCAGCATTGTGGTATTTCTCAACATTTTTAGATTTTAATGTTTGCACGTACTGTAAATGTTAAGTGGCTGCATGTTTGCACTTTTCCACACTGAATATTTATCAAAGGTCAGACATACAACACAAATCCCAAAACAGCTTCACAGTACAATAAATGATTTTGCCTTTTGAACCTAACAGATTCAGAAGAGGTCACCCTGAGAGCTAAAATAATGATTCGGAAATGTCAGAAAACTTTGAGAGACACACAATGGCTTCCCATTTGCATTTTGTATCATCTCTGGGCAAAAAAGGATGCAAAGAGAGATATCGAGAGTGTGATTTAAAAGGAAGAATTGAGAGGATAAGAATTAGAGGGGAGTAAGTGAAGAGTAAACAAAGTGGACAAGAGAGAGAATGATGAGGGGAGGTGGAGCTGAAAAGGGATGGATAGAAATGTGGATGGAAAGGATCAGACAAGGATGGAGGATCTTAGAATGGGGGGAGGGAATATCAGTTCAGTAAACTCAAACTCTTGCAGATCACAGGGGAAGCCCTAGAGATCTGTTAGCGTGATGCAATCTCTTCTCTTCTCTTCTCTTCTCTTCTCTTCTCTTCTCTTCTCTTCTCTTCTCTTCTCTTCTCTTCTCTTCTCTTCTCTTCTCTTCTCTTCTCTTCTCTGTTTATGTTTCTTTCTCTGAATCTGCAGTTTTCTAAACTGTTTGTGAAATGTGCTGCTCTAAAATTAGCCCAAACCCAAAAACTCCCAAAAACAAAAATGTCTAATGCAACTTCTTACCTCGGCAGTGGCCATCCATCTCCTCGTGGCCGATACTACAGACGCAGCGGCCCAGTGGTACCAGCCAGTCTCCATCAGCACCACAGTACAACTTCGGTGTGTCCCTCTCTTCAGCATTTTCCACACACGCACCCCTCACTTCCACCAGAGACGACGAGTCCATGTGTGGTACTGTGTCGGGAAATGCTGCCAGATTCCTTAGAGTCGACGGGCATCGCTTGTAGAATACCTGACATGAAAGAGAAAAACACGGGTTGAAGTATGGCTGGTCTTTTGAGGACATGAAATTGGCAATTTCATGCCTGTCTTTTAAGCAAACATAAGTTGAACCATCCTGTTGACAGACCTTTACAGAGACTAGGGCAATACAAGCTCCCACATCTTGAAAGGCCAAGTAGAAGCCCTTCTGTGTCACTGGTCCCACCTCCCTGACCTCAGTATTGAGGCGAAGAACACGATCGCCAAGATCTGTCTGTGTGAAGCTTTCATCTGCTGCTATGGTGTCCACCTTAAAACAAAAATCAAACAAAGACTTTGTTCACTTCTATTAAAGGATAACAACAGTACAACTGAGAAGTCTTTTTCACAAAATCCAATAACTAACCTTGGCGTAGTCAGTGGGTCGAAACCGCGTCCCTGCAGGAAGTGGTTCAGCTGTCTGCAGGTAAAAGAGGTTGAAGGTTTCCTTACAGGTGCCAGACACCCAAGGAATGGAGTTGCAGTCTCTCAGGGTGAAACGCAGCTCTACATATACCTGAGTCAAAATATTGATGAATAAATACACTATCACAGCCTCTTTGGGGGGTTTTGAATATCAATTCTGTCTTGAAACATTTTTCAAAACTGACCTAGCTGCAGTATTTAGATCATTTCACATTTATACAGGAGGGGCAAAAATAAGCCTTGACTTCAGCCTATTCCTTTTTCAGTTTCAGAGCTTGGTTAAAAAGAAAATGTATTGTGGATGTATGGAAAAATGGTTTTGTTTGTTAAATGCACAAAAACCTAAATTGTTCGTGTACAGTACAGTGTAACGGAAATAAACCATTCATTCATAATTTCTAGTAGTGGCGTAATATGAGATGGAACCACAAAAGTTGAAGTTCCCTTTAATATGTGTGTATATATGTGTGTACACACACACACACATATATATATATATATATATATATATATATATATATATATATATATATATATATATATATAAGCTCTCTCATGATTGGTTGTGAGGTAGACTGACATCCCAGGGAGTTCATCCACTCTTATCAACTGAGACAATGTCCCAACCACAAACCCATACATCAAGACTCCTTTATATTATGCAGGTTTTTTAAAAAGTTTTTTGAACAAAAACACATCTGAGGAAGAGTTGTGATGAAGTCCAGACCCGCTGTGCAGCTTGTCGCTGAATCCATCCAGACCGCAGCCAGTTGTTCTGGTTTGGCTCCATTACATGGCAAACCTGGAAGGTGTGAATAGGTCTGTTCTGCTCATCCATCTCCGTGATGGCATCCCACTGTAAGAATACAGAAAGCACATGTTAGTTGATTTACATCTATGGCCATGCAAGATACTCAGTCAGGTTTCTGCTTCAAATTGCAAATAAAGGTCATTCACCAGGTATTTTACCCTTTGAGACAACTAGCATGAATGGCAGGAATTGACCAATGTTTACACACATTAAGATATGAACATACAATATATACTAGCCTGCACACAGCACATATAGGGAAACACATATGTGCAATCTAGTTTCAGCGCTGTTAAAGAAATCCAACCTATGCACCCTCTTTTGCTTGCAGTGAAATTTAATTTCTATAGAAACATGACATTTGAGAGACACCAAGTCAGTTTCACCAATGTTTTCAAGCTGTTGCATCAGCCAGACTCTCTCATTTGTCTGCTCCACTTTAACGGTGTGATGATCAGAGCTTCAAAAGCCCTAACATTTATTGACAGAACTTCTCCTGTGGCATTACATGGGCAGCTGAGACTGTGACAGTTACACAGCTGGACATGTGATTTTAGCTCAGGAGTTTAAGATACATAGAGGGCATGTGTCTGTTTTTGACTTGCTCCTTTTTTTTTTTAAGATAATGGTAGAGATTTACAGCATTATCAGTGTTTGCTGAAGATTTTTAGACTCTTTCAAGTATTGCTTAATTTGTGTATTTTTAGACTTTTTTCCAACTGTATTTCAGATTATGTGGTACATGGAGATAACCTTTTATGAAGCAAGAGTGTGGCCATTTTATTAATGAAAAATAATAAACACATATAGCCAGTAAGTTTTCAGTCTCTTTAATAGAGCCTTGGTATGGTGGCCTCAACTATTTTGCATATGTAAAGCTAAAAATCTATGCTGGATGAATTGCATTAGTGTGCATCGCTTCTCTGGTGTATTCAGAGATGCTCAGCCGGGTTTAGGTCAGGAGTCTGGTTTCCACTCAGGATTTCTCCTTTCCG
Source organism: Atherinomorus stipes (assembly GCA_023101725.1). Classification (NCBI taxonomy): domain Eukaryota; kingdom Metazoa; phylum Chordata; class Actinopteri; order Atheriniformes; family Atherinidae; genus Atherinomorus; species Atherinomorus stipes. Next base: position 1,229,077 of record JALJCO010003962.1, on the reverse strand, counting down.
TATTTCCTAGGATGTTAACGCTAACGGACAAACTTCTGTTGCAGAAAAATATCTGCCCAGAGGACAGTGCCATCACTATGTTCCATGACCATGTTGTCTTTAAGCCTATTTTAGGGGGAGATAATATGATCATTCATTGTCACATGGGGATAAATAATGAATAGAGTATGTGTTACCTACAGTAGCTATTGTACCTAGTTTTAATTCTCGATTGAAACCAATCTCAGTTCACAATAAAGTGAGATTACGTCCCTTATTAAATCCATGACATAAATCATAGCCGCTCTGTTCGACATTACCGTTTGATCAGCTGTGTGTCATCACAGCCAAAACGTCCTTCAGCTTCCGGAACGTCCACGCACGTCTCTCTGGCCTCAATGACATCCTCTAGTGGCAACTCCTATCCACTTACTGTAAGATATCTCTGGAGTTTTCTTAAATATTTGGAGTACTGTAGGAGTGATTCTTTAAGAAAGATGATACATAGCTTTTATTCTTAAGTTTAAGAGGAGTAAATTCCACAATTCCCCACACTTAGGACTAAAATGGCACTCTAAGACACTTGATAAATATGGGCTCTGGACTTCAAGTTTCCAGTTTAGCTGAGTGTAGTGCACCCTGATCACGCTTCTATGCCACTGACCTGTAGTCCCGTCACTGAAACGTAAATATGATAGTTTCCCCACATTAGCTTAAAACAGATCTAGAGCAACCATATGCATTGCTACTGTATGCAGCCAAATTTCAATATTTTTAAATATTTTTACAGAATGATTAATGAGAAAACTTCTATAAAATTTATTAAATTTACTGGTGCAGTAACACTGGTGATCTGTGCAGGTCTGGAAAGACATTTCTATTCTCCACCAGTGACCTGTCAACCACCCAAGGTGGCACCTGAGGGTGTCCATTCAGATTTCAGAGGTGCCATTGCCATCCTGGCCATCCCTCCGGCTTCGCTACTGCCTTTTGGTTGTTCCTGGTCAAAAACTGCTGCTATAAAGTGCTATAAACTGTTCTGGAAAAAAGCTATGAGCATGACAATAATCACAATAATCCTATTTTTTATCTTTAGGGTGCTGAAATGAAAATTATTATAATGAAGTATTGAACTAATAGACTTTCATAAGGTTCTCCCCATCTCAACAAAAGAGCTTTGGATCTGTTTTAATGGTTTGTTGGCTACCTGGTTGCTGAAACTCACAAAGCCTGACAAATCTGTTGGTATTAACAAACTAATATGTCATTGAGAACTTAACCCTGACACCAATCTGTCAAACAGACTTTTCAAACAATCTCACACTCCTTTTCTCCATACATCATAAACTGTCAGACCACACAAACTGGTTTGTGATCTCTTAGTAATGTCCAGTCAATTCAGTTAGGTACAGGTGGATTCCTGACATGTTGGGGAAACATCTCTTTGATTACCAATAAAGGACTTAATATGATCTTTATTTAGAGATTCACAACTAAAGGTTTTGAAAGGTATGCAAATTCAGTATACTGTATGGTTGATACTACTGGAGCTGATCGTTCAGAAAAGAATGCGGCACAAGCTGATGAAGATGATGGAGGATTTTTCCCACCCTCTCCACAACACAGTGAAGAATCAACAGAGTGTGTTCAGTGGGAGGCTGCGTTAGGTTCGCTGTAGAACGGAGAGATACAGAAATTCATTCCTACCAGCAGCATCACCCTGAAGAACAACACTGAGTGACTGACTATTATTGTTGTATTGTTATTTCATATATATATTATATTGTTCAAAGGAGAAAAAAAAATGGGTACGAGCCTGATATTGAATTTCCCTTCAGGGATAAATAAAGTATTTTTCATTTTCATTCATTTTTCATTGTCGTTGTCTCTTTTAGTCTTTTTAGTGCAAATAAAGTACTCCTAAAATTAAATACTCCTTTATTATTGTGCAGAATTATGGGGCATATTTATTGGAAAAGGAAACAAGAGGAGAATTAATCAACTTCAAATTGAGCCTGAACAAAACAAGATCTGGAAAAATGATGGATGAAACAAATTATTTTTTTAATTATTTCAACTGTATTTTTTCTATTTTTTGTAGTCTTTATCTGATGTTAATTCAAGTTGATCAAGAATTATGAGGCAAGAGTAAAATAAGGGATGCAATCAGAACTATAAAATTCATGTTTTTATAAAGTGGATGCTACATTGGACTGTTGGCTTTGTAATGATATCAGACAATGGATTCTTGCTAATTTCTGGAAATGGGTTTCTCGGAAAATGAAAAGAAGACCATTGTTGAATTTGTAACTGAGTTCACAAAGTGTAGTTAATAATTTTGTCACTTCAAAAGTCCAAAGAAGAACAAATAATGTATCCCAGTGTTACATAATTTACAGCAGTACATTTTACAGTGGTCTTCATCTTGTGATGTGTTTATCACATGAACTCAACCATAAAGAATACCATCTAACAGATATGTTCCTCGAAACGAAAAGTTTATTGCCAGTACTTTTTACCATTTACATTTGACAAGGACAATTCTCACACTTAACAAAAAGACTCAGCAGCAAAACATTGTTCCTCAACATTTTCCCATTTTCAACCAAAATCTCTCTCTAAATGTAACCTACTCAAGCTTACCGACCCTTGACCAAAGTTTGTCACATCACAGAATCAGTTTTTAAGATAAACTTTGACAACTATGTTTTTTGATAAATGAGAGCTAAAGACTTCTCAGAGGTACTGAAAACTGCAGAACTCCATTTCTCTCTTTCAACCTATTTTGAAGGCTCTCTCCAAATGTGAGAAGTCATGACAGCCTATAATAAAGTTTTTGGTCTGAAATGCTGTCTTTCCAGAATCCATCTCCTAAATTTGCACAGGACAGATTTTCACTGAATGGGGAGGGGCAAGCCAATTACTCTTCTTCTGAAAACCTTCTCTCTCCAGACCTCCTTCAGAAACTGAGGACTGAAGCTTCCTCTGTGATTCCACACTATCATTTCCAGGTCACAGACTAAAAAATGGTGGTCATGAGAAATCATTGGTGGCTACACAAAAAACACTCGCTGAGTGGTTATTTATTTCTCTCTCTACAATGCTGGCATAATGTACCTAAATCTGTTACATCTACATGATGGGATGTTCAATAAGAAACAATTGTATAACTATCCTGTTTTATATGTGACATGCAAACACTTCAGAAATTCAAACATGGATATTAAAGTCATATAGGAAATGGAAACAACTGTGGTAGAGTGTTCTCAATTATAAATTATGAAATAACACTTTAACCTTGACTGGAGTGTGCAAAAGCAATTAATCTTATATTAATTAAGCTATGTAAATGATCTCAATGTGACACTCCAGGGCTAAATGATTAATCAATCACAATCATTCCCTCTTCATTTAAAACTTGGGCCTACTGAAAATATTGTGCCTGGGCTTTATAATAATGTTTGGTGAACTTGGTCCTCCTTAATTAGGAATACTGTAGATCTTCCGTACAGTTTTCACAAGTTTATTTGAACATATAATTCACCACTACATGGCATCCCCATTGTTAGTACAGACTGTAAAAATGGCATTTACTGCTTACTGTAGTTCTGCACTGTTTACTACATTGCCAAAGGTATTCGCTCACCTGCCTTGACTCACATGAGCTCAAGTGACACCCCATTCCTAATCCATAGGGTTCAATATGATGTTTGGTCAACCCTTTGCAGCTAGAACAGTTTCAACTCTTCTGGGAAGGCAATCCACAAGGTTTAGGAGTGTGTTTATGGGAATTTTGACCATTCTTCCAGAAGCGCATTTGTAAGGTCACACACTGATGTTGGACCAGAAGGCCTGGCTCTCAATCTCCCCTCTAATTCATCCCAAAGGTTTTCTATCGGGTTGAGGTTTATACACCTGTGGCCATGGAAGTGATTGGAACACCAGATTCCCATAATTTGGATGGGTGAGCGAATACTTTAGGCACTATAGTGTATACTGTATACATATATATCTTCATTTTCTTTCCCCTACTGACTTCTTAAGCAGAACCATTTGTAAGGGGTCTTAGAATTTTTGTTTTCAGATCGAGGCCGGACACAGGCATGGGCAAGGAGGGGCAATGCCCCCCTAAATGCCATGACTGCCCCCCCAAACATGATGGCATGCAAAAATCCCAAATTGAAAAATTATTTCAAGGAAAATGGTCAGAGTGCATTTGTTAGGACTTTAACACAGAAAAGCAGGCGACTGATGTTATAATGACTGATATGAGCCATGCTGTGTAAAGAACTAAAGAAATAAAAATGACAAAAAATACACAAAAAAGAAATAGAGATAAAAACAAAAGGATGGATGGATAGATGGATAGATAGACAGAGAGAGAGAGAGAGAGAGAGAGCCTCAGCAGACACAAGCCAGTGTCCTTTTTGTGCTGGTCCCAAGCCCGGGTAAATGCAGAGGCTAGTGTCAGGAAAAGCAAACAACATAAAACCTGATAAGACCAATCAAATGGATCAAACAGAGACAGAAATATGGATAGATGTACTGACATGATGATAGCATAGTTAGTTAGTATAGTTTTCTATGCATTTTAGGGGTTTGGGGGATTTGACACCCCCAAAACTTTCCAGCTGCGCCGCCCTTGCCCCCCTTATATGCTACCTGCACCTCCTAGTGGGGCTGTCTAAATCCAGGCCTGTTTCAGATGTGAAAAACTTCAACAGAACTCAAGAAAAAATAAAGAGATATTAACACTGTAAACAACAAAACTTCAAGTTCTGATTACTATAAACACAAAAAGGGGTGCACTCATCTGGCTCCCAAGCTAGAGGATGGTGGGTTTGAAGGTATTCGACAATGACTGATATCAGGGATTCAGGTTTTTCAAAATCACTGTCTCTTCAAATTTTGATACCTATCCAAGGACTGGATACTTAGATATTTAATTTTATAAATGAAATGAAATTAAATTAAATGAAAAATACTTTATTTATTCCAAGAGGAAAACTCAATATTGTAATAGGCTCTCTTTTAAACTGCTAAAACTGGTTTGCATCCCTATGCTCTCTGCAAACATTGCAACGAAGTAAAATTAAAACATATTTAAATACATCTGCTGCTAAAGTATTAAACAGCAGGACCTCCACCTTCTTTTCATCCTGGTTTTTAGAAAAAACTTTTTACGGTGCATACTGTAAAAGTGGACGTGCTATAAAAATCATGAAAAGGAACCTCATCTCATAGCAAGCCTCAAACATCTGATGTAAGAGGAGTCTCTTCAGCACATTCAGTGTATATTCCCATTTCTCTGCCCTCCTTAGAAGAGCTTGAAAGAGAAAGTAACTAAAGAGAGAGGTGGGAGAAAAAAGCAGTTTCCGGTTTGCATATGATCAGAGTTAAATAATTGGAGTTCCATTATGCATACAAACAAGGAAAAATGGTGATTTGTCATTGTGCATGGCTCAGTCTTCGAAAATGCACCCTTGGGATGTGGCATGATTCAGAGCATAGAAAACAAACACTGAGTTTGAAAGATGAGCTGCAGCTCACGCTCTCCAAAGCAATCGGATATGCACCTACTAATTGCTCTGCCTATTAGTCCCCAGCTCAGCAGACGGAGACCAGGTCTCAGCACAAGGTGTAGGACTTATTCATGTACTGAAGTCGTGCTAGTATATGCATGGGTCTCGGACTGGTTCCAGAAAGGGCCGTGTGGTTGCAGATTTTCATTCCCAGCAAGCAGTAGCACACTCCACTCATCTCATCAAGTCTTCATGACTTGATTCACTTGATGAAATGAGTGCGGTCTGATGTGATCCTGCTTGGTTGGAATGAAAACATACAGCTACACGGCCCTTTCTGGAGCCAGTTTGAGAGCCCTGGTTAAATTAGATGTTTTCGGAAACTGACCTATAGAAATACCCACTGTTAATTTAGTTTTAAGGCTGTGATGAGCTATAACACACATTATGGTCTTTGCCAGCTAAGAAGCAATTAAACCCCATATTGCTAAAATGATACTTGCACTACCTGCCCCTGTGAAGTATCTAATTGACTTTTGCCTGTGCAGGTGTGCCTTCTCTAGGACCAAATTAATTTCTTCTCCTTGATTATTGTTTGTAAATGATAAGCTTCAGTGACTAATTCAGATTTGAGGTGGAAAGGGGCATGTATCAGCATCAGGTCACGGTTTTATCAATTTTTTGTGGTGGCCACATAAATCTGTTGAGGATTGCTGAGGGTTTTTTTTTTTTTTTTTTTACCTGGGCCTGCCGAGGCTTTGATGTGTAACATCACTGAGAAAGAAAAATGCTTATCTGGGCCAAATAAAGACAAACATTTTGCAGAATTTTGCAAATGTGTATTTCTCTCTGTCATGGACATGCCTTGCTACATGTAGTTATATGAAATACACAGCTTAGTTAAAGGCGTTGTAGAAGATGTTTCTTTTGACAATTTTGCAATAGTTGGTAAAATTGGGTTGACTACTCCATACGCTATGATTAATTAAAAGCTTTAAAGGTGCCATGACATCAAATTTCACTTTTCTGGGGTTTTGGGTGTATAATATGATCTGTTATGCACTGATGAAGCCATGTGAATGTCCAGAGTGAGAATCAAAGTTCCTGTTTATGGTCTGTCAGCTTTGTCTCTCTGCTCAGAAACAGTTGAATCAGACAGCAGGCTATCATTCTACGTAGTTTTATCATTCTACGTAATTTAATTGCTCCAATAAGAGCACACTATCAAGTAACCCCCCCTCTCTCTCTCTCTCCTAACGGTCTATGTACCGTCCACTCCCCCCTCCCTGTCTGATTCAGCTGTGTGTATGGAGCTAGTCGTAACTTCTGTGCAGTCAGGTCTGGGTTTTTAAACAAATGGATTTAAAAGAAAACTTCTGCAGCAACACTGAGGGAGGCGACCACAACCTTGTCATTACCTGTAAGTTTATTTATTTTCTAAATGCTGTCTTGTCTGATAAACGTAGCTCACTGTCTGAAGTGCCCATGTTGCTAGCAGTTAGCCTTTAGCAAACTCCGACCGCAGCTTGACCTAGATTCTCCAAATAAGGTGTAGACAATCAAAATGAAGTCAACGTGGTCTCCGGGTAAAGCTCCATATCATCACCGGACCCAACTGTATTACTGAGGAAGTGAGGTCTGGCGTTTCAAAACAATACCCCGCTGTAAAAAATGCCGTTTTTTTCTTTGGAGTATTTACATATACAGTAATGCCAACAACATAAACAAGTTTTTAACTGCTATGTCATCACTTCTTTAAATATATAAATTTTATTATACATCAGCTGTGAAAGTAAAGGGGCTGAAAAAACATTCGCCAAAAATTTCTGCATTCCTTAACTTTTTCATTTGTCTACTGGCTCGTCAATCACTTTTACTACCGCAGTAAGAATGATTGACGGTCAGTTCGACGGGTAACAGGCGAGACTAATCAAATAGAGTGATTGCAGGTGAGAGTAATACTGCAATCTGGAAGCTGCGCGCTCTCATCCGACATTTACAGCAGGTAGATAACATCATTCTGCTAGCAATTAGCAACATTCAGACAACGACACTCCGTTTACTTGTGTTTGCGACATGATTGGAGAATCTGTATCTGCTGTCTGCTAAACACCAGAGTGGTGAGTGCACGTTATTTTGTGGCCGGAGGAGGGAGCTGTTAGTCTAGCAGGTTGTAGTGATGCACCGATCAGGATTTTGGGGGCCGATCACCGATCACCAAAAGCAGTAACTGCCAATCCCGATGTTGCCGATCAACGATCACAGCGTCAAATCCATAAATTCTCCAATATTGTTGTCTCATGTACATAACATCGACATTATGTTATAAAGTATAAGAATTAGGAGATGGGAAATTATCATGAATTGACCTGTTTTATTGCAGGCAATCTGCAATATTCCACTCTCTTGGAGACAACCTGGACTCAGTTTACATAGAGGAAGAGTAGCTTACTAACTTAAGCTTTCCTGTGGCAATAATTATGTGTACAACACACAATATGTGCAGCGCACTAACACAGACAGTAAGCATCTCACTCTCTTAGAGTTGATACAAGTTGTAAACTATAAACTTGTTTTTTCTGTGGAAAAAGGAATTAAATCTTGAAAATGAAAAATAGATTATGTACATAACACACAACATGTGCATTATAATAAACATTTCACTCTCTAAAGGCTCTTTCTCAGACACTATTCAGAGTTTACCTACAAGCTTTTAGTGGAAAAATCACGTAAAATATGTTAAACAAATGAGAATAAGAACAGCGACTTATGTGCAACTGCAACATTATCTCTGGACATAAACTTGGAGCTGATACTACAGTTTCTCTGTAAAAAAAACTCTAAGTGTAGCATAAACATGCTGTAGCCCAAATAATATAATAAAACTATGATTTTATTGATGAGCTTACTTCTGATCAAGCAGCATGAATGGCAGAGCCTTGCACGTCGTTCGACAGGAGCGCCTGAGTGTGGTGGTGTATGAACCCGGTTGTTTTCCTTGGTCTGTCTCTATATAATCGCAGATGAAACTGAGCGGCTGCTTGGATCCATTTGCTCCATGAGGCCAGACAACGACGTTGTCGAGCGTTTCTGTGCCGTGTGTGGATTCATCAGATTGTTCAGAGGTGTTCTGAGTTTGGGGAGTTTCACCATTTACTCCAGGAGCTGCGTGCCGACGATGGCGCAGCTTTCGTCTGACCGGCCCAGTTTAACAACCGGCAGTCCTGCATCTGGACGTCATTATAAGCCCATTAAATCCCCTCAGGACAGCAGATCATCAACCCGCCGTTTGGAAACCGGGACTGGACGCAGATCATAGTTTATCCTCCACTGTCTCTGTGGAGTGAAGAGATTCACCGGAATCTCCTCTGTATATCCCGCGCCTGCTGCGTGTCAATCGCCAAAACGCTGAAACGCTGTAGTTACTGTAAACGTCATCGGATCGGCTTGCTTGGATCTATTTCGAGGACTCCAATCAAAACCGATAGGGGCACTATCGGCCGATTGCGATCGGTTGCCGATCGTTCGGTGCATCTCTAGCAGGTTGGTCTTGCGCATGCGCATTATTCAAAAACTCGCTAACAGTCTGCTTTCTGAAATGCTGAAACATTTTCTATAGCGCCTTTAATTAAACGGGCTGCTGCTCCCTTTGAATGCTGCTATGGAAAAATCAAGAAACAATAACACAACTCTACTTGTGCCGCACCAATTCAACAACAACAAAAGAACAAAAAAAAATTCATTTTACATACTGTACTGAAAATACACCAATGATGAAACAATGATAATGATGAAAGTAGTAAAAAAAAAAAAGTTAAATTTCATGATGCACATCAACACTATAGATGCAGTTGCTTTCTTCTCCCTGAACTGCTGTTTCTTTCCTTGCACTCAGGAACAGGACAGAGCATTTGGACAGAGCTGCTACACTCAGTGCATATAAATCAGAATATGTTTATTCCACATCCTGTCTGGACCAGGCCTCAGAAATAACTCTTGCCTGTCAGGTTAAGTTGTGATCCTGCTTTTAATGTCAATTGATAAACTGATCATGTCTTAGTGTAATGTTTTCTCACGAACTTCATTAATATACACCTCAGTCTTCTCCTTGACAGCTTGAGAAGCTGTTGCAAAGCCATATCAATCTGCAGAGATGTCCAGACATTGTTATGCCAGGCTTCTTTTCCTTTCCTTTCCTTTCCTTTCCTTCTTTCTTTCTTCCTTTTTTTTGCTCATAGCTGCACAAGCGCCACACAGCTCCTGACAGAAGTTTTTGACAACCATTGAATTTAGTCAGTGTAAAGTTAGTGAAGATGTTCACTGACAGGGGTTCAGATGGAAATTTCACCTTGCACATACAAAGAGCACCTATCAAAATCAGTGGTGTGAAAGCTAAGCTTACTAAGGTGAGAACAAATCAGTCCATTCATTACTTTATCTTTGACAGTGGTGTCTCAGTTTTGTTTTTGTTTTGTTTTTTGTTTGTGGGGTTTTTGTCTCTATTTAACCATCAGTAGTTTAACACTATTCTCTATGAGAGATTTAATACCCTCTGCTGGGACTAGATTCACAGAAGGTGTGAAAGAATGATCAAGTGTTTCAATTTTGTACATTTGCATGTGCACTGCAGGGAAAAGCTGTACGATGTGTTCAAATTTGATAAAAAGGGGAAATGATGAACATTTATACACAACTTCAGATATTAATATTGTCACTGTTATAAAGTCAACAGGCCACAAAAACCATAAAACTAAGTGTGTGTCTCAATGGAAACCATGCAGTGCACATGTTTAAAACATCGTGTTTTATGTAGGGCAGCATAGTCTTACAAAACTGAATCTACTGCTAGTCAGTATTAAACAAGTCTGGGGCTGTACATTGTTTATAGAACTGAATTTGCTTTCGCGATTAGCGATTGCAAATTCAAACTTGGGGGCTAACAGTGTTGACATCAGCATGTTATGAGCAAGAATGTTATTATGTCACAATGAGAGACAGGAAATATCAGCAACAGGAGCTGTAGAGAACTAAGAAAGGGAAACTTTCCAGGCTTTCTTGTGAAACTGTTAAAGTAGGTATTTCACCATCTGCCATGAGATTGCGTTGCATTGATGGTGCCTGACAGTGACATCTTCTTAGACCCTTTCACCATGGGAGCAGGTTCTGAAAGTTTAAACAGTAGACTCTGTGATGCAGAAAAGAACAGAGAATGCAAATGATTGACAGTTTTCTTTAGCTTAGAAAGCGATTCATGTCTTGAGGTCATTTCCAGTTCAACAAACTCCCCAGCATATTTTGCTATTAGCTGCCATGATGACCTGATCCTCCCTCCTCTTTACAGTGGAACAGTTTGAGGTTCAACAAACAACACATGATGCAGAAATGTACCCCCTTATCGCACATGAGAAGAGGCTAAAGTGGGATGTAAACCCCAGTGTTAAAAACAAATCACCTGCATGTAACACCACAAAACATAATCGGTGTAAGCTGTATAGTATGGAAACAGATGTGGATACGAAGTTTCCCCTTTTAGGTGACGTTCTGGTCAGGGTGTTAATATTTCATGTTAAGACATCAAGTTGTTATGAAAACTAACATACACACATGTACTGTACACACACACACAACTGCACACACTAAAGCTACATAAACAAGTATATGAATTAACAACAGTGGAGACACTCAACCTGACTCAGAGGTTTGATGTTTTGATTAAAACAAGGCAATTTGTCTTTGTCAGACTAAAGGGAAGAAAGTGTTATGGGTGTTATGAAAATATCATTAAATCTCTGTAGTTTTGATTAATTATTGATTCAACGTGAATCTAGGTGGCGTTGTGCTGTGTATTGCTTCAACTACTTAATGGTGTTATCGGTCCCCAAAGAAATGAAGGCTGTTTAGGCTGTGTGCCAGGGAGGAGTAGCTTTGGTACTCAGCCTTAAAATTATCTCAGTATCTTGTTACTATTTATTGGTTTTGGACCAAAGGATTTATTACACTTTTAATAATAGCCTAAAAACACAAACAGCAATCATCTCATGTGCCGAATTATACAAATTGTCATGAAAAAAATGGCGCTGATGTGGTTTCCCAGTCCAAGATTAAATATTTGTAAGAATGAATTCCACAGTGTTTTCCCTCCAGGCCCAGAACTACATGCTACAATTAAATTAGTTTAATCTCAAGATAGTTTAGTGTATTGCTCAAATCTTTATTCATTGCATGTAAACATCTTCATATCCAAAGCTTTAGGAATAGCTAACCAAACCCACAAATGTCAGCAGAATATCTTATTATACATGCAGATTTCTAGATTGTGACCGAATGATACCCCTACCCCTCCCCTGCAGCACACACACACCCTCCCATTCTTTAATTCAGTCTTTGTGTGATGAGCATTAGAGCTTTCACTAGATTAGTAGAATGCATATAGCTAATTAGCATGAGTAATACCGAATATGATTGATTAATATAATATTACTACCATCTAAAGCTATTTAGACCATTTCAAAACCAGTGGCAGATCTAGATATTTTTCATGGGGTGGCAAAGGAGGTGCAAAAGGTTTGGGCAGGGTGGCCTTAATTGCATTTACAGGAAGCAATCCGATCGAACATTTAATCAGCATAAAATGCATCTTTTCAAGGAGTGATGACATAGCAGTAAAAACTAGTTTATGTTGTTGGCATTACTGTATATGTAAATACTCCAAAGAAAAAAACGGCATTTTTTACAGCGGGGTATTGTTTTGAAACGCCAGACCTCACTTCCTCAGTAATACAGTTGGGTCCGGTGATGATATGGAGCTTTACCCGGAGACCACGTTGACTTCATTTTGATTGGCTACACCTTATTTGGCTATAACCTTATTTAAAGAAAACTAGGTCAAGCTGCCGTCGGAGTTTGCTAAAGGCTAACTGCTAGCAACATGGGCACTTCAGACAGTGAGCTACGTTTATCAGACAAGACAGCATTTAGAAAATAAATAAACTTACAGGTAATGACAAGGTTGTGGTCGCCTCCCTCAGTGTTGTTGCAGAAGTTTTCTTTTAAATCCATTTGTTTGAAAACCCAGACCTGACTGCACAGAAGTTACTACTCAGCTACACACACGCAGCTGAATCAGACAGGGAGGGGGGAGCGGGGGAGCGAAGCGAACTGTGCATAGACCGTTAGGAGAGAGGAGGACGGGGGGGGGGGGGGCTTTGTTTACTTGATAGTGTGCTCTTATTGCAGCAACTGAATTACGTAGAATGAGAACTACGTAGAATGATAGCCTGCTGTCTGATTCAACCGTTTCTGAGCAGAGAGACAAAGCTGACTGACCATAAACAGGAACTTTGATATTCACTCTGGACATTCACATGGCCTCATCAGTGCACAACAGATCATATCATACCCCAAACCTCAGAAAAGTGAAATTTGATGTCATGGCACCTTTAAACACCTACTGATGTTATATCTAATGTTTCGTCAAGTGGCAACCTCTGGCAAGAAAAGTGAACCAGACTTCTCTTTTGTTTCTTTCCAGAAGCAAAAAAGTACTCTTATAGCCATTTCATAAAAACTTTAATTTCCTGATGGGGTTGTGAAGATCTTGGAAAGCAATTTGGAGAAGGAAGAAGCCAACTTCTTGTTTCACACACTTCATGCTTGAAGAGCTTTGTCACGTAAACACTTTGAAGTTATGAGAAGAATGAGCTCTACAACCCATCACTGTCAGTCACCTGAAAATCTCCTCATTGCCATCCAAGCATGTCTTATTTAACAGCCTGCATCCAAAAGGCCATAGATTTTGTAACAAGGTCCAGAATCTGACACTGGCTCCAGATGAAAGTGTCTTCATTACCTGACTTTACACATAAACCGTCATTATTTGGACCCGCTACACACCTGACCTGTCACCACCACTCCGTGCTTGCTCAGGATGGGGGATTGGGCGGGGTCAAGTCAAGATTCGATCCAATCTGTTGGTTTCCTTAGCTAGGCTATTATGAATCTGACTTGAATTTTTCTGTTTGTTAAGCGCCCTGAGGTGACACTGTCATGAATTGACGCTATACAAATAAAGTTGAATTGAATTGAATCAGATATAATCCCTGCCTAACCATCTGGTTTGTTGTTTCACATATTTTCTTTTTCTTCTTCTTTTTATGGACAAAACCACAGATATGCCATTGGGTTTCCAGTGTCACACAGTTTGGCCAGTCTCAACATTGACAAAGTGGAAAACACAGTGCTGAGTTAAAGGAAACATCACCAAGCCTCAGGTTCAAATGTATACCTGACACCAAGGTTCAAATCAAAACCCAAGAAGCAGAGACCTTTTCAGTGGACAGGAACATCATGTTCAAAAGGAAGGAAGTCAGGGGAATACGCTGCCATTTTTAGACTGTGCTGTGCACAGTGAGGAGGACAGTAAACCAAACATTGAAGTTTATCGGAAATCTACACACACAGACCATTACCTACTCTTTGACTCCCACCACCCACTGAAACATTAGCTGGGGGTTATCAGAACCCCACACGCCCAGACTGAGAATGCCTCGACTAAGGCAGAGAGAAAAGAAGAGGAGCACGCAGATATCAAGAAAGCCAACAAAACTTGTGGATAGTAAGCAAAGGAAATCTAGAAAAAAAAAAAAACACCAGACTGCCTCTTTTGCTGCATGGCATCTGGCACACTGCTCATCTGAAAGCTACATTGTCACTTTACTGCTCTACTTGCTACTGTTAACACAGAATTTCAAACCCTCCCAGATCCAGCTCAGTACCCGGTTGTAGCTTCTGAGTCTATCTTCCCTCGTGGGGGGAATTACAACTGTTGGTCTTGACTCACTTATGTGTTGAGCTTGATATTTCCTCACTTTGACAAGGTCAGAGCTAAATACCAAACATTATACAGTCCGTGTGTACACAAAATATGTGCTTTAAAGTACATCTCAACGATAGCTATGCTGATGTTCATCCATGAAAAGTCACTGGGATTAAGCAAAACTTAGACATTAAAAAAGAAGGATATTTCATTCATATTCAGACCACTTTTAGCCCGTATAAATTTTTTTTTCTTTTTTTGACCAAGAAGTCACTGCACTGACACATTGGTCTAACTACTGTCAAGAAGTTTGGCATATACAGTAAAAACATGTCACCTGCTGCCAGCATCTTTTTTTCTTTCTTTTTAAATAAGACCCAAAGGTCTTGTCTTCTGCCTGTCTTGGTATGAGGTGCAAGAAAATCTTGTCTATCCATAAATCCATGCTCAAGGTTTCAGAAATGAAAAAAAAAAAGTGTCTAAAAGTCAGTGTTAGACAGTTAGCATGCTTGAACTGTGTTGACTTAAACCAGGGGTGTCAAACATTAGGCCCGAGGGCCAAAACCGCCCATTTTGGCCCGTGAGGTGAATCATCTAAAACAATAAAACAAACTCTAGTTTTTAATTGGTCCACCAGAGCTTGGAATCTTTCTAAATGTCTAAATATGAGACAATTCATCAAAGGTGTCATAACCTAGTGTTTTACAGACACAATCCTTCTTAAATTATCTTCAAATGAATTTTTAATTACAGTTGGGTTGGAGGCAAATTGAATAAGCTCATTTAGACCTCTTTTTATCCCCAATTTTTGTTTGTCGCAAGAATACGCACGAGAGTTAGAACTGTTTGTAAAAGCGTTCACGAGGCAAGCGTCAAAGCCAAAACAAAGTTTTATCAGGACAGACCAAGTGAAGGAAAATGATGTCCCAACAGAGAAAGACGTGATAAAATGTAACGGTGCGGTTGATAGAGAGAATCCGCGGAGTAAAAAGGCTGGACTCTGATGAATATAAGGAGCAGACGTCTGACACAAAGTTACTCAAACAGCAACAACTGCATTAGCTTTTGTAGCTACATTAGCAGCTTGTCACTGTTCGTCTACCATCGTCTACTGGTCTCTTACACAAAAAATTATAAGTTACATAAACAGAACAAGCAGCAACACTTACCGACTGTACATCTTCACTGAATAAATATAATCCACTGGTCTCTGGTAGTGCTGTCCCTCCTGTTACAGCACTGAAAACTGCTGACTCAGCATGGCAGATTTTTTTTTTTCCTCCTCGTTGTCATCATCCTCCTCTCTGACAGCTGGTCATTAAACGCTACTCCGCAGCAGGTAATCAGCTGATTTCAGGTGGTGCTAAAGAGGCTAGCTTAGTAGCTAGCAGCCTCTGTTGATCACGTCATTAACAGAGATAAAACCAAATCGCGTACTGTGGAGAGCGCGCTGTTGTGGCCAACTCTGGTGAGAAAATAGAGCCCACACTCAAAGACGGAGCCACTTTCACTCTCCGGAGTTTCTGGCACATTTTAACTGAGGTCCTATTCCAATACACGTTTTAACATGAAAAGGTGGGATTTCCAGGTGATGGCTCCTTTCATACTTTACAGATCTGACCTCATAGTTTACATTATGAGGTCAGTATTACTTCACACATGTGGAAATCTTATTTCTCTTGAAAAGTCCCCAATCATAATGTGAAATACTGTATTTTTTAGTTACAGATTCCTGTGATTCAATATTACAGTAAGTGATTTTGTAGATCCATTGTGATCTGTAAGTTACAATGAACATGCAGTGTCCTATTTACATGAGTTAATAATGATAATAATAAAAATCTAAATACAAAAATCCATATATTAAAACTATTTAACACTTGGGAAGTTTTCAGGAGAAATTAATTTTAAAATTCATATTTATATGAGTTAATGTATATGACTATTTTGTCATATATACAATAAAATGTTGACTGAAATGAATACATAAAATGAATAAAGAAAAAATACAATCAAATGAGGCAAAATATTGTTGAAACCACTTATGTTCCTTAATAAATTTCATGTTATTTTTTCTAAAAGGAAAATTCATTGAATATAAATATCTTGACAAATAAAGGGAAACATTTGCAGTTTTTGTTATTTATAGGTTATTGTCTGATAATTTTCCTGGTCCAGCCCACTTGAGATGAAATTGTGCCCCCGAACTAAAATGAGCGTGACACCTCTGCCTTAAATGAAATTCTTAATGCAAAGGTTTATGTTCTTTTTTTTTCATAATTTCATGATTCCAAAGCAAAAATGGACAGGGAGAAGCCTTAATAAATACAAATGTCACTCACCCCATTGACAGGATACGTCTTCCAGTCCAGCTCTCCTAGCACTGTCGTAGTGTCCAGCAGAACAACTGGAGAGAGAGCAGGATGGAGGGGAAAAAAAAAGAAATTAATGGAAAATGGAGAAGAAAGGTTGGGGAAGCAGAAGAACAACAGAATAAGCAGAAAGAATGACAGGCCAGAGCAGAAAGGGGAATAAAGTGAGTGTGAGAGAGGTTGGACAGTGAATTTAAAAAGAAGAGAAATGGAGGTGACAAAGTAGGAAGAAAGCACACAACAGTTATCAAGCTGTCAATGAGGAGCTTACAGAGCTGTAAAACCCAAATCAGATTCAACCACCTATGAAATAACAGCTCTTAGGAAAGTCCAGGACAGCACCAACACTGACACAGATCCGCCCTCCATTTGGCCAAAGTCTGGAAAATTAGTACTCTCCTTCTCAGAGGTCAGGAGTTGTTTACTGCAACATCTCATCAAAGATAAACCAAAGAGAAATAACGTGGAACACGGAGATACTATGGAAACATAAAAAAAACATTATTTAAGTGACAACTCAATTTCAATACAGTAAAAACTTAAGGAATTATGTTGAAATAATTGAAAGTATAAAGAGTGCAGTAAGTCAGGCTGAAAGCTAGGGTTGGCAATGTTGGAAAAAAAAAAAAACACACCACCCAAAACCACGCCTTCAGAGCGCAGGGACATGTGCGCCAATGTTTTACGAGCAGGTTAACGATAACAGCCGAGTGGATAGCTCGTTAGCTTGATCGTAAACAGCTGACAAACTACGTTTTTAAAGCTTTAATCCACACACCTCCAACTCTTTCTGCAGTGTAAGAGGTCCACACTGCAAACGTCAACGGCTCCGAGACTTAAAGGTTGAATATGGAATATTTTTATTAAAAGCTATATTTTTTGAAAAAATAATACCTCCACAGGTTGTATGGGGGTGTGCAGAGTTAAAGTACAACATTTCCCAGAAAAATTATATTTAGCCTAAAAATAATTATAAAATTAATTTTTACGGGTTCGATAATGGTATTTTATTAACGTCTATAAGCCAATACACGCCGCCATTGCAGGTTGCCAAATACGATCTCTGTGTGGAAACAATATTTTGGTCATAGTCAGGCTTGTACAGGGGAAAACCGTGGAGATGATGAGTGAAGCAGCTGCTTCAGAGCCCTGGAGATATTGTTATCTGTTTCTGAGGAGGAGTGACCTGAGAAGAGCAAAACCTGGAGTAAATTTAGGTGAAGACTTTACTAAATGGACCCACATAAACGTTTTCCACAGAGTCAAAACACGGAAATGGCGACTTTCCTCCAGGATCGGTAAGCTAGCTTGTTTGCTAACATGGCTAACGTTAGCTGTCAGTTATAAACTCTTCTGTGTTACTTGTTGGACATGCTGCAGACTGTTGGTCACTTGCGTATCGGCAGCGAGCCTGGCACCCAAACGGCTGGAGTTGTTTTTCTGCCGTGCAACTACATCCTAGACACACGTGATGTGGCTGTTCTGTCCGTATTCTATATTCAACCTTTAATCATTATCTGTTGTTTTGTTTTGGGTTTTTTTGGCGCAGCAGCAGTTAGCAGTCCTAGCTATATTTGTTTACAGTGAGCGGCACACAGGGGGGTCACGTGGGAGACGGAGAGAGGGGAGGGACAGAGACAAGACATAAAGGCATCGATTCGTTCTTTCTAAACGTTGTGAATGACCAATTACTGCCTTTCCATGCGAATGGCAGGGGTTGGTCAGTTTTTACAGAACTGCAGCTCTTACAGAGGTCTGACCTTTTCCTTCCTTTTTATGAATACATGACATATTGACTACTGTCAGGATGGAACGACCATTTCACCCAGTATAACAAAAGTGTTTCTGAGCCGGATTACCAACTCTGGCTTTAAAAAATGAAGCTAGGTACTATATATTACATTGCTTGTTGTTTGACAATGCAATTTCAAAGTAGACAGACGAGCCAGAATCTGAGCAGTTTTTTTTCTTTTCTTTTTTTTTTCTGTCTCAGAGCTACACTTACGTACAGTATATATATACAAAACACCAGGGCTGTTGTTTTCTGGTTGACATTCCTCTAGTTATGTGTCAAGAACTGGGACACATAAACATTTATGACATTACCCTTTCATTTTTTGTTTGTTTAACCATATCCAGCAGCTGGATTGCACTACAGCACTTGAGCTTTAAAAGAAGAGCAAATGGAAATTAAATAAGAAATTCAAATTAAAAGCCTAAACCACATAATGAAACAAAATATTTAAGCTTTAGATTGATGTGTGTTCTGTTCAGTGGAAAGTACCCTGTACGTAAAATGTTCTGAGTTCAGAAAAAAAAACAGATCATGGAGTCTAATTACTTGACTGCTTCATAGAGGCTTGAATAAAAAACATTCAGAAAAAAAAAATTTAACCACTCCTCATATATTGGTATATTGCCAAGATTGTTATTACTGTAGGTGCAGAGCTTTATTGAAATATGCAAACATAAATAGAAAAAGAGGCAATAACAGGGTTTGCATCATTCTAATGAGCTACAGCATCCTCAGATTTATTCATACCTTCCCATTAAAGAAGAGAAAAACAGCTGTCAGTGAAATAAGCTGAAATTGACAAGAAATAATAAATGAAAAATCAATGAAAATCATGATACTGCTTTTGAGTTGTGGTCCCACAGAAATATAAAAAACAACAACAACAAAAACTAGCAAACAACCATGATGGGAGCCCTAAACGAATATTTTATTGAGCAACCTTTTGAGGCCATCACTGCTATCAAGTGTTTTCGGTAATTTTGAATCAGACTTCCACACCTGTTGGCATGTATTTTGGCCAACTGCTCACCAGCATAGTGCTTTAATTTGTCTGGGACAGTTTTGTTTGTTTGTTTGTTTTAATGATTTCTTTTTTTTTTAAATGACATTTCTAAAGCAATGTCTTAGCCTGGCACACCAGCCTGACTATCGCCATGCATGTGATACATGGCAAGTCAGTCTGGGTTCCCTGCATTAGGAAGTGATTTCTACTCCGGTAAAAAAATCAATCACAGGCGGGACTTTACGACACGTCTTTTTCGGTGATTCAATTCTCTAACCATAAACAGTTAGAATGGCAGCTGCAGAGAAGCGACAATATAACAATGCCCTTTCTAATGTCTTAAATGAGCTGCACATCTCCTTAAACTTGTAACAACTTGTTGATCTGAGGGCTTTTCTCTTACAAAAGACGTTCCCTTCTATCACTTCCGTGTTTCTCTGATTGGTTCTCTACGGTTCACTTTGTTCCTGTTAGTCCCGCCTCTCGTGTCGAGTTGGAAATCAGTCTCCAATGTAGGGAGCCCAGACTGACTTGCCGTGTATCTCATATATGGCATTGGTCAGGCTGGTGTGCCAGGCTAGCAATATCTTTATTCATTAAATTATAAATTAGCATCTCTTATTTATTATTACTCTCTAGGTCAGTGATTCCCAACCCTGGTCCTCAAAGCACACTATCCTGAAAACTTTCCATGTTGCCCTGTTGAAACACAGCTGACTCACATTAATGGGTCAGTAGCAGACTGGTACAGAGCTCAGAGGTCCATTTAATTTGAATCAACTGCAACCTAGCAGTGCAAAATGGAAAGTCTACAGGATAGTGTGCCTTGAAGACCAGGGTTGGGAATCACAGCTTTAGGTTTCTTGTTGTTATTTGAGTGATCATAATAATTTAGCCTTTTCTATGGTATGAATTAATTTGAGGACTACTGTATATATTTAACATTTGGTTTTCAACAAAGCTGGAAACTTTTCAGAAAAGCGTTCTTGATATTTCTGTAAGTGGTCTTCAAGAATAGCTTTCCACTCTTCTTGAAGGACATTCTATTTTGCTTGGATGTTAGCTTCTTAATAGGAAGTTATAAATCCTGCTACCCAGGTCTACACCCTCCTTGTGGGAGGATTCATTATTCCATAAGACGTGTTGACAATGATTTTCAGTCCAGTACTTGAGTAATTTGGCATACCTCAGCCGTTTCTCCCTGTTTGCCATCCTTAATGGCTTCTTGTCTGCCCACCCTCCATGGAGACCATTTCTGATGAAGCTTTGGTCAACAGAAGATGGACTGACTGAAGACTGAATTTTTTTCTTATTTCTTGAGATTACTTTCATATACTGGTCTTTTGTAGTATAGGTCTGCCGCTTCTTTTTTCTCCCTGTGTCCAGTTTCCTCAATTTTATTAACGGACACTCTACACACAATGCTGAGATATGCAAAGTTTTCAGCTAAAGAAGGTAAAAACAACTTTGTTGTCCCCCTAGAGGACATTTGTCTTGGGCACCTAATACAGGTACAGCTCCATAACGATATAAATTCGAGGAGAAAATGAGGAGAGTGGTGCAACATAACATAGTCAGTAAAAAGTGCAGAGTCTTGCGTCACAATGTGCATAACTGTCGGTCTGTGTAAGTGCAACACAGGAAATGGGATAAAAGAAAAAAAAACATATCCTCCGACGGACATGAGCGTTTAGTGCAAAGTAAAAAGGTCTTCCTGATTCACATTGTTGATGCATAAATACTATTTCATGTCTGTCAGATGGTACTTTTTGACAATTTTAGAATAAACTAAGAAATTGGAACAAATGATTTATCTTAACCACAGGCTAAGAATAGCAAAGTGCCTAAAAAATTTAAATTGATTCTTTGGTATGTTTGTTATCTGAAGACACAGGACTGTTTCCACCCTTGTATCGGGTGCCTTTAAATGCTTGAATGATTCATAGGCCATGTTAACAAAAAAAGATTTCCTCTGAAAGTGGTCAGGTAGAATGACTGCACTGAAAATGAGAGACAAAGCAGCCAATTTCTAAAGAAAGGCCACTGACAATGTTTATGTCGATTTCAGTGATTTTGGCCCATTGCAGCACTGCAAGCACAGGAAAGCAAGAAAGGGGGAAAAAGAAAAACATACTATGCTTTATCTAATTTCTGCAAACCTATATCTACTAACAACATCATTACCCTTTGGTCAGATACATTAATCCATTAAATCATACCTGTGGGCATGACTTCAACCTGCTGTGAGTGCATATTAATTTTCCATAGCAATAGGCATTCCCTTTGTCTACTGGCTGAAGAAAAAGAAAAAGACAAAGCCCCCCTTCAATACAAAGTGACACTGCGTGGTTCCTTTTCTTCATGAAGCTGTGATCACAAACAAAAACATTAGTTGGTCCTCTGGGGTGGAATCATTAACCACCTTACAGATCAGATAAGTGGTTGTGCTGAGAATTTATGGCTCTAAAAGCTAATCTGACACACTGATCATTTCAAAAGACAAAAACATAGTGTAGTCTGATCTCGGTAATTAGTCTCTGGTGATGTCTTTGCAGCGGTTTATTAAAAGGTGTTTATTTGCATGAATATGCAACAGCATTGTGTACTATACCAATGTAACAATCTGTAGCTGTCTGCACTCTGGTCACGGCTTAGGCATGAAGAGAGCCATTATCTGGTCCATGCTAAGCCCCCTGAGCCAATTTGATGTGATGAATGTGCAATTTCCTTTGTCTCCACACAGGCAGTTAATTACAATCTCTATCAATAAAGTATGTCCCACTTCACTGGTCGACATTATAGACCAAAGAGTCACATCTTCAGACGACCTGTCACTCCAGTGTACCGCAGACTTTGGCAAATGTGAACTAATTTAATGGAGATGAGACTGTTTTGAGAACAAGCTAGATAACCAGAGAAGATACACTTTGAGAGTGACTAAATTAACCACTTTAGTATTTACAGAGACTTCATTTAGCCTAGATTCCCTGCCGGTAATTATGGGCCGAATTATAATAAGGCTGCCTTGCCTCTGTTCAAAAAGAGGACATAGAGAGATGTAGGGAGAGAGAGACCGACCAAGAGACAGAATGATATTGATTTCTGACAAAATTAGAACAATCTTTCATAATCAGGAGCAATGTTCCATGGCATGTTTGACAGCAGCAAACTTTTCCACCACCGATTGCCTGTCCCTCTCCTACGCACAAGCGCACACATATACACACCAATGTACTCATGGAATAATTTAATTCCACAAATATCTTTGGAGCCAGGAAACAATGGCTCGAGACTACCATGCTGAATTTGATACACAGATTTTTTTCACTCAGAGAGCATTTGCACACACCAACCTACATTTTTCAAGGGAGTTGAATCACATTACATTTGTCTGGGTTTTTTGTCTGGGAGCATAATAATCCGTAAATGTCCAAGTTTTCCTGCCAGTACCATCACAGTTTAGAAAACTATCTAAAAAGTAGAAACTTCCCCTCTTACAACATAATTGGTGTGTAATGGGGTACTCAGTATGTGACTAAACCAATATCTAACACAGAAAATTAAAGCTGAACTGAGTGCATTAAATAAGTACTGCTGGCTCATCTGTAATCTATCTCACTATGTGTTGAAATTTGGTATAAGCTTTCTCTATTTCTCTTGCCCTTGTATTTTGCTTGACATCTTCCATCCATTCACTTATCTATACAGTGTTACAGTGCTGATAACATACATGCTGAAAACAGTAAGCTTTAATATACATTTTACATTTGTATTGTGTAACAAGGCAATCTTGCTTGGCTCTTGTGGATAGCTGGAAAACCCTAGAAAGACTAGATTAACGACAGCTGTCTGCTGATCCCACCAAAACAAGTTCTCCCTCTGTTTGTACGGTCCTTTACTCCCCCTTTACTGTTTCCTGTGCTCAGTGACCATAAAGGACCTGTGATTAGTATAAAGAAATACAAACACGCTAAAGGACGGCAGAACAAACAGCTCTTCCTGACACAGTGCTATTTGATATTCAGCTTGACACATTGGGTAACCCTGTTAAAGATAAAAACAGTGAAAAATGACAAGAAATTGAAAAAAAACTGCCATTCATCTTCAGTTCTCCACTCTTCACTCCATATCATTAGTCCCCAAAGGGTATATACTTGCTACATGTACAATGCTGATAACAGGACTCACTTCTCTCTCTTTGTATGAACATTGTTGGTCTTTATATACCAAAACTGAGGTGGTCTCAAAAGCTCAAAACTCTTAAAAGAAATAGCTAGGAGAATCAGTACCTCTTCAGTCCATTTCATTTCCAATACTCTTAAAGTTACAGAGGTTTTTGACACGTTTTCCAGATGCCTTACTGCTTAACCTGGCCCAAATAAGCTATGATGGTTTGATAACTCTGCTACTGAGTCAGTTGTCAGACTTGTAAGGCCCTTACTTTGTGTCAAACTGCATGGAATCTGTGTAAAAAGTGACCTTTGCAGCATCTCATTCAGAATACTGCCTCATTTGGATCATTGCATTCGACAGTGACTTTTATTTCAGCTGACTCAACATTATTGTATGTTTTAAAGGCAGAGCTCTAGCTTTCCTTAACTCCAAACAAGTTAGGTCTGCAGATGATCATAGCATTTAACTGCAGATGCCATGTCAAAATCGGCTGTTTCTTTAAAGCAGAACTTTTCACCTTGAGAAGAAAGTGGAGGTTATTTTTTTAGTGTATCACCCTTTCTGACAGGCTCTGTTCCAGCGATTATCAAGTTCACTTTTTTCCCCTACGATCGTATTCTCTTACTGTATGCAAGCACATACTGTTTTCAGAGGTAGTTTTTATAGAATAGCTCTTAGTGGTTGACACCTGGTTTAAATGGAAGCTTCAGTATAATGGGAAAAGTTTTATATCAGCCTTGTAAGAAGCTCATTAACGCTTAAAGGCTAGACATTTAGTCAGAATCCTCAGTTATGAGTATTTTGCTGAGGATATTTGAGTAGACAGTACTTGGCTGAAATCTCCCAGAGAGACAGCTATGTCTTTATTCCTTCAGTTTCCTGAAAATGTGGTTTACACCAGAGGAGGAGTTTGAATCATTATTTTCAGTATAGGATGACAATAAAAGTAGACAGCAGCATCTAATTCACCTGATCAAGAATACGGATGATGTTGCTGTTGTGAAGGGGAAAAGATTCTGGTTGACATTGTTCTGCTGAGATCTCAGATATTCCTTTTATAGTTAATAGCACAAAAATAGACAAATAGTTGATTAAGGAACTTGGTAATTGATCGAAAATATGCTTGTTTGTTAACTGGGTGTCTTTTAATCAAATTTTTAATGTTTAAAAGACACTGAAATGATTGTTAACTCCTTCACCTATCTAATCATAATAATTCGACTGTGAATGACAAAGAAATGTACACAGAAAACACAAGAAACTTCCAGCTGCATACAAAGTCTGATTTAACTCCCTCAATTAAGACAGTTTTTTGTGACGTCATCCCAGAATTGAAAGTAATTGGGCTGAACACTAAGCTGCAGGGAAGGACAGCAGGAGAACACTAATTCACATGTGGAGTGGGCCACACATCAAAGAAGCTAATCTGAGAGCAGGACACTTTTTGCCTTATGCACCAGATGAGCGATTTTAATTCAAGTGAGCAGGCAACATCTTTTAGTCAGTATCCAGTTTCTACTTGATACATCATTTGCTTAACTAGTGTCTTTCAATTAGCATTTTTTCCCCATGAATCCAATCTGCTGTATCGGGAAAAAGTGTAAAGGATAAAGGAAATAGTTAATCTATACCCATACTGGCTACAAAGAAATAAATACATTGTGAATTATTTTTTTTGAGATATAATTGTTTATTGTGAAACAATAAATGAGAAGCACTCCTCAACTTTGGCGTTGTTGTGATGCAGCCTCCCTGAAGAAAAAGTTGTGAAGAACAGTTTCTTCTGATGTGATCACAACCACTCTAGATGCTGCTGGACAACAGCAGTGACAGGAACATACATAATAAATGTCACTGTGCCATGAAAATGAGTCTGAAACATATTATTAAAGTCAGAAAGGTTACATGCTGTAGTGCTACCTTCAAGTCTTGCAATTGCTCTGCTCTGCCATCTTCTTCATACACTTTAAGTATTGACTGAGACTAGATCTTTGTACATCCTGTATCAAACTGGAGAGGACGTACCCAACACAACTGGAAAATTTGTGTCCACTATGGGTGAAATCCAAACTGACCTCCCACTGGAATTATTTCCTTGGCACCAGTATGCTATTTTAACCTTTTTAGTGCCACCACCATATAATGAGGTTGAGCACAGTGTCAGTAATAACTTGACCTTCACTGAATTGCCAAGCATGCAACTTAATGCAAATGCATGCATAGTGAACATGAATGTGACTTAAATATGTATATTTTAAAGTGTGTTAGCATTAACACAAATTATTTCTGAAATGGTGCTCAAGCACTCACCTTCAGGAGGGTGCAGTAGTTTTAAGTTTTATTGGACTGTTTTTAGGGTGGATGTAGGCTGCGTTAGCAAACGTTAGTCAAAAACCTAAGAGCACAACATAATGTGATTGCAATAGTTTATAGCTTACAGATGCAACAGATTAGCTTACAAAATTCACAAAATTACTTTTATGTTTACTGCAGCATATTTTTATGGCAAGGAAGTCTCTTTGAGATGACATTTGAGTTTAGACTAACTTTAGAAACTTTGTCCTTCTTAGCAATTAAAAATCCCTAGTCTTTTAAATGTGAAAATATTTTCTAAAATGAACAGTTAAATCTGCACACAAAATTAAATTTCAAAGAAATATGTGAAATTAGAATAACTTTTTTTTTTTTATGACAACAGCAAAAGCAATAACACACAAAAGGATGAGCAGAGGTCAAACTGAAATCAGGCCATTCTATTGGCGAGCATATTGTATTATTATTATTACTTTTGTCACAGTTCGATATTTTTTCAATGCAAAAAATACATTTTCATGCCCTTTTTTAAACAAAATGTGGGGATGTGCGATACTGCAAGATTTGGTTTTGATCTGACTCCAAGTAAATAAATGATTACTATCATTGATACCAGTATTGACACCGAATAAAACTTATTGAAAGGATTGTCAAATCAACAGAGATTGTTCTTTGGAATTTATACACTATTTTTTTAAATTAATTGATGCATAAACAACCAAATTATTATCCATACCATAAAAATCTGAATTTGGCATTATCTCAACGACAGAAGCTGATTTTTGGCATGTAGATTCCTTGTCACCAAGCTGAACCAAATCCACCAAAAACCATGTACACTATACTGTCAAAAGTATTTTCTCACCCATCCAGGTTATGGGAATCAGTTGATCCTATCACTTCCATGGCCACAGGTGTATAAAATGAAGCACCTAGGCATGCAGACTGTTTTTTACAAATATTTTTGAAAGAATGGGGTCGCTCTCAGGAGCTCAGTGAATTCCAGCGTGGAACTGTGATAAGATGCCACCTGTGCAACAAATCCAGTTGTGAAATTTCCTCACTCTTAAATATTCCACAGTCAACTGTCAGCTGTATTATAAGAAAATGGAAGTGTTTGGGAATGACAGCAACTCAGCCACAAAGTGGTAGGCCACATAAACTGATGGAGCAGGGCCAGCAGATGCTGAAGCGCATAATGTGAAGAGGTCAGAAACT
This sequence comes from Atherinomorus stipes, assembly GCA_023101725.1. Taxonomy (NCBI): domain Eukaryota; kingdom Metazoa; phylum Chordata; class Actinopteri; order Atheriniformes; family Atherinidae; genus Atherinomorus; species Atherinomorus stipes. The sequence goes on along the minus strand of JALJCO010003962.1, from coordinate 1,201,887 downwards.
TTTTCCAGTCAATCAGACCTCCAAACTTCATGTGGCCTTCAGATCAGCTCAAGAACAGTGTGCAGAGAACTTCATGGAATGGGTTTCCATGGTCGAGCAGCTGCATTCAAGCCATACATCACCAAGTGCAATTCAAAGCATTGGATGCAGTAGTGTAAGGCACACCGCCACTGGACTCTAGAGCAGAGGAGGCGTTCTGGAGTGACGAATCGCGCTTCTCCATCTGGCAATCTGATGGAGGAGTCTGGGTTTGGCGGGTGCCAGGACAACGATACTTGTCTGACTGCATTGTGCCAAGTGTAAAGTTTGGTGGAGGGGGGATTATGGTGTGGGGTTGTGTTTCAGGAACTGGGCTTGGCCCATTACTTCCAGTGAAAGGAACTCTGAATGCCTCAGCATACCAAGACATTTTGGACAATTCCATGCTCCCAACTTTGTGGGAACAGTTTGGAGCTGGCCCCTTCTTCTTCCAACATGACTGTGCACCAGTGCATAAAGCAGGTCCATAAAGACATGGATGACAGAGTCTGGTGTAGATGAACTTGACTGGCCTGCACAGAGTCCTGACCTCAACGGGATGAATTAAAGTGGAGACTGAGAACCAGGCCTTCTCGTCCATCATCAGTGTGTGACCTCACAAATGCACTTCTGGAAGAATGGTCAAAAATTCCCATAAACACACTCCTAAACCTTGTGGACAGCCTTCCCAGAAGAGTTGAAGCTGTTCTAGCAGTAAAGGTGGACCAACGTCATATTGAACCCTATGGATTAGGAATGGGATGTCACTAAAAGGAGCTGTATCATGCTTTTCAAATGTTCCAAAAGTCAAATACAGGCATTTATAAGCTAAATATGGTCCCATCACTACTAAAGAAACAACTTTGGTGTTAAATATTAGTTTTTTTATGCGTCTAATTTCCAACACGGAAGTAAGATGGCTGACTGTCCTCAACCACGAAGCTCTCGACCAATTGCAACATGTTTTACGCCCATTTCATGACGTCGCCCCGGAAGAGACACTGATTCTGAAGGGTCACGTGGATGTTATTTGTAAACATTGATGGATAATCGGACTCCGATCGACAGGATAAAATGGAGCAGCCTGTTATGGAGCTGTAGGCGCTCGACCCAGAGTCTGATATGGAGTTTGAAGTACCACAGAGACCCCTGACAAGTAAGTAAATTAGCAAACAAATCATAGGCTAATACTTAGCATTGAGCTGAGAGACGTTTTTCACTCACCTATTGTCTGTCAGTGAGGCGTTTTTATTTTGGAACTGCGTCAGGTTTCAGAAGTAATCACCGCGAAAAAACACTTTACCGCCCGAGATTCATGAAGTTGTCAGTAGTGAAGTTCACACACAAAGTTGAGGTTTTTTTTCTGCTCCTGATGATAAAATCCAACCACTTCTGGCAAGTCGATAAATCCAGTACAACAGATAAACTTCCACGCCGAATGCAACCACATTTTTCCCACCTTGCCATCCTCTAGAGCTTAAAAAAAACCCAAAAACAAAACACTTTTTTCTTGAACTCTGGAGCAAACGTCTGTTAGCTGATGGCTGCTTGTCTCTGAGGAAATCTTCCTGCAGGCTGTTAGTTTTGTCCTCAGAGAATGTGTATAGGTTAGGATTGGCTAAGAGTTTCTGTTGAACAACGAGGGCATCTTGCTACGATGCTGCACTTGCGTATTTGACGCTTCATGATTGGTGCCACCTCGTTGCGTATACCGGTGTCAGTCAGTTATGTTCCTGAAGCTAGAGCTTGGCCTGAATATTCATATATATTACTCAAATATGCACAAATGAAGAAAAAAACTACTTAAATAAAGTTTTTATGAGGAAATAACACGGTAACATGCTGAAAAGCTCTTAAAAGTCCATTTTTCATGATAGGGCTCCTTTAAGCTCATATGTGAGTCATGGCAGGTGAGCGAATACTTTTGGTAATAAAGTGTATTTTCCTTAATTATGAAGTTTGTGATAGTTTAAAACCTTACATTTAGAATTTTATGATTAGATGTAAATAAAGAAAGTCATCACTAGTGCCATTTTAAAAATCATTTTGGCATTATTATTTGGCATTAGTGAGAGAAACTGATTTAGGGAATACGAAAGGATTGTCATCATGGCAGTGAATCGAATCCATCAAAAACATATCTTCTGTCCTCCATATTTATGAAAATTCTGATAGTTTTCAAGACTTACATTGAAGTATCAATAAAATCGCACCTGTAACGATCAATACTGATACCCACAGTGGTATAGATATTATCTGTATTTGTATTGATCCGCCAAACACTAACTCAATGTCCTTTTGTCCACATGAATCATCAGGATCATACTTAAAATGAACACCAAAGAAGTTCCTTGTGCCACGACTGAATGTAGTTGAACACAGATCCACTGAGTTTTCAACACAGAACTCATCATCAGAACACAAGTTGCTAAAAAAATGAAAAGTTCTGTATTGTTCGATATTCCATACGTAGTGCTCAGAGTTCAGTACACACCTGTGCAGCTAGCTTCGATACGAACACATGTATCGGTGCACCCCTAATAATTAAATGTTGGTTCAGTTTCAACTGTAAACCAGTTGTTTGTACGTTTGGCCACATGGCGAAAAAGTGGTATCACAATCCATTAGAAAGACATTGTGAGATGATTTTTTTTTTTTTTTTTGCAATCCTCAACAAAGTGCAATTTTCCTTTTGTAGTTTTGGTTGCCCATCATTTCTTCTAATCATAAATATATGTAGATGGGAGTAAAGTTGCAAAGTAATCAATAACGAGGAAGAATAGTTATAGGACTGTAGTTCCAGATGGGATTTTAAGTGGAAACCTCTTGCTCCCCAGTTGAAGATAAAATGCTCTCTGCTGGGCCCCTCCAGCCATCTTATAAGGTGTTTTTGTCCCAGTCATCTGTGTTGACTGTCAGCATCAATATGTTGCAAACATTACCATCACCAACACAGCACAAGAGGGGAAACGTCATCAGCAGCTTGACAGGAACGTTCCTGTGTAATTGCATCATATTGTGCCACAGACCAAATTAGCCATTTGCCCCCTGTCACGAGATTGTGTTAAATATTTAGAAATAGTGGCACAGTGCCAATAGAAAGTCAATTAGCAGCTTTGTTGTGATGGACATATAAGTGCTTTTGCTCTGTTAAGTGAGAATAAAGTCACATAGATTTACTTTAAGGAGCTGGAGTGGGAAGGTGGTGAAGCAGTATGCATGCAAAGCTCCCAACCCAGAGAGCTTGGTTTACTTCTTGAGAGGAGCCGTCAAATTTGCATTATTTTTGTTTGTTTTTTTCTTAATGTTACAATTTCTTTAACAAATCCTTCTTTTGGTTTGAAGTTCACATTTTCTGTTAAAATAACAATCACAACAGAGAGAGATTTTAGCTCTTTTCTGAATCTCAGACCTCAGTGTGGAAGCAGTGGTGTTGTCATAAACATTTTGCTCTCAACTCATCCTAGCAAGTTGTTTGACAGATCCAATGAAATGAGTATGGCTTTTCAACACTGTTAATTGTAGTGGATAACAAGCCTGCTTTTAAACTCCTTGTTTTATATACTTCTGTGATACTTTCCCATCAACACAGGAGGTGTTGATTTAAATAAAATCTAGGAGAAATTCTCATTTACATTGTGCTAATACACTGTCTTCCTTATCATATAAGGATTAAAGCCTCATTTATACATGTGCATTGGATGCGTGCTTTAGCATGATATGAGCATGCATGATAAGACACTGCTTTGCCTAAAGATAACTGTGAAAAAAAGATGTTAAACATATCAGGCTTTAACTATATCCTGCTTAAAATATAAATGCAACAACTAATATTCCATCTGTGTTGCAACGGTATATTTTTTCATAGTTCTCATTATGCACGCCATCTCCTCCATTTCACTGAAATGCAGTGCAGAGAAGAGATAAAACTGACTGTTTATCAACATGTGCTAATACTACAGAATGTATTCATATAACTTCTGTATTAAATCAAGCTTCTGCTTTCAAGCATCGTTTTTGAGGCACACAATACTCAACAGACTGCACTGGATTCCTTCTCATATCAGCTGTTCTGGCAGCAGACATAGACTGTATTTACTTTATTCCTATGTATTTAAGTTAGAATGCCCCTTTGTTGCTGGAGCGCAGCTGTAGATTTGTTTTTTAACCATTACGTCATGAATGTACATCCACAAGTATACGTATGACCTATTTAGAGCATTTTGAAACACTAAAAGCAGACACTGGAATTGCATTTTAAATCAAACAAACTTGATCTTGAAATATATTATCATTATTAGATGGACAGAGTCACTTCAGTGTTAATTCATTCTGATAATCTGACCTCAAAAAGCTAAATGATAATGCATACTGTTAACAAATCTTGTTATATTAAGACTCCCTCAACTACCTGGCCAGATTTTATTGACTTGTTCTCGCTACCTGTACATTTTAAACACCTCACGTTGTCATTTTTTCTAGTTTCCCCCTGAGCGCACCCCTCCTACTCACACCTGTCACCATCACAGGCAGACAGATATCCTGGTGGGAAACACACACACATCCACACACACAAAACACATAGAGAAATGAAGAGGAGAGGACTTTGACATTTGGCGAGTGAAAGGGCTCCTATTATCATTGAGAAGTGTATTCTAAACATTAAACATTCAAAAGGAATATTAAACACACCCCTGCATATGTGTAAAGTGGATGGTGTCAGAAACAAGAACAATGTGGCAACTTTTGGCTCATGTGACCTTGTACAACTGATTTTATGCCCCAAGTTTCTCATTTGCAGCTGTACACACTATTCATGTGGCTGGAGATGACGTTTCCGCATAATGAGATTCCCACATTTTTCAGAGCTTCTGTGAGGTATCTCTTCCTGTTATATTTTCAAACAGGAATATATGAGCCCATCCTAGAAGACCCAGAGGAAGAGTGAAGCAGCAACAACAGTATCAGCTGACAGTTTGCCAGAGGCTGACATTTACTGTAACATCCAATGGTTCCTATACCTGCTGTGGTGTTGTTTATGTGCACCCAGACTTTGGAAGTGATGGAGAATATCAGATTCATTCCTAGAATGAGATTGACAGTGTTTCTGTCTGCTTTTTATATTTTGATGCCTTTATTCCAAAACAGATACTGTAAATGTATTTCTCATGTAAGCAAGTGTGGAAAATATATTTTTATTGATGTTTTAATATCCAGTACAATAAAGATTATAGTTAATTTTGGATTAAAAAACGACATCAATCAACCCTTCAAAGATTCCCTTTTTCCTGCATTTAATAATCAGCTGACTATACATCTCTATACGTTTTCTGATACTGTTTTGCAAATTCCAGATGTCACCGCTGTTCAACTAACGAACTGTACCTGTCACCATGAAACACATCGAAATGAGGGAATGACATTTTTGCGTTGATAGGATTATCTAATTGGAGAAGACTTTGTTTATTTGGATCATCCACCCTTGATATACTTACTGTGTTGACCGCACTCACCTTGGTTTGAGGTTCCCGAGTCCGACAGGACACTTTTAAGCAAGAGCAAAAGCACGCAGTATTTCCCAGGAGAGCACATCTTAGGGTCAGACGCAAGTGCGCTTTGAACTCAAACGCTGCACGGACTCTAAATAGATCCACAAAAGGACAATGTGGGGAATCTCATTGGAGATTTTACTGAAATCTTCTCAGTATCCCAGACTCAGGTGGTCACAGTCGCATCCACAAGAGTTCTTTCTTTTCTTTTTCAGCCAGCCATCCCAGGCTCCTCTATGGGCACACAAGCAAACAAACGAGCCATTAAAGAGGGAGAAAAAAAGAAAACAAAACAAGACTTGTGCTGCAATAAGTCAAAAGAGTAATAATAAAAAAAGAATCAAAACAGTCGCAAAATGCGCACAGGTCGACGTTGGGAGGTGCAGAGTATGACTAAAGTGTCCTAAAGCGCAGCTCCTCCATGGATACTTACGATGAAGTCAGTTTGTTTTTTCAGGGCTTTTTATTCCACAAGGAACAGGAGACATCCCGGACTTTCCGCTTCACTTTCAGCCAGAGCATCCCCTTACCGCGCCTCCGTATCAATGCGTGTATCTCCCTCTCTTTTCTCAGGATAGGAGGGATGCTGCTGCGCAGCCTTAGGAGACGCGTTTTAAACCAAGATTTTAAATCTAAGTCCGCGCGGGCAAAAAAAAGAAAGAAGAAAAAAAACTTGTCCTTTACAATATCTCACCTCATTCTTCACTTTTCGTTAAATGTTCTGATTCCATCAGACAGAAAGTGCGGGCTTCGGCTGTGTTATTGATTCCAGGGGGCGGCGGGGAGATGGGGGGGGGAAATATGAAGCCATTATTACACTGCTGTATCAAGCCTGTGCTGTAGGTTTTGCCTGCATTTGATTATGTTGTAGGAATAGTAATGTGTCTGGGGCAGTATCTATTTTGGGTGTCATGGAAGGAAAGAGAGCAGACAGATAGGTTAAAACTAATTTCATTCCAAGCACAATGGGTTTTAGGGTGCATCCACACGGACACGTAGGTACACGTACACAGACACACACACAAACGTGGGTGTCTGCTCATTAGAAAAGTATCCACTCAACACTTTTGCTCAGCTTTGGTTTAAGCATGTCCGGAAACAAAGACTTTCATCATCACTTCAAACACCCCGACCAGTCCTGACTGATGCTCTGTAAGCTTCACAATAGTGGAGATGACTGTTAATCGAAGTCCACTGGGATCCACAGTCAGGGAGGAGATACAATGACCCTTTGGACTCCAGAGTCACAGATTAGCTGTTGGGGGATAAAGGTGCTGCTTAGACTGACGGGCTACATTAGTCACTCTCTGTGTCTTTAGCTGACAGGTGATGGCACTGCAGGTTGGAAGGAGGGTGGAAGATGTCCCTAACCTTCCTGCCAAAACAGAAGATAAGCTATGTTTGCATGCGATTGATACAAGAAATGACATCTACTGCGTTTGGATCCAGTCTTGCAATGAAAATTTCATTTCAAAATAATTTAGTTTTAAAGCTTTACTTCTTCCTGCTCCCTTTCAAGCACGTCATGATTTATTTACTTAAATAAAATAATAAGACTTCACCCACGTGAAGTCTTATTATTTCATTTGATCTAGTTTGTTATATTTTCTTTCTTTGTCTATTTCTTAAGATGTATGGAACAAATTGAAATGAAATGAGAACAAATTTTCCAGGTACTAAGCAAGATGACTGAAAAAACGTACAAAACTTTAGAAATGTGGCTGTTACAGTATAAACCAAGAGGGTGTCATATTGGGCTGGAAGAATATAAATCTTAATTGGTGTAGAGTTTCCTTAAAGCCAAACTGATGAGTGTCCTGTGTTGCTTGTCAGGATTGGCTCATGGTTTGGGGGGAAAAAAGAGGCAAGCTAGCCTTATCCGAAAAGTTGTTTAGTTTGTATGAGGTTTGTTTTTAACTTTATTAAGATGCTCATTTTTGATAGTTGTCTAAAAAGATCATTACGTGGATAAAATGTTGTTTTTTAACTAACTGGAGTTAATTACAAATGCCACTTGTGTGCATCTCTTTACATGACTCCAAAGAAATTTGGGGGTTTGACCTTTTTCATTTCAGGAAACATGGCTCAGCTCTCGTCTCTCAGTGTGACTCAGCGGGCATCACAGAACGCAATGTTTCAGCACCATGGATAGTGACACCGACCTTCAAATGAGCCTCCCTTAGTTATTTTTTGCTCGTTCTCTCTGTCTCTCTCCAACTACCCCCAACCCCGACACATACACACACACACACGCACACGCACACACACACACATACATATATGTCTATATATGTGCCTAATTGTTGGATATTTACTGCACAGTGCTGGAGACTTCTCCATTATACACTGAGTACAAGTAAAAGGTCTCAACCACATTTGTTCTGCTTACAAATATTTAATTCAGCTAACTAAATTAAGGGATTCTGTCAGTACTGCTTCAGGTTTCAGGGGATCATTTTCATTCTCCCATTAGCGTGTTAAACCTTTACTTCAAATGAAATGATCTTATAAATATAGATAGTAGAAGTAGATTTGGAATTAACCACAAGCCCCTTTGTTTCATTTATTAATTTTTGTTTTCAGTTTTATCTTCCCCCTGTTGCATCCTCCATTTTAACTGCTGTTTGAAAGGCTCCAGGCATGAGGCTATTGATTCTAATGGTCAATAGAAAGCCTTTTATTTCCTGCAGAGGGAAAAAAGAGCATAACTGCTCCCCGTATCTCCATGATTCTATTTTTGCTCTAAAAGCAATGACACTGAATCTATTTGTCCCAGAAACACTTTTGCTCCACAAACATATTACCTTCATAAACTTGGCCCTTTCAATGAAATTTGGTGCGGATAATTATAATTTTCCTGTCAGATCATTTCTACGTTCATTAGAGTTAATGTTTTTTAATTACCAACAAAGTTGATCTATAAATCAATAAATCCAAGAAAAAGTAATCCTTGAATGTCTGCACTTCATTCTCACAAACAGGCACGCATGCACGCACACACACTCACACTCACACATTTTATACACACACACACACACACACACATATACAGTATATGTACACGTGTTTGTGTGTATAAAGCAAAGCTTAATCCAACTTTTATTACAAGTCATTGGACAATAGCACCTGTGGGATGGTTAAATGTGAATTAAAAAGTAAATAATTAACACTTAGCTGACAGATGTACTGCAGCTGTTTTCAAAATGTAAAAGTTAGAACTGAATAATGTAAAGTTGGAGGTGTAAATCCTTTTGGAAAGGATATTAATAAGCAAAGCCACATCTGATTACTTCAGGGGGACCATTTAGAGAGGACGTTAACCTGCCACACTTGAACTGTAATGGAGCTTTAGATAGAAGTAAAAATCTTGCCAATCCTGTCACTTGTAAAAATTCAGATATGGTAATCTATAACTGGTACAAACGTGAGCTTTACACAGCATCTAAAAATAACAAGCTCAAACAAAATAAAGTTGACTGCACTCTGATAATGTAGAAAGTATCAGAAAAGGACAGTTTTGGAATCGTGTTGCAAAAGCTTGAAGTCACAAAGTAAGCAGAATGGATGCAAACAGAGCAGCTTTAACCAGTGAGAAGTCTTTCAACATCCCAGGGCAGAATGACCTGTGACAGAATAAACCCTCATTAAGCCACGGATGGGGATTATCACTCTTCACCTGCAGACTGACTGGGACCATTAAGAGCTTTAGAGCATCACTTCCTGCAGTCCATTTACTCTTACATGTCTCCTCTGCTGTAGGACAACACACATTTTACTCTCTGATTTTTTTCTAATGTTGTTCACCCCCTGTCTACACCTTCATCATTCACATTTACATTCCTCCTTTCTGATTCTGCATTCTTCGACCTCTCTCTCCTCTTCTTTCATCTACTCCTGTCTTTAGCCTTCAGCCCTGTTGTTCCCTCCCTCTGCCTTCCTCAACAGCTCCTGCTTTTTTCCCATCCTCGCCATAAACAACTCAAACCTTCCCCTCGCATCATCTGCTGTTTTACAGAGCCACCTACCCACTCACTTTTCCCCTACCGTCCATCTTATATGTGACCTCTCTCTTTCACTCCTTTTTTCCTCTCACTCCCTCGTTTTCTCCCCCGCTCCATCCTTCTCTCTCTGAATATTTCATGATTTGGTGGCACACTGCTGAGGTGAGGAACCTTCCTCTGTCTAGAGCTTGCACAGCACAAATATTTACTCCCCACGCTGCGCTTAGTTTTTGTGTGTGTGCGTGTGTGTGTGTGTTTTCTTATAAGTTACAGTGATTACATGTGACATGGGCCCCAGAGGGTGAAGGAGGTCTTTGGTTTCAGCCTACATTGATGTTACTGCTTCACTGCATATCTTCTTAGATAGATAGATAGATAGATAGATAGATAGATAGATAGATAGATAGATAGATAGATAGATAGATAGATAGATAGATAGATAGATAGATAGATAGATAGATAGGTCTTAAAAATCCAACTTAAGGATTAAATAGGGAAGAGGAGAAGGGAATGAGAAGAAGTGAAAGGAGGTAAATGGATGGAAACAGCAGAAAATGTGTGAGAGAGTGGGGAATCTCACGGTGCCTGTGCATTGACAAATGTCTGCTCTGTTTTGGCTGGCGAGAATGGAGCTCAATTGCAGGTCTGGAAGAACATCAAAACACAATTAAGGCCTGACATGGAACTGGTCATGCAGAAGAGTGAGGACAGGGGAGGAAGAAGTGGAGCTAGAGGAAGGAGGAGGAGCACTCAGTAAAGAGAGGACAAGACAGTGCGATATTTGGGAAGTGGACACAAAAACAGGAAGACTTGGTTGTATTTTTATCGGCTTTGGCTAATGGAAAAAGGAGGGAAATGATGCATTTATTTAGAAAGGATGAGTGCATGTAAAAAAAAGAGGAAAGAGGTTGGGTGAGGTAGGTTTGTTACTGGATGGTGCTGTGTATGAAACAAATCTCTTTTTTCTTCTTTTTTTGTGGAGTCAAAATGCACAGAAGCAGTTAGAAGATTCACTTTGCATGGATTTATGACACTCATTCCTCTTTGATCAAGAGGAGCAGATTCTCAAAGTCCAAATAAAGACCCAACATGTATGTAGGTTCACTGCAAAAAGCATTTCAGTGGCTGACTCCAAAGCATGTTTTTTTAAAGTCACACTTAGTCTACATCATACAAAACGCAACATTGTATGAATTTTTTTCTTGTTTGTGATAAACCAAAAATAATTCAATCTAATGTGATGGAATGACTTGCACTCATTTTTTCTCTGACAAATTGAAAAAGCATAGTCAGAGGTGTTTTTTTTTTCTTCAAAGCACTTTCATGTATTCAAATGTAAATGAGAAAATAATAATAATCGTAAAAGGTTATGATTGCACCACCATCAGAAGAGGACAGGGTAGGAACAGAGAAACATTCCTGCAATTAGAGGTATGCTGGACTCGTAGGCATAAATCACAGTCAGGTAATAGGTCCAGGTACCCCTTTCCTGGGAAAAAGACACAGCTGTCCCCCTCAGCTTCTTATTGTAAACATAAGTACATAGATAATTCCTTTCTGGAATTTAATATTCAGAGCTGGGCAAACTATGGGCAAAAGTTTATTCTAGCTTTAAATTGGGATCTGGAAAATTCTCCATCCCACTCACTTTGTGGAGCTGATGAAAGGAGTGTTGGCTACGGAGCATTTTAACTGCATTAGCAATTGTGAAATTCCCAAATCTTTGTGGACTCAATCAGTGAAAGAAAATTATCTGTAGTTAAAAAATTGATGTTTAGAACGATCACTGTACTCATCCGCTAGGGGCTGGCTCCACAAGGAAGTTAATCCCCATAGACTTCTATGTTAAAAGGGCAAATTTCACAGCAGAAATAAACACACTCTGGTTCAAAAATCATTTTAGGTTTAATAGATCATGTTTACCTTCCAGAATGTAAAAATTCTGTCCTGCAGTCATTCCAACCAGTCACTAAACCAGCTGAGTTTAATTAGCACAGCTAAGGTAGATGAGCTCGTTAGTGAAAACACCTGCTCTAAAGGTACAAGCAGATCCAAAAACATGGCAGGATTTTTACTTTATGACTCCTGAAATGTCATCCTCTGGGTTTGAGGTAAGGAAAGACAGATTTTTTAGCAACATACAAATTCCCAACAAGGCATCTCTTTGTGTTGATTGACATCAGGCATTGTTTGTTTGGACAGAAACATCTTTATATTTTATTCTGGAGACTATGACTTGTGAATATAATGCTTTTTTTTTTTAGAATCACATTTTAACTACAACTTTAAGCAAATCACCATGGGCAATAAAGTTACTCAGTAAACACTGAATGGAAGCTGAAAGAAAATATTTCATATAACAACGAGCCTATACGTTTGTAAAGTTTAATATCCATACAAGGCCAGTTCTGCCCTTTTGCAAGCTTGTAGCCTAATGTTTGATTGATAAACCTTATTTCCCTTAGGGAAAGTGTTTCATTTTACTCAAAAGCAAAAAGGTCACAATTAACATTTTCTTGATGTTTTTGAGATCCCCAGTAAAAATAGAAGAACCATGAAAATAAATAGATTGACACTAAACAATACAGATAACAGGCATTACAACCCTTTCAAAGATATGCAGAGTAGGACACGCTTCATGTACACATCTTCTACCACCATACTGTCATCAAACTATATATACATCATAAAAGTTTGAAGAAAAGTATCTTTCTAAGGGTTGCTTGTCCTCAATCTAACCTTTTCTTTACCAAGATATTAAACAAAATTGTGATCATATCAGTACTCATTAAAATTCAAGCCTTTGCCTTCATTGTTTGGGTGATATTCAGTGTTGCACATGTAAACTTGAGTTCTTCTATTACTCGAAGTTGTAAAAAGAATAATTAAAGGCTTTCAGGTTAAGCAATGAATAAAACAAATTGGATGAAAACACGTCTATCTGAGTCAGTGAGGTTTTTACTGTGTGTAACAGTAACTGCATCTGCATCAGAGAACGAGTTAGATATTCAAGTCAGCAACTCAGGGTCAAAGAGAAGGTGACACATCAAACATCTACAGAGGACATACCATAAACTGCGGTCCTCCCTCTCCCGCTGCCTTCTGAGCCGATTCCCTTTGTTCTAAAGCTCAGAAAAGCTTTTGGTCGATGTGTGGACACATTTGAACACCTGTGAACACCTGTTATTACAAGATCGATTTCGGTGGCAGGAGGGGAAGCCCAGATTTGTGGTCTAGGAATTGGATTGAAGCTGTGTCTAAGAGGCCCAGTGGGATGCAGGATCCTCTGAGTGATTAAAGGATGTGAAGGGATTCATGCCCTTCAAAAGTATTTGATAGCTATAGGTCTGAAAACATTGGTTTTGTAAAGACATTGTATAAACTACAGATTAAAGACGGCATCTGTATCAGAATTAGATTAATGGTAACTTTCTAAAATGGCTCGACATTCTACACAGTCAACAAAAATGTAAGTCAGTGTATAGAAAACCCAGATAACAGGATGTAAATCGATAACAATTTGACTCCACTGAAAAGCGCCAGTGCCAGCTTTTTTTTTTTTTTTTTTTTGTCTCTCTCAGTGTCCTGAGGAGGATTTCCATCCTGCATGAGTTTACTTTTCCTTAATCCTTGTCCTCTCTAACTCTACTTTTTATTTGTATTGACTCTTAACAAGTAATTCTTGTGACATCAGTGGATGGGGAGTCTCTACTCTGCTGCCAGTTTTTCCACCTGCAGGGTCCAGGCTGAAATATCTCTAATGACAACAGATTGGATGGTCAGGAAATTTGATTTCTTTTTGTATTGCGAGAGCAAGCCTGTCTGAGGTCACATTCAAGGACCTCCACCTCAATTAATGACTCTCAAGACCAGGGGTGCCCAAGTCCAGTCCTCAAGAGCTACTATCCTGCAATTTTTAGAACATACCCTCCCCAATTCGCCTGAATCAAATGGCTAATTCCCTCATGTGCATGTCATTCAGCTCAGAGGCCTGGTAATGAGCCATTCATTTGATTCTGGTGTGTTGGAGAAGAAATGCAACCAAAATGTGCAGGATAGTAGCTCTTGAGGACTGGACTTGGGCACCCCTTGGGCTCAAAGTTAAAAACCACAGCCCATTTGAAAAAATCCAGCACCTTATCTTCTTCCTCAGGCTGATTTCATGCCGGTAAAACTTAAGGACTTAAAAGGGAATTTTAGTGTATTGTGTCAGTGTTTAATTGGTCTGGTCAAGATCAGATTTGACTTGATGGTGGCTCATGAGAGGTTAGTTCTGCTGAAATGATTACTTCTGTTGTTATCTGTTTCTGAGGGGGAGTGACCTGAGAAGAGCAAAACCTGGAGTAAATTTAGGTGAAGACTTTACTAACTGGACCCATAGAAACTTTTTCCACGGCGTCAAAACACGGAAATGGCGACTTTTCTCCTGGATCGGTAAGCTAACTTGTTTGCTAACATAGCTAACGTTAGCTGTCAGTTATAAACTCCTCTGCGTTACTAGTTGAACATGCTGCGGACTGTTGGTCACTTGTGTATCGGCAGCGAGCCTGGCATCACAGCGCCTGGATTTGGTTTTCTGCCGTTGCAACTACAACCTAGACACACGTGATGTTGCTGTTCTGTCCATATTCCATATTCAACCTTTAACAAAGAGCTTTTTAAGAAAAAGATGTCACACTAATTAAATCTAAAATCTTTAACTGTTTTTAGCATGAAATAACTTACTTTTACTATCAACTTATTTATTCCTTTTTAAAAAATAAAATTATTCACACTATGAAGTAATTATTTCTGTCTTTTACCAAAAGACATAGCAGCTGCCAATCTGGGATATCTATCCATCTCTGACATGTGCACAATGCGTCCTTTGGTGTCTGTGGTTTGTTTGGGAAAGGTAAGGCAAGTTTATTCGTAGTGTACATTTCATGCCCAAGACATTTTAAATGCTTTTTAATTACAAAGCTAAATTACAAAGTTCAAGAATAAAAAACTCAATTTAAAGGTAGAATCCAGAGTTTCCCCCTAAAAACACACTCTAGACTTGAGCAAGTCAAATCTGTCTCAATCCGCACCTTTGGGCCTTTACTCTCGTGTGGTGGTAACTTTGTTTGTAACTCCCTCTCCTCCTGGCTGTATTTAGTTTTTTCACTTTGTTTCAGTATATTCAGGACATTTCTGGGGGGGAAATTTGTGTATTTGTCTCCAGCCAATGACAGAGCTCAGGGCCTAGTGATAAACTTATTGACTGGAGTAGAAACCAGTCACTTGAAATCTTGGGGAAAAAAAAAAAAAAACAAAGAACAAAACTGCAGATGCAGCAAAGAACAGGTTGGAAGCAAAAACCGCTTTTTAAGTCTGCCGCACACGAGAGTGTTCTGCTGAGCTAAAGGTCTCTCAAGGCCGCTTACTGAGCAGATAGCTTGCTGTGTGCGCCTGATGTTTGGTGAGTTTTCTGCCTCACAAGGCCTTGAGGTGAAAATCAAACATGTTTGTTTTTTTTTTTTTCCTGGCGAGGTGAAAAACTCACCGTGTGCGCTCAACTTGAGCTGTCTGCTGAGGGCAGAAGTTTAAGCGATGATGCGTCCGGCGATCACATGATTTAAAGGGACTAGCCTACAGTAGAGGCAAGTTTAAGAAATGAAACTCGCGACTGGCGCTTCAGGTAACTGCAACCACGAGCTAAGCCATCACGGTAGTGTGCACAAACTGAAGCTATGATGTTGTTTACTACGCTTTTTCTTTGTAGTTACATTTTTTAGTGTCTTTCAGTAAATCTGGATCGTTTGCTGACGGCAGAAGAATCCATAACTATCGCTTACAGTATATGAATTTACCGCAACCGTCTTCTTCCTGTATCAAAACTGTCGGGGATGCGGATGCAGCTTCATTTGACGTCACATCCGCAGGGCAGTGTGGGAAATTCGGCCACCGAATTGCAGCACTTTATGCAGCACACAGCCTGTTCAAGGCAATGGAGAGACACATGGGTGGGCTCGTTCTTTTTGGTTTTTAACGTTTCATCACCCATAAGTATTAAAAAAATGGACATGCTTGTTTAATCTTTCGTAATTCCTGCCTTGAGTCCCTTTAAATCACAGTTAAATAATATTTTTTGGGGCTCTGATTGCACATCAACCTGGAAACTAATGAAAGTGTTGTGGGCTAACTTTTATGCAGTCCAGGCAGCTCAGTGTGTGAACATGAGTGAGAGGGTGTGCACACGCAGCGGAGGCACGCCGCTGTGGACGAGGCCAGAAGAGAAAAGGTGTGTGTAAAATGCATCCGGTACAGAGAGAGAAGTTGACCGCAGCAGCTAGAGAGAAGAACAGCGGTGATAAATGTGCAGCATTAAGATAAAGCTGTGTCACTTCAGAAGCGTGAGCTGTTCATATTGCAGTTGGCGGACAGGCCACATTTAGAAACATAATGTGAACACCCACACGAAAAGATCGGATCTGACAAAAAAATTGGAATTGAGCATGAAGAGCTGCCTAACTGATTTTTTTAGGTAGATGTGAAGACGCCGTTAAAATAATCAAGCCGACCAAAGAGGAATGTATGAACTAGTTTTTCCAGGTTCTGCTTAAACATCCGTTTTTTTTTTTTTTTTTTTTTTTT
Source organism: Atherinomorus stipes (assembly GCA_023101725.1). NCBI lineage: Eukaryota > Metazoa > Chordata > Actinopteri > Atheriniformes > Atherinidae > Atherinomorus > Atherinomorus stipes. The sequence goes on along the minus strand of JALJCO010003962.1, from coordinate 1,185,701 downwards.
AATCGCTTAAGGCAATAGTAGACTGATTTTGTGACTGCTTTAAGGTTGGTGAGGTACAGATCTCTGGATCATAACTGAACTACCCCCCCCCCCCCGAACCATGGGAAATATCCACTTCTTTCCTGAAAGTGAGGAAGAAGCAGGAATGGTGTTGAAATTGATGGATGGTGCAGAATGCTGAAGAACTGTAGAATAGCCGTTATGACTTCGGCTGGACTTTAAAGATCATTAAAAATTGAAATCCTTATAATCCTCTTGTAATAGCAGATGATTGGTGGCCAGTTAAGTGGAACAAACATATCAAGAAAAAGGAGGGGAATGAGTGAAAGATATATGAGAGTTTTTTTCTTTTTTCTTTTGATCATTTATTTAGGCTAACAGCTGAAAATAAATTAATTTCTCAGCAGGGAGAAGATCTTATGACACATTAGTTGCCTTGCACAGGTATGCTTTTGTTTTGCGAACAAATGACTGACCTTGTGGAAATTGTCATGAAACTGGGTCAGAGAAGAGGGACTCCAATGCAAAACTCCACAAGAAAGACACAAAAACATTGGGTCTCATTAACCAGCCATTAGGGATGATAATTAATAAGAAATGATCAATGTCGATGCCATTATTGATGCCGCTTATCGATTTGATTCCTTGTCGATTTTGTTATCAATGCCTGATTGTTTTTTTGTTTTTTCTGTCATAGACAACAACCTAACAGATAATGTAGGCTATGGCTTGTAACAAAAGCTTACCTTTATTTATTGTGCTGTATGTTTGAGTATCAGCAGATAAGAATGTCACAGAAAAATAGGAGGAAATCAACAAAAACATCTTTGGAAAAAAGGCAGCTTTATCTGGAACTTAAGAGCAACCACTGAACTCTGACCTGGCAGCCTGCCTGGTGTTTCATGTGTGTTTCATCCCTTGCCACACAAGAATGACCTCTGAACTTAGCCAGCACTGCCACTGCCTTTGTCACTCTGGCTGCTGCTCTCATCATCTGAGACAGGATATTGAGTGGGGCGCAGATGTGACGTCAGAAGCCCTATGCCCCCTGGAACGCTACATTAGCATTGTTCTTACTTCATTTGGATCTTGCAAGCACCAACATTAACTTCCATCAATAACGTTAGCTGCTACTGGAGTGGTGTACAAGATAACGCTATGCTATCTGACACAAACAAAAAGGCTTACGTTAATATAATACCGTAGATAACTACGGAGCAAGCTAGCTAGGCGAACGTTAGTTTGCTGAGCTAACTATAGAGCCCTCTGCTAAACCAATGGTTGCAGCATTTTCTTCATATAGCAGCACTTTTAAACGATAAAAACACAGTGCATCAAACATGCAATTAATCACGAATAAAAATTTTAATCTGTGCCCATCACGAATATGAATGAAAGTACTGTTACTGTGTTAGTTGTCATTCTCCGCCACTGTGGATTGGATGTATGGCGGTGCCCTTGTTGGCTATTGTAACAGCAGTTAGGTACTTGGATTATTTACCATGATTGTGGCATTCATTATTTATTTATTTTTTTTGTACAAACATGCTCTTATGAACATTGAATGCAGACATATTTGGACAAAGTCAGCTTTTGTGTTGTTTTCTGTTCCGTTCATTAAAACAACAACAATAATAATAATAATAATAATAATAATACATTAATGATTTTGTCAGATCTTTAAAATAACTTTGGGGAATTTATTGACTATTTTGTTATTTCAAAATAAAAAATGAGACACTGCAAATTGCTTCCTCATTTTATAATTTTCCACAGGGGAACAAAATGAAGTGCTTTTCAGTCATTCAGTCAACAAATATTGATCAAGATTGGATATGATTCTGTTGCTGCTCTTCCCAACACCACCAGTTTAAAAGACTTCACTTAGATGCACATAAAAGCATCCTCACCAGATTCCCAAGAATATCACTAAAAGATGTCAGTCACCTGTGACTCCCAGTTCCACCTGGTCTTCAATCATTAAAATTGACCACTGCTAAGGAAATCTATATTCCGATCATGTTCACATCTGTATTCAGAATGCAATAATTAATTAATGCCAAGCTTAAACTTTATTTAAAAGTAGTATAAAATGTTTCTGTGCCAAATACACTGGTAGTAGTTCATAACATACTTTGTTAGGACTTTGGAGATCCCGGCCTGATTTTGCTGAAGGTTAGTTTGGGCTGCAGTCAGATTCCAGGTCAGTTTCAGGTTCAAGTTAACTGTTTTCATGTTTGTATATTCATGTGTCCTATGGGACGGGCTAAGTTAAAACGGGCTATTAAAAAGAATGAGTTGTAAGCACCTGCAGACTCTTGTCAGGCTCTGTTGAACCTGTTTTTCTTAAAAATTACATAAAAGACACCTGGATCTTACTGATTTATTTCTCACCGATGGCTTTATGAAGTGTCTTTTTCATCATAATTAGTTTTATAAGGAAGTCAAGGTGGGTTATTCATAGCAATGTGAATCACTTTAAAAATTAAGACAATCAGATTACAGTGCGCATCTTTATAATTTTTTGTTTTGATGCATTCTTTTGCCATTCTGTTCATTATTTTCCCTCGTCTGGCCTATTGCTGTATGTCTGTCAGCACACAGCCTGTTAGTCTTGACCTTTTATGGGCATTATTTGGGTGTTTACCCATGAGCAGCTGGCCCATTCTTTCAAATTACAAGATTAGCATTCAACAATGTTAGAGGAAAGATACAAACAACTTTGAGATGTACAAACATGTTTTTGAATCTAATGAACACTTTTGTTAAAAAAAAGAAAGAAAAGAAAGAAAAAAACATATTAAAGAAGAAGTGTAGAACTTGGGCAGATTCTCTCTGTGATGTGCCCCCTAGCGACAGCTAACTCAGCATTCCTCTTGCATCCTATTTGAACTTTGAGCTCTCTCCAAACAGTAAAAGTCAGGCCTATGTTGAGTCCTATGTTGACTCTCGTCTCAGCTCTCGCTCTGTTCCTTTCTCTCTTTCTTTCCCTATCTTCTTCCAGTAATGTCCTCTTGGGTTTCTTTAGTGAATCAGCCACGTCAGCAAACTGTGAATGAAGGCACAAACATACCCAGGGGAGCCGGATGTGACAAAAAAGTTTTCCCCTTAAAAGCAGGATTTCTTTTTTTGGTGTTCTATAATTGGTAGGTCAAATAGAAAAGGGGCTAGGCTGACACACAAGTCTAGCAAAGTGATAATACATTGCCTCACTGTGTGACTAAAATCTCCAAGCACCTTTTCATATTAGATTTATTATTCATGATCATAATTGAACTTCGTCTGTCGCACCAGTTAGTCACCTGCATTATTCATTTAGGCTAACTGTGCATAATGAATTTGGCAAAGCAGGGGACAAATGAAAAAGACATTTTTATGTTGTCACACATTTGAACTGATGTTGTTTCCCCACAAGGCTTTGGCATGTGTCATATTTCATATTTTTGTTCTTGTAACCTATTTCTGCAGGCATAAATTGGAAGAAATATTCTGACAGTGTTAAGATTTTTAGTGTATCATTTTAAGAGGATATACAGAAGGATGCTTGGCACCGAATCAAATGAGTTACTCTCACAGAGCTGCTTTAGCCATAATGATGTGTGTGCATGTGTGTTTCGCATGAAATTACAGCACAGTCAAGAAAAAGACCTTGTGGGAGATGAAAAAGTTAAATACTCATTTCTGGTTCATGGTTGGTAGTTCAGATAATTCAGTTCCAATTGCCCTTATTGGCCCCACCAGTCAGAGTCTCATGGTGCCTGTTAACAAGGAAACAGTCCACATGCAGAGCTTTAATAAGGAAATTTGCCTCTTCAGTCACTTATAATCACTGGTTTGATTTACATTTTTTTTAAAATGGCAGCATATGGGTTTTACTAAATTCCCACAGAAACATTTTAAGCACTTATATTACTAGATTTTTTAAAATATGACTCTGATAAATTGAATTCCTAAAGTTTTATTCCCTAAATATAGTACTTATTGATTTTAGGAGATAAAACGACTTCATCCAGTCCAGTTGTGATATTCTGGCCAGAGGCCACCTGTCACATTGATTTCATCCTCCTCCAGGAAAACCATTCTGTCTTTTCAACAATTACTCTCAAGACTTTATTCACATCCATATATGAAGGTGAGCTTATACAGGTCAGAAGAAAAACAGGGGGTGGGAAGTCTTTGGACTGCTGCATTCAGGAGATGTAGAGTCACACTAACAAAATAAACTCATCAAGTGAAATTTATTTAAAAAGAAAGCTGAAGTTGCTTCATCTACGTTTTCCCCGTGATGCAACAGTGACTTGTCCAGGATGTACCCTACCTTTTGCCTGATGCAGCCGGGATGGTCTCCTGTGGCCCTGAAAGGGGAAAATGGAAATAGAAAATAGATAGTTTTAGAAGTTGGGTTTTACATTCAAAGTAGCAACGAGTTTTGTGGCTAACACGTGTTAGCTATTTTTGAATGCTGGTCTTTTCAATAAGAAGAGATCAAATAAGAGGTTCTTACACACTTGTGAAGATTGTTAGTAATGTTTTCTCTCTTTATTTTTCAGAGTATTACATAGTCATATAAGTGATATTTCATTATGCTGAAAAGGCTCACATAGACTTGAGATGTGATATATCTCTGCTACCTATTAGCGACTAATTTAGAGTGCACTTGAATGGGTTGTATTTAATACCATGGATGAATTATCAATTTGGCTACATGAGTTTGAGGACTGATTGTAGATGAGAGAACATACAGTATATCCATGTTTTTATTTACTTTCTTTCCAGAAAGTTTAGTGGCATTAATTATAATTACCTGCATATCTCTACTTAACATCAGTCTGACTGAAGTTGTGTCTTAGAGGACTGCATTCACGATGCAAATCTCATGGGAAAGAACGCTTTTAATGTTGCTGTAGGCAGGAGCAGGCAGGCAAAAAATAAACTGCAGGTCCCAGTGTGACTCCGCTCTGGTACTTAGCTAGTTTCAAACACAGTGATGGAGTCAACAAATTAAGAGGAAGATTAAAGTAGGACTTAACAGTACAAATGCAAAGTTAGATGAGTCTTGTATCTTGAGAATTTTTGAGGTTGTAATGTCCATTACATTAAATGGTAGGTAATAGTATTTTGGGAACAGTCAGATTGTGGGACGGGAGCAGTAATGGTCAGAAATCTAGCGGGACCATGCAGGAGTGGGATTAAGGAAACATTCCCTTGCAAGGCCTCTGTGTATTGTGGGGTTGTGGTGCTGGGGGGTAATCAGTGAAAAAGATTCCCATATTTACACCTTGTGTCATCAGACAGCAGAGCATACATTCTGAATTTTCTTTCATTCAAGATGTTTGCTTTGTTCTTGCTCACACATAACTGGAGAGCAAAGATGTCTGTTCAAGTCACATGACTTGGACTAAGTTTGTATTTGACTCAAGTCACAAATAAGATGACAAGACAACATGAATGACTTTTATATCTGTTCACCTTCACCAGATGTTAGCCCTTTGATATGAACATACTGTATTTAATGAGGTACCCAGTTTAAAGCTTATGTAAAGGTGAGCTATGGTACGGTTAATTTTCTGAATTAAATATTTTTGCTGTTTATTTTCAACAGCCCTACCCCTGATAACCCAAGACCAGATCCCTGCATCCAATTACAACAAAAGAGATACCCATGAGGACATAACATCCACCAAAGGAGCATCTCTCTAATTACACCTATTCATATTCATAAACTTGCACAAATGCTGTAAAACAGCACAAATCCCATGATTTGTGCAAACTTATCCAACCATTTTCCAGATTGCTTATTCGAATTCAGGGTTGGGATTTGAGCCTGTCCCAGCAGTTACAGCCAAGAGGCTGGATACACCTAAACAGGTCGCCAGTCTGTTGCAGGGCCAACTCAAAGAGACAAACAACCACTCACATTCACTCCCAGGGAGAGTTTAGAGTGACTAATTAACCTAACATGCATGTTTTTGGACTGTGGAAGGAAGTGGTAATACCAGCAGAGAACCCATACATGCAAACTCTGCACAGAAAGGCCCCTGTTTGAATGAAAAGCTGTTTCCTACAAAGAAGGCACACGAGGTAGTTACCGTAGCCTTACAGCAAAAGTTTTCCTTCTCCAAATCTCAGCTGATGCTTTTCGGCTGGATGATTGCATGTTATCCCTGAGCTAGTCTTGGTTCTCACTTGGTAGCATACTTTGGCTCCTTTCCACAGTCCAAATTGACTGTAGGGGGATTCTTAGCATGCATAGCTGTTTAGTTTCATTTGGCCCGGTGATGGACTGGCAACTTGCCCAGAGTGTTTCCTGCCTGCCCCCCTTGCAGGATAGAACCCAGGTCTTCTGTAACCCTGAATAGGATGAAGATGCTGTGGAAAAATGAATGCTTGGAGCACAAGCTATCAGAAATGTTGATGTAACTAGAAAAGAGATGAAAAGGTAAACTCAAAGACTCACTAGAAAGATGGATTAAACAGGTAGTTTAATGCAGTGAGCTTCATGAAATTGTGATGAGAACAAAAATTCGTGAGCAAAAAAGTAATTGGGATTTTTCTTTTTTCCTCGGTATGCGATCATGCTGAAACACACCTGACAAAATCATTTACATCATCCACATTAAGAACACATGCACATGTCCTGATCAATAGGTACTACCAAAAATGACTTAGAAGGATATTTATCACTCAAACCATTGTACTGTATGTTGACTAGTTAAACTAGATGACAGCTGTTGAAACCTAAATGTTGGCACAAGTGTTATTTACATCCAACTCTGGTATAATCTGATAATAAGGGTGTGTAAGGGTGTGGTATAATCTGATAATAAGGGTGTGACATATCTCAGTAAAAAGCTTGTGAGCTGTTCCATATCCTGTACAAATTGATATTTATGGTGCAAGCTTGTGTATTTATATTAAGTGTAAGTAAAAAGGGTTGTGCCCCCTGTCAAAGTCATCTGTTCCCAACTTAAAACACTTCAGTCTCCCTTTAATCTTAACAAAGTTCTGGAGTTCTTGAAAATAACCTTCAAAATGTCGAATAATGCTGTCGTCTTCAGAAATAGATTTGCAGCTCGGGGACAAGATCTTATCATGACTTGATGAGCCAGTTAATGCATACTGAGTAATAACATCCAGGTTGCAATGAGATAAATAATGAGGATAGAATTAAGAAAATGACTTAATCAGAAAAAGTTGCATATTAAAATGTAAAACTTGGATTGTTACAAAATCACAGCAAAAAATTCCAGGCCCTGGGTACTTTGCTCATAGTTTAGGATGTGAAGATGAGTTGATTCACAGATTTACAAAAGATGTGTTTGCTCACCCTCATGTGTCAAGATTTGTGTCTATTTACCCAACTGCAAGTGTTTATGTTATGTGCTTACAACAGTAAATAGTAAATACTCCTCCTCTTCCCTCCATCTCTTCTCCTCTGAGTGAATGGCCTGGAAAATGTATGTTATAGGTCTTGAGTGCTGAGTGCACTTGTAGGTTTCACAAGAACATCAAAACACAATCAAGTCGTGTGGATCCCTTAGGCTTGAGGCTGGGAGCTGTAGCACTTAGGGAAAGAGAGGATTAAGGGGGAGAGACAGAGGAGCTTTGGAGACGGGGAGAAGAAGATGAGGGGAAGCAGAAGGATCTGCAGTTAGAAAGTAGATGAAAGGAAACCTTGATGTAAATGACTTTCCAACATTTTATATATCTGGAAATAGATATTGTTTTGAATATATAAACACAGTCCTGACTAAGATTATCCAGAATTATATATAAATGGATACTGAAAGCAGAGGCTGTGAGTAATTGATTCTTTTATACATTTATTACATTTTTACCCTCCTCCATCATTAAGCACTAGGTTCGCTATGTCGATCAATAGCTCAGCTCCAACCCAGAAATCTTTTGAAATTACTGCTGTCTCAATTCACAACTGAGCTGAGAGAACTCTGGCAACCAGAGAAGGGGAGTAAAAAATTAAAAGTCTCTTCTTCTCTCTGTATTTCCCCCTTTTTTTTTAAGGTCAAGAAATCCTGCTCCATTTTGTTCTCTTTTGAAGCTTGAGTGTGAGGAATGGTAATTGAGCCATCACTCCAGGAAAGAGAGAAAGATGAAGAGGCAGCAAGAGAGAGAGAATTTTTTTTTTTTTTTTTGGAGGGGGGGAGAGAGGAGGGGAAAAGAGTGACATAAGACAGACAGGGTGAGATCAGATGAAAGCAAGCTTGTCTACTTTGAATTTTTTGTCCATTTAAACCTACAATTAAAAAAAATCTGCTAAATCTTTAAAGCCAGGGGCTATTTTTTTTTCTGAAATAAGTGATTAGTTTAATATCTTGGAAGCTCAAGTGTGGTGCAGGTTAAGCAATAATAATTAGACAGGTCTTGGGAGATGCTAGAATAATACAGGCTGCAGTGGTGCATTGAGGTTATGTTGATTAATAACTGTTAAAAATAGGCAAACCTCTTGTGATGATTAAATTATGATTTGAGAGCTAGAAATTGTACGATGAGATAATTGTGGGGTTCATTTTTATTTTACAAAAACTGAGTCGATGTGAATGTTTTTAATCGTAACATAAGTTTTAACACAGGCATGTTATTTACTTAAATGAATTAATTGATTGATAAGCAGAGTTGAATCACATAAAAAGAGACTTTTTTTTTTAAATGATTAAAATAAAGTGTGTTTTCTAAACTTATCTGAACGATAAGTGAAGAGAGAGAGGGTGAAATGAAAGAGCAGCAAATGGATGGAAACACAAAAGTGTGAATAGCATCTCATAGTCTTGACCTCAAGTTTTATTCTTACAGATTTTTTTTTTTTTTCCTGGGAATTTTTTTCTCCCATTCAGTCAGCTCAAAGAACTTATTGATTATTCATAAGTAGTGCAAACACCTCAGAATGGTGGTTTCCTTTGTTTGAGTTTGGTATGTAAAATAATAATCTGGAGGTTGCAAATGGCTGCATCAATGGCTGAATCAGCATCAACATTTTATTAGACTCCTCCTGTATAAGTGTTTCACCATTCCACTCAAAGTCAGCTTGGTATGTTTCAGCATAATCTTGCGTTTCAGCAAACACACTGAAACAAATAACTGAAAGTTTAACATGGTAAAGGAAAAACATCTTACTCTCAGACCAAATTTTCTGCAAACAAGTTATATGAAAGGTAATATGTTGTAGATGCCAGGTTTTCACAAGAAAAAAAGAATATGAGCAGAGGAAAACAAACTTTCTTTCTAGTAAATATTTATATGTAAAAAGTTGTCAGAAGTAAACAAATTTTTAGAAACAGTAACATATTTAACCATGTTATTGGTAAGGTTATGTTTGACTTTAACTTTAGATTTTTGCCAGTGTGGTTTGTCATTATGAATAGGCATTTTTTGTTCCAGTACATCTTCTGCTTTGAAACATTTTTTGAGTGTGTGTGTGAGAGAGAGAGAGGATGATAGCGGGAAAACAATCTTGGCACCCACCATGATGGATATTCATCTTAATTTACCTGTTTACTTTATTCCACAGAGAAATTTGTTTTCCCCCATTTTTCTTGGAGCAATAATTCAAAAGCTATCACCACAGAAGGATGCGATGATGCACAGTTAGAATGAAATATTTAGGCAGATACATGAGAGTTAATTCAATCTTCATTCTGTCTGTCCATCAAAGTCATTCATCAGTGTCATTATATGTCTATTGGTTTGTTTCTCATCTACCTGCATTATTTGTAAAAGATAACAGCCAGCCAGTGTGTGTTGGCTGAGTGGATTTGACATTAATAAGAACATTGAGTGTTATAGCTATTGTCATACTTATTTAAACTTCTACAAATTTCGGGCCTGCTTCTCATTTCAATTTGACTTTTTCTTCTCTGGCTCACATATGCACAACCACACACAAATGTACACACAAAGACACACAGTACATGTGTGATTAAGAGTGTCCAGGCCTGTCATTATACAGTATGGTGTGGGGCAATGATGTCTCAGTAGGGCTCCGGCAAAAGGCAGAGCAAGAGTTAAGACATTAATAGGCAGAGAAAAGTCATACAGCATCACTGTCTACCTGTGTGCTGGGACTGGCAAGATCAAAGGCTGACTGAGAGAAGAGTGGGGGTGGTGGAGCAGCCAGATACACAGACACGGAGAAAGAGAGAGGAAAAAGTCATCCAGTGACAAGGAGACTGAGAGAATAGCAAGTTCTGAAAGCACAGAAGGGACAGGGAGGCAAGTAAAGAAAAAAAAAATCGACAGGGATGAATAAATAGAAGACGTATTCCTTCTGCCATCTGCTCTATTGTTGACTACAGTTTATGTCTTCCATTGGCCCCTGTGTCACCTTCTGTACGTCTTGTGAAATTTGGGAGGTCTAAAAACAAAGCAGGCATTGAGCTTACCTGGTCAGGACACGACCACTAAGTCATGCTAATTGGACCCAGACCCGCAGTGAAGTTGTTGTCCTGAAAAAAGAACGCTGCATTCACTTTAAAATAGAGACCAATTTTTGCAAAGGTTTGTGGATGTAAGTGTCAGGATGTTGGTTTAACATAATTTTATGACTGATTTTTGATTGCTCCACATCCCAGATTAAGATAACTTGAAAGTTTTTTAAGTGGATGAATCCAAAGGTGTTTTTGTCCTGTGTTTTGTAAAAGTGGTCTTATTAATATATACCGAAGGAAGAATAATTCCTGTGGGTACACACAAAGCCTCTATTCACTACTAAGCCTATTGAATGTGTGCCCTGCTGCCATTAACAACTGCAATTAGTAAAGAAAAAAAACCCTAATGTATCTGAGTTTATGGCACTTTAGAAAATGATGCACATAAGGATAATCTAAAACACAGTCACAAAGGGTTTGAGTGTGCAAGAGGCAACACAAAGCTAATCAAATTGCTGAAAACATTTTTGTAATTATTTAAAACTATATTAAATCATTGTGACAATAATTCATTCATCAAAGCTGTGCTGGAACTCAGTCATTTTTATCAGTGCCAGATTTTCTGTCAAAAATAAGAAATGCGGAGGAAAAAAAAATGTGTGAGAAAAGGCATGTTGCAACACTTGATAACTGCACATATTCTGCTATGACTCAAAATGAATAATAAATATATTATCTGTAAGTGCTTAAGTGCTGACATAAAATGTGATGAATGGGCTATTGAATATCCAGTCTGAGCATTTTAAAAGTAAGCTTCAGGAAGCTCCATTATACCTCAAATCACTCTGTGAATATGCTGTTAATTTGAGGAAGTGCAACCCATTTGATCCTTTGATTAAGATCCCCTACTAATGCTTTAAGATGTAAATGAAAGATACTGGTATGAAATCTATTTGCCTTTAATGAGCCCCTTCATTCTTCTCCCCACTGACTTCCGTAACCCTTTTTGTCCTTTGGGTGAAGAATCTTTTATTCATGCATTTCCTTTTCCTCAGGGTGTGTCCACTTCAGCAAGGTTTGAAGTTGCAAAGTTGAACAGAAGTGACGTAAAACTGAGATTCTATCTTGGTGCACCTTCACTTGATTTTCCTTTTTTTCATGTTTGAATATTACAGGGATCCATGCAGAGACCAAAATGAGTGTTAGCACAGGGCTTCACTGCAGGTGGTAGTAATATCACCTGAACAGCAGTGGCAGGGCAGACTATTATGAGACAGGATGATGGAACCAGTTTCTAAGATGAAATTAAAGTGAATGTAGTTAAGGTATGTAGTTTCCTTAAGTTAAACTTACAGCAGTCTGAGCTCATGTCACAGAGACAATTCATGTAAAAGATGGAAAAAGACTTACTTGTTTAATGTATATTCCTCACTTCAAGTGTTTACATATTAAAGGCGTTACAGAGGGTGTTTCTTTCAACAATTTTTGCAATATTCGGTAAAATTGGGTTCACTACCTCATACACTATGTTTAATTAAAAGCTTTAAATATATACTGTAAATATTATTATTCATCAGCTGTGAAAGTAATGGGGCTGAAAAAAAACACCCGCCAAACATTTCTGCATTCCTTAAGTTTTTCATTTGTCTACTGGCTCGTCATTCACTTTTGCTACCATAGTGAGTGATTGATGGTCAGTTCAATGGGTAATAGGCGAGATTGATCAATGAGAGTGATTGATTGGTGAGAGTAATACTGCGACCCGGAAGCTATGCGCACTCATCAAATGTTTACAGCAGATAGCTAACATCCTTCTGCTACCAGTTAGCGACGTTCAGACAACGACATTCCGTTTACTTGCGTTTGTGACATGATGGGAGAATCTGTACCTGCTGTCTGCTGAACACCCGTACATGTTTTTCTATGGCCGGCAGGGCTGGACTGGTCATCGGGAATAACGGGCATTTTTCCCGGTGGGCCGATGGTGATTTTAGGCCGGCCCGGGCCTTTTTTTTATTTTTTTTATTTTTTTATATGGTAGCTTTGGTAGTCAGAGGCATAAGTCATGACACTTATTGGTACAAAGCTGGTAGGTCGGCCCATTATTCCTGAGTGATTGTGGGCTGGACCAATTACAGCTGAGGGCCAATGCACCCCTCCCTCTTGGGTCACAGCTGTTAATCAATCACACAGAGAGAACTACATGAAGAGCAAAACATGGAAAGGTTTCACGGAGAAAATTAGGAATTAAAGAGACTAGTTCTTCTGCTGGCAAATGTATTACAATAACATAGATGTTTGCTGGTGGCTGTATTTATTTGTACTTTGTAATGAGCTGAAACACGATGGCTTACAATGAGCAAATCAATTTTGATTGAATCCATTCTTCATTAAACTTATACACTTTAAAAAATTGTCAAATAATTGATTGCTAGCAATTGAAGCTGCAATATTTTCAGGAACAATCTAAGTAATTTAAAACCTCCTGTAAGTCTCTCAGGTTTTTGAGGTTTACATTTGTAATGCCACAACACAATATTTCAGCAGTTCCTTCCTAACCTGTCCTTATATTTTTTATTTAGTTTCTTTTTTTACTGGTGGTCTTTGCCAGTTTGCATGTTTTCTCTGTACATGTGTGGTTTCTCTCCAAGTACTCCAGCTTCCTCCAACAATCGCCAAAACATGCCAGTTAAATTCTCCCTGTTGAATGTGAGCATGAATTGTTTGTCTCTCTGTTAATCTTGCCGAATAGCCTCTCACCTGACAGCAAAGCTAGAACACACTATCACGTTACATTTTATGGGAGTGTGGCCAAACTTTTAATTGATCATTTATGTTGGATGGCTGTCAACAGCCAACAAGTCCTCTGTTCCTCTTATGCAGGACTTTGTGCTCGTGAAGAGTGACGGCACTTGATCTCATTGTTAGTCACATTAAGGGGATGGAAATGTGATAAGTAAAATGACGGGAGCAGTGAACTGAAGAAGGAAAAATAACTAGAACCAGAACGTTTTCCTATCGACTAACAAAGATATTCTACCATCTGATCAGTATGATCTGTCCCAATCGTAGGGATTCTAACCCGAGGGAAATCTACAGTATTTTTCATGAAGATCTACAGTATAAATCATTTTTGCGAAAGGACATGAATGAACTAACATCTACTCACTCACTGGATCTAAAATAAACAAAGAAATTAATATTTGCATGCCATTTTATGACATAAGGACTATAAACATCTGCATATATTTTCAAAACAAAATAACTTCACAGTTTGTCAGATTCCTTACATTTTTTCTTGATGCTAACAGAGGGGGCAATGTAATAGGTTGTAAACCCCAATATAAGCACTCAGTAGGTATAAAATCACATCCTGAAATGGAATAAATTCATGTCCAGTTTTACTGATCTTCCCATCCCATTTGCATTTAATTTGTGGAGGGATAAGCCAGTACTTACACTAAGGCTGAGAAGAGCAGGTAGTTTCCTTTCAAATCCCATTTTGCTGCAGTTCTGTCTAGGGCTTTAGTTTTATATCTTGAGATCAATTCTGTCTTTTCTTCAAAGGATGAATGAATGTCTGGGCCAAGGTAATCTGTCCTGCCTTCACTCTGTTAAGCCTGTGCTTTGTCTTCTGCTGCAGCTGATATAGATGTCTTCTTCCTGCAGCTGCAGAGGGCTCACAGAGGTCTTTGGAGAGTGTAACGAGTAAAAAAAAATCTCTTGTTGCTATAGATTATCAGGTGCCACACTGCAGTCAGTCTTGATGTGCTCTTTATTTATTTTTTTTTCTTCTCCCCTTAGACTTAAAACTGTTAAGTTTTGATGAAACAGTAAATAAAGAAAAGTTAGTTGAGATGATCCTCTGTATCTGCTAGGACACTCATCACTTGAGTTTTAGCTTTCAGTATTTTGTTGGAAATCACCTTCACAGCTAGATGTGCCAGCAGAAACAACAAAACACTCTACCGTCTTTTGCCATTCGTTTCTTTAGCATCAGAGTAGATGACAATGACAGACAAACAGCAGATAAAAGTACAAAAGTTTTTTCTACTTTTTTTTTTTTTTTTATCTTCAAGGTGTTTTGGTTGTCCTTTGCATTCTGATCCATTAATTTTCCTCTGGCATTGGCTGTCACTGCTGGCATTGATGGTACCTGATGCGTTGTATCTCAGGGCATGAAACACAAAAGTTTTTTTCTCTGTGTCCCTTTGGTCCACAAATAAAACACTTGAAGTTTTGTTTGTGTTATGCAGTGCATTTGAACTACACAAAACTTAAAGATATTTGATGAGCTAAAAGGTTATTTTATTGTCTTTTACACAGCATCCCATGTGCTCAGCACTTCGTCTATGGGTTCTTCGTTCTTTGCTGGAGTGTATGCTCTTGTTCTCTTTTGTACAGCTCTCTTGTTTCAGTGAACAACCATATTAATATTTTGCCCATCTGCATGTTTTTGCATGCAGATGAGCATAACCACAGTCCAACTGGCCTCCATCAGTGTTCACTCTTTTCTGATGCTTTTCCTTCGAGACAAGTGGTGCAACAATCAATCAAGACCGGCAATCCTGCTCTCTCTTCTACTGATGGAATATTGACAAATGATTCTTGAAATGAGTGATGGATGCCCCAAAAGGCACTGAATCTATAGACCCACTTGTAGCTGTTCACGTCATTCATCGTGAAAAGCTTCAAGTTAAATGTTTTTTTACACACAGCAAAACATTAGTGTGAAAGAACTATCACTGTGTTTGTGATCTAATTTGATTTTAGCAGCAAAAACAATGACTAAGCTTTTCTGAATGAGTTGATATCCAGTGTGCAGCATCATGTGATCAGAGAGTAATCCATTTTTATTTTTTTTAGGTTGTATCAATCTGATCAAATCCAAGTCTTAAAAGGAGGTACTGTAGTTCCTGATGATGAACAGCAGCACAGTATATTACAGCTTGACATTATTTGTTTAACAAAAGCTAGTTTAAATGCCAACGTGTGTAAACTAAGTTAACCATATGATTCATAAGCTTGCACAAACTCATTCTTCTTTATTTAACGTTGTTCTAGTTCATTGAGGTTTACTGGGGGTGCTTTAGATCCTGCTGCAGCATTTCAGTCATACAGACGTCAGGACTTCGAATCATTTCAGCAACTTGATTCTTTTCTTTTTCAGCCACTTTATTTTTTGTCAATTTTCAGTGTATGAGGAATCATAGTCCTAACAACCCACTTCAGTCACGCTTTCATTGATGGCTTCATATCTACAATACTACTTTTTTTTTTTTTTTTTTTTTTTTAAGAAAGAACAGACTTCCTCCTGCTAGAGAAGCCATACTTGTTCAGTCTTTTCCGCACTGTACAGTCATGAACTTTAACCTTAAAAATGCTAACTGATGCCTGAAAAACCTGACATGCATTTCAAAAAAATGTTTGCAAATTACCTGAACATTGTGCAGTCAAATCTTTGCAGTGAACTTGCTGGGTCATCCACTCCTCTGAAGATTGGCAGCTGCCTGTCTGTCATGTCTGCTTGAGAATAAACTTTCTCACTGTAGAGTGAAGGACTCCAAAATGTGGGAACGTCTTGGAAACGTCCTTATAACCCTTCCCAAATTGATGGGTAGCAACAATTGGTTCTCTAAGGTCATTGTGGATATCTCACCTTGATATTGTGTTCTGCTGCAGGCCAGCAAACTGCCAAAACTTCTGTTTTTATATCAGAAGCGCTCACATTCCTTGATAAATAACTAATAAATTGCCTTCAACAAATTAACACTCTGCACCAACATTTTGGCTTCATTTTAGTTTCTATGAATAATAATGCAGTGAAATGTTTTTGCTCATCTAAAGCTGCTTTTGAAACCTGGTCCTGATATGCAAAACTAGAACCAACTGACTAAAGGTATACTTCTTTTCGAAATAGCTTTATATTATTCCTTTAATACTGCACAAAAAGGAAAAGAGAAAAGGGAATGTAGAAGCCCTGGTAATTCTCTACAGTTTAGTTGCAAGCTGTCTTGCCTGCTTGAGCAAACTGGGTTTCAGATGTTTGCTGACCAACAGCTCCCTGCTGCTCAAACATGGTTAAAGACAGCAGTATAACTGAACTGCATATCGACATGTTGTGGGTGTAGCTTACACACCTACAGCTAAGGCTTTCATTTCAAAAGGCATGGAATCCTTTTTTTTGTTCTATGTTTTTTCCCTTTTTTCATAATCAAGATGATTAAACATATAAACTAAATGGTTCAGAGAGGCATGGATTAACTTCATACCAGCATGTCCAAACACAAAATGACGGGTGAGGGTAACCAGAATGAAAAAAATGTCATTTGAGCTCAGGACAGATTAGTCTGCTTTGCTATTGTGTCCTCTGGCATTTAAGACTATCTGTGCTCCACATTTCTTTCTCATCCTGACTACTGTTCTACAATTCTTCCAATTTCCCCTCCTCCTCTCCCCTTATTGTCAATGACTAGGGTTTTAATGATTACATCTGGCGGTGCCACAAATTAATTCCTGCCTCTATGGCAAAAAGCTGTTCTCCACCTGATTATGCAAAGCAGGCCTACATTCGCTCCCTTTGAAGTGGAGGAAAAGCTGCTTAGAGATTCTCCCCTTGAGGAAACACTGCAGTATGGGGAACATCAACAAACCAGAGTTCACACAAAGGTCAGCAATATAGTTAACCCCAATGAATCTTCACTTCATCTCCACATCTCCCCGCTTTCAAGTTGTGTTGCTGTTGTGGTGGCGTAATGATGTGCTTACATCAGAGTGGAGCTATATTTCAAAGACATGCAAAAGTGGAGCAAAAGTAGGGCAGTCAATAAAAATAGCCCTATAAGTGCACCAAATAATGCTTGTGTCTATATGGCCAAACAGAGTAGTTAGATGGAATGGGTGCAACACTCTTGCAGCACTCCTATCTCAACAATCATATCTACGACCGCGTCTCGAGGGACTCGGAGACCAACTCACTATATCTGGGAGGGAGACAAGATGTTCTACACATAACTGCCTTTGCTTCAACATATTTTGTTGGCTCGAAATAGCCTAGTCAAAAGGTAATAAATAAATAATAAAAAAAAGGGATTCTTGTGTATTTCTTATGTTTACTGTCAATACACCATCACTTCTGATTGGAGCAATCACAGCCGGTGAAAGCTGCAACACCATGATGAAACATCTGCTTTTCCTCATGCACTACACACCGACAGTCCCCCAAGTAATGAGCCAGTGATGATACGGCCATCTCAATCACAGCAAAAGGAGCTATACTGTGTGATAATCAACATGGCAGATTTATGATTATGTACAGACAGACAAAGCAGCAAAGAAACTGCAGGAATGAAGGGAGAATCTGTGCTGGTTTAGCTATCACAGCTCTAGCTAGTTCTTAAACTCGTTTCTTAGAAAGGAAGTCACTGCCTCCTGTTAAGAAAACATTTACAATGCTATTGTGGCACTTTTTGAAAATACTATAAAAATAACACTAGGTGATATGATGGTTCATTTCTATAATGTTT
The DNA here is from genome assembly GCA_023101725.1 of Atherinomorus stipes. Lineage (NCBI taxonomy): Eukaryota > Metazoa > Chordata > Actinopteri > Atheriniformes > Atherinidae > Atherinomorus > Atherinomorus stipes. The sequence goes on along the minus strand of JALJCO010003962.1, from coordinate 1,167,793 downwards.
TAGAGTATTTAGGGGGAAAAAAAAAGCATGAAATACAAATCCATCTAGAAAGACTTACAAAAACTAAATCCTAAATCACTATTGTTCAGCTGCAACAAGACGACATGCAGTGTGATGGATGGGAAAGTCTGAGGAGGGAAAATACAGATGCGAGTTGCCCTTTTAACATTTTAAGAAAGCCTTGATATGGGGAATCTTTTAGATTGTTCATGCTGGTACTGTATTTCACTAACTCGAGCTATCTAAACAAGCTTGTATCTTTTCTACCAGCAAATTTAGATGCTTTACATTAAAGCCCCTTTCAAACATGCACTGCTATTCCGTACCCTGACAGGAATTGAATGTGCAGGTGTCATATCTGAAAGGTGCTCCTCAGAAACAATTAGTTCCAGCAATCTGATCAGGTCAGACCAAATTATAGATATCTATCGCTTTCAAAAGGCAGAAGTGTGAACTGCAGCAATCCATTAAAGTACAGACACACACAGAAACCATTAGTTAATTTGGCATAATCAGTTGTTCAGGAGAATCCAACAGATTGTGTTAATAAATAAATGAATAAACAAATAAATATATAAATATCAAAGCTGCCCAGACTTTGCAACTCTGTGGTTTGATCTATGATAGCAAGCCAATAAAAGAAGAACAGATGAGGATAATAGTCACTGCGGTGCAGTTAAGCCATTATGTGTAACAATGACTGTTCAACAAGCTTAAACATGAAGAAAAAGTGATACAGTCAACCCTTTCTGTGCATGACATACAGCAGAAAACTATGTTGTTTCACATCACCACTGTCAGCTTAAAATGCCACCATGACTTGTTACAGCAAAAATACGTGCAAAAATGAACAACCAGAGATTTCCGAGACATCACATCCATGAGGACTGAAGTGATACACTTCACATGGTATACAGTCCAGCTGTACACATGAAAATGTTGTGTAAGAACAACACCTCTTCCATCACTTTTAGATACAAACCTGAATGAAGCGTGTTCACTAATAATGCAAAAAAATTAGCAGTAAAAAATTAGAGATTCACAGAGAAAATAAAGCTCCAGACTAAACTTTAAATGTTCATTCTGAAGCTTGCAGGAGTTAAATTCATCATAGTTTCACCAATAGTTTCAAAGAACTTGAAACTATTGGTGAAAGAGCAATATCTAATTTTACCTTATTGTACACCACATTCCCAATACTACAAGAACCCTTTTTGTTAGCAGCACATAGGTATGTTATGTTCATTTAAATTCAACATTTTCTAAGTAATATGTGGTGTTGAAAGCATGTTCCTCTGAAGACTTTATTTTGCCTACAAGTACAATACAGGACATTTTATTTTCATTGGTGAAAATAAGCTCTGACTGACAAGTGATCCTAACATCTCAAGAGCCCTTATGTACAGTATGGCATATGTTCACTGAGCTATTTATTGATCAGAATGTTTCGGAGGAAAACTCCACATATTAATCTATTTTAGTAAGCACTGTACTGAAGGCTCATTCTGCTGCCACAGACTTGGACCATAACAAGAGTAAGATGAATTTCTGTATTTACAATAAAGCAAACAATTGCTCCTATTATGATGTCCCAGAAGTTGCCGGTTGTCAGTACACAACTTACAGTACACTGGAAAATATTTTATATGGAGTGTTAAATGCAATGGGAAATGTCATTTTATCCACCAATGCAAGTGGCTTCACCTTTTCTGTTTTTTCATGAATCAATCTTGGGTTTTTTTGAAACCCAAAACTAAATACTTTTATCTAAATTGTTAAATAAATTTGCTATTTCAGACATACTGATGTTGTAATGGTATTTTAGCTGATTATAAATAGAAAATTATCCTCCAGAACTGATGCAGAAATCTTAGTTGATGCTTGTCTCTACATCTGCCATTTATCCATCCACGACTCATTTTGACATCTAGCATGGTTCTGCGTGACACATATTTATCTGTGGCTGAAATATGTTGAAATGACAGGAATCCTGTTTCTTGAAATAGAAACAGCAACACCTTACTCTTTCAACTGGATTGCCATGAATGTATTAGCAGCAGTTTAGACTTGTACAGATAAGCCAACAATTTTCCCTCTTGCAGGGTAATGTATGTTTTTAATATGTGTTGTTTATTCATGTATTCCTTGGGTTTTGAATTTCCTACTTTAAATCACTGCCAAACTGATTTCCAACAAGAAAAAGAAACTAAGTTGTGGAGTACAAATAAAAAAGCAAAGCTTTTAATCTCAGATTTTCTAGTGTCTTTGAGGAATGTTTAAAAGCAGCAACATTATACCATCTCCTATTAAGTTCATAACTGGAGTTGTGTTTCTGGCCTCCAAATGAATAAGCACAGCCTTATTTTATGTGTTTTGGGGCTGCCAAATGTTCTACTTAAATCTTTTGGATATCAACAGTTGATGCTAAAGCAGTGAACCAAAGTCAATAGTTTTAGTTTGAACAGGTAAAAAATGAGCTGGCTTAAGACTCATAAAGTTAAGAGGATGTGATCAATTTGGGAGATATTTTTGTAGGTTTATCACTTTAAAAAAAAAAAAGCCCCTCTTGCACTGTGACTTTTTCATTTATTTCTTCCATTGTTAAAAAAAAAAAAAAAAATTGCATGCATTCAGCAGACATAAGTTTGCAGGCAAGTATGAATGATGGTAGCAATTTTCTATTTTTATTTGCTTGTTGCTTCATGTAAAATATCACACAACCCACTCACATATAGAAAGAAACCAGCCATTAACAACAAAAACTACATCAGAAAAACAAACTTCCTTCAGATTTGTGTTGCAGTGATAAAAGTGCATAGAAGTGCATCACTTATGACATTTTTCAAGATACAGTCTGTGTTGACCCTGACATGTTTATAAATACTGCTGCTAACACATGACTTTGTATTGAGGTTTTCTGTAACTTACATTTTTATTTCATTTCATTTCAAACATTTTCCCTGGATATAAAGATTCACTTCATTCCTTTCTTCTAATACGAGACAAAAACATAGGTCCCCAGGTCTTGCCAGGCTGGGGCACCACTAAAATGCCAAGTCTGTGGTGACAAGTGGCCGTAGAGCTGTCCTGTGGCAACAGGGATGGGTCAGGATATAACTGGTTATAACCAGGGTGAGAACTAAATTCAAAGTAATTCTTTAGGGGAATGGCAATCTCCTCCCATAGATCTTCAAGTTCAGCCTCAGGAAAGTCTTTCAGCACTGTCTCAACAACAGCGTAGTTCTCAAAGCTTGAAAGTGTGCAGGTTGAATAGACCACGACACCCCCTGGGCGCACTGCGGATAATGCAGACCTGTAAGGAGAAGACAAACACTGTGCTTCATGACAATAGACTTTAAAACTGAACTTGATATATCCTCTGTTTTACTCTCTAAGCTGTTTTTGGCATTTGTGAAGTCAATGAAAAGCTGAAATGATACTGAAATGGTTAATCAGCCATCTTTATAACTCTATAGGCCCAAGCTACTGGGAACCACCTATGACACACTGTGTTGCTCTCTTTATTCTGCTGTATGTAGACTTCTCTCTATATTGTACATATGAATACGGCTTTACCGCTGTCACTAACTTGTTTCTCTCTCTTTTTTTTTTCCTATTGAAGAGGAGGGCTACCCCACAAAGCAAGATTTGTGATTTACTAAGCTATGTTGAGTAAGTTAGTTTTTTCTGTCTCTCAAAGTAGCTTTCTTTCAACCTGGCCATGTGACCATCAAAACTAGGCTGGACCCAAAACCTGCTTCAGAAAAGTTTATGTTTAAAGTTCTGTAATAAACCGTCTGAAAAACAAAAGTATCATTCTTTTACCGATTCTTGTCCTGATGTTATCCGAAAATGTAATCAGTCTGAGAACATTTAAATGTTGTCAGGCAGAAATATTAATTTTTCTGACACTGTAGCAAAACTGAGAGTAACTGACTTTGAATAAATGTTGGATGGTTGAATAACTGACAGAAAATAAATTATGTAACTGTTATCTTGACAACTGATTAGTGTCACACATTGGGAAACAGATTTAACTACAATACCAATCTTGATTTAATGGCATCTTTCCTGCATTTAATCTATTAATTTTGACCAACCAAGCATTTTAATCCCAACTAATCATCCCTCTTGACAGAAACTCAGTGCTGAATTAACCATTTATGATGCAGATTCTCAGCTGAAGAATTAAAGTACTGTAAATATCCAAATCTGATAAACCTGACATTGTGCCACCAACAAGGCTTTGCTGCCACACACACATATACACATTTGTTTTTATATCCCCGAGGGGTATTATCCGTCATTGACATAATGCATTCCCTAGCCCCTTACACAAAAACCTGACGCCCATAACTGATTTTGCCAAAACTAACAATTGTGCTAACCCTAACCACTAGATGGCGAGTTAGCATATTGTCTCTCTGAATGCATGGCCTGTTGGGTTCACTCGGAAAAATGTCACAGCAGCTGAGTGTCCGGCTTCTTCAAAAAGCCCAATAATGAAGATAGTGTTGACAAAAGAGGTGAAAAAAGGAAGACTGATGCAGTGGAAGATGAGGGACAAAAAGTAATCAGTCTTCTGGCACCAACTGAGACAACCAAGCATTTAATGGAAAAATGCTACCGAATATGTCATTATTATATGTATATATTTAATTAAAGTGACGGGTAAGAAATAGATTATGACTGGATTTTTATGACCCTGCCAGTCAAAATGACGGACAACGAAAAGTCTAGCGCAACCTCTGATATATATATATATATATATATACACACACACATATATACACTGTATATATATATATATATATATGTATGTGTGGGCACGCTTTTGCAACATTATGGGTACCATGTTCCGGATTTTTACCATCACCGTGGGGACGCCTTGCCCTCGTGGGGACATTTTCCCAGTCCCCACGGGTACAAACCCCTTTTGAGGGTCAAGATTAGGTTAGAGATTAAGTTAAATTAGGTTTTGAGGGTTAGCACAAGGGTTAGGTTTAGGCAATCAGTTACGGGCGTATGGTTTAGGGTAAGGGGCAGGAAATCATTATGTCAATGGATATACCCCACGGGGATATAAAAACAAACGTGTGTGCGTGGGTGCGTGTGTGTATATGTGTATACATGCATACGGTTGTTCAAATCCAAACCTATATGGCCCTGTGTGAAAATGTGATTGCCTGCCCCCCGCTTTAAAACACAAATAAATCTTTGGAAAGCTGAGTTCAATTTCTCTAGCCACACCCAGGCCAGATTACTGCCACACCTGTTCCAATAGGACCTGCCTGACAAAGTGAAGTAGACCAAAAGATTCTCATAACTCAAAAGCTAGACATCATGCTGCGATCCAAAGAAATTCAGGAACAAATGAGAAACAAAGTAACTGAGATCTATCAGTCTGGAAAAGGTTTCAAAGCCATTTCTAAAGCTTTGGGACTCCAGCGAACCACAGTGAGAGCCATTATCCACAAATGGCAAAAGCATGGAACGGTAGTGACATTCCCAGGAGTGACCGGCTGACCAAAAATTTCCCCAAGAGCACGGCGACGACTCATCTAAGAGATCACAAAAGACCCCAGAACAACATCCAAAGAACTGCAGACCTCACTTGCCTCAATTAAGGTCAGTGTTCATGAGTCCACCATAAGAAAGAGACTGGGCAAAAATGGCCTGCATGGCAGAGTTCCAAGACCAAAACCACTGCTGAGCAAAAAGAACATAAAGGCTCATCTCAGTTTTGCCAGAAAGCATCTTGATGATCCCCAAGACTTTTGGGAAAATACTCTGTGGACTGACGAGACAAAAGTTTAACTTTTTGGAAGGTGAAGTTCCCATTACATCTGCCGTAAAAGTAACACGGTATTTCAGAAAAGGAACATCATACCAACAGTAAAATAGGGTGGTGGTACATGTAGTGTGATAGTCCGGGGCTGTCCACCTCTGAATGGCTTAAGAAAAACAAAATGAAGACTTTGGAGTGGCCTAGTCAAAGTCCTGACCTGAATCTGATTGAGATGCTGTGGCATGACCTTAAAAAGGTGGTTCATGCTGAAAACCCTCCAATGTGGCTGAATTACAACAATTCTGCAAAGATGAGTGGGCCAAAATTCCTCCACAGCGCTGGAAAAGACTCATTCCCAGTTATCACAAACGTTTGATTGCAGTTGTTGCTGCTAAGGGTGGCCCAACCAGTTATTAGGTTTAGGGGGCAATCACTTTTTCACACAGGGCCATATAGGTTTGGATTTTTTCCCCCTTACCAAGAAAAAACTTAATTTGAAAACTGCATTTTGTGTTTACTTGTGTTATCTTAGTCTAATTTTTAAATATGCTTGATGATCTATGGGGGAGTGGGTGGCCTAGTGGTAGCGTCGTGGGCTTTGGCGCGGAGGACCCGGGTTCGAGTCCCCGACACGACTCCTAGGTTAAACACTGTGGATCCCTGAGCAAGGTCCTTAACCCTCCAAATGCTCCCCGGGCGCTTTAAGTAGCAGCCCTCTGCTCTCTGATACTCAGTACAGAGATGGGTGAAATGCAGAGCCTAATTTCCCCTCGGGGATCATACAAGTATAACAAAAAAAAAAAAAAAAAAAAAAATGATCTGAAACATTCAAGTGTGACAAACAGTGTGGCAAAAAAATAAGAAATCATGAAGGGGGCAAACACTTTTTCACACAGCTGTATATTCATGCATCTTCCTAATTTGTGAACAAGTTCATTCTACTGCTGACATGTGATTTAACAAATTAGAAAATGAATTAGTCTGGGCTTTAATATATTAGAGTATTCAACCAATAAAATTTGATTAATTCAATGGATCATGTGATTTCCACATTATCACGAGTCACTGTTATAAGTTATAGTTCATCTTGATGTCATATAATAAACAAAAAGGCATACGTTTCATCCATCCAATTTTTTGCCATTTATCCGAGGTCAGGTCGCAGGGGCAGCTGCCTAAGCAGCGAAGGCCAGACTTCCCTCTCCCTGGTCACATGCACAATAGCATCCGGTGGGGCGTGTCCAGAACACCTCACCAGGGAGGCATCCTGACCAGATGCCCAAGCCACCTCATCTGGCTCCTCTTGATGCAGAGGAGCAGCGGCTCTACTTTGAGCCCCTCCCTGATGACTGAGCTTCTCACCCTCTCAGAGCCTGGCCACCCTAAAGACAACACTCATTTCGGCCGCGATCTCATTCTTTGGGTCACTACACACAGCTCGCGACCACAGGTGAGGGTAAAAACGTAGATCGACCAGTAAATCAAGAGCTTCGCTTCCCAGCTCAGCTCCTTCTTCACCACGACAGACCAATCACTGTCCTCATCACTGCGGATGCTGTACTGATCCATCTGTCAATTTCCTGCTCCATTCTTCCCTAACTCCCTGAGATACTGAGATACTAAGACCCTGAGATACGTGAACTCCTCAACCAGGGGCAGGACCTCACTCCCGACACGAAGAGGACTCTCCTCCCTTTTCCAGCTGAGGACCATGGTCTCAGATTTGGGGGTGCCGATTCTCACCGCAGCCGGCTCACAATCAGTTGCGAATCGCACCAGTGAGAGTTGGAGATCACAGCGGATGAAGCCAACAGAACCACATCATCTCAAACAGCAGATCCTGAGGCCACTAAACCGGATCCTCTCAACACTTTGGCTGCGCCTAGAAATCCTGTGCATAAAGGTTATGAACGGGATCAGTGACGATGGGCAGTCTTTGCGGAGTCCAACCCTCACTGGAAACGAATCCAATTTACTGCTGGATATGCTGACCAAGCTCTGGCACCGGTCATACAGAGACTGGACAGCTTGAACAAGGGAGTCTGGTACTCCACACTCGCGTAGTAAAGGAGACACAAAGGGACACGGTCGAACATCTTCTCCAAGTCCACAAAACAATCATATAATTACACATGAATTTGCGCAACAAACAATTTCCTGGCAAAAAATATTTGTCTGTCTTTGTTGTAGCAACTGTGTATAGACACATGCAGTGACTGTGTAATTACGGTGTGAACACCTGTAATGTGATATAAAAACAGAATAAAGTTTAATTCAATTGTTTTCTTTTCTTTTTATAAATATAAATTACTAGTGTAGCATGTTAGAGCAGGCATTTTCTATTTCTGGGACTGGGCTACCTGAGCAGTTGAGCCTGTATCACAGGCAGCTGAGCTCTGTCCTTCAGTCTCTGCTCCACCTGCTGGCTGCTGCTAGAATACAGCCAGCTCCTGTCATTAGAACACGGAGCATCGACTAAAACCTGCCACAAAAAGAGAAAGAAATAAGTAGTTTAAGCATGTGAGTTGGAGAGTTAACAAAAGTGAAAGAAAATAAATAAATATATAAATAAATAAGAGACAGAAATGTGAAAGTTAATATTTAAAATTGATAATGAATGGTCACAGCAGATTAAAAGAAAGATGATGGATGACTTGTCCAAATTATGGTAAGTCACGGTGGAAAAAGGATTTCATCCCCTTCAAAATCATCCATGCCTCACACAATTAATTAAATAGAAGACAACAGCTTCTGAGACTTTTACACCTCAGCTTACAATACCCCTAACAAATCTGTCCTTGAAATCCAAATCAGTGCCAGGCTACAGCTTCTGTCCGATTTGCCTCTCTCTTTATTTCTTTAATCATACTGTTCATAGTAAACCCTCTCATTCTGAATGTTTCTTTTTTAACATCCTGCTCCATTATCAGTCACTGAATTCTTTTATTCTTTCCAGCCATTTGTCTGCCTCATCTCAGCCCCTGTTTGGAATAAACACTTTTCTTTTCTGCTGGGTTTATTAGCTCCTGTTCAAAGGCTTACTGTTCTCATTCATTTATAACCATGGCCTTGGATAACAAAAAGTGCATCACCTTAATTTGCTGGATACTGAAATGAAATTCAATCACAAGCCGCCATAAACATGACAAGAGTTCATTGCCCACCTTGTCATAAAAGCCAGTTTCACTCTGCCCAAAAGACTGTCCATCCTGTGCAGACACAACTACTGTGTTGTTTAGTGAGCTGGGCAGAAAAGACTCCAGGGTTTTGCTCAGCCAGTCCCGTCTGTGAGGATCTGGTTCATTACAGCAGAGAAGCCCTGAAACATCGCACAGGGCAGAAATACTGATTACCAGTGGTTAATAGGATCGCAAAAAGGTTGCTTGTGACTGAGGAAAATATTACTTTCAATCATGAGAAGCAGAAAAGAGAGCTAAGAATACTTGGTATCTAAATTGCATCATTTTTACAAATATAACCAAACTCTTGTTGGTATATATATTTTTTAAAGGTTGTAAAGTAATTTCATATGTGTTTTTGTGTATTGTGTGAGTGTTATTATATTAAGGTCACTTTGATTAAGTGAACTATTAATATATATTGTGCATCGAGTAATATTAACACTTCAGAACTGAGTTGTGTAAACACAAAATACAAAACCTAGCATTTTACTATGAAGGTAAAATGCTATATGTGCTATAGTTGTCACAAAGGCATAACCTTTGTGACAACTTTTAAATGATTACAGGTAGAAATATCAGCTTTTTTTATCACCGTTACTGACATCTGCTAAATTTGATGCCACTTCCACAAACAAATCAGTTTTTATATGATATCAATTATCAAATATAAGACACCTGGAGTTGCACTTTGCATTATGGCTATCGTTTTGCCCCCAGGAGCGGCGCAAAGATCCAAAATCTTGTCTCCATCTCTGACTTGCAGAGCGAGCACTGGAAGCAGGGAGGCAGCATTCAGGAGGTAGTACTGCTTCAGCCGACCAGGTCTGTGAGCCTGAGAGGGAAATCTCAGTGGACTTGAGTGGATGTAACATTGCAGTGAAGTATGGGGTAGAGTGAGAGAGGGCTCTGACAGAGAGTCCTGACTGCGAGCATGAGAGGTGATGGCTGGCTGGGAATCTGAGTCCTCAGGAGGGCCCTTGGAGGTGTAGTGACAAGACAACAGATTATCTTTTCCTATTTTGCATTTAGAATTAGACACAGTGGAGGCACCGTTACATAGCAACTGTGACACACGTGTTTGTGGCAGCAATGCTGAAAAGCCCTGAGACTGAAGAGTCTGCGTGATGTCTGTCACAACGCTGAAGCGATTGAGCATTACTCCATACTGCCAAGACTGAGGGTCCAGAAGAACTGCTCTGCAGGACAGAAGCAATACCAGTGAATGAGTTACAGAGCTGCAGACTGTGTGCAACTGTGCAACCTGCTGTAATAACTGTAAAGTTACCTTGCAGATGTCCACAAGTCTCCAAGTTCTTCACTGTACTGCTGGTCAAAGTGATCGAGGACTGCTGGACATGGGGATCTTTGTTTTTTCTGTGTCTTTCTTACCTAAAACAAGATGTTCAGCTTAAATTTCGACAAAATTCAGCAACAAAACCAAAAAGTACAACAAAAATGTCTCACATTTCAGAAAACCAAACACTGAAAAATGCTACTATTTTTGGATAAACATCTCTCAGGCAGCTTTCTGAAAACACAACTAAATGCTTTGCAAATATCTGTGTTTTATATTTTATTTTGCAAAACACTGTCATTACTTTTGTTATTATTTTTCATAAACATGTTTTTTGTCCTACTGGTTGTGATTCTTCTCATTTTAAATAAAATGTAATGAATATTTTCTACAGTGTATTTACAGAAACTATCTCAAGTTTTATATTTTTACAATATTTTTTTCAAACTTCCAAAATCTAATGCTTTTGTTTTTTCTATGGTTTTCGGTTTTGTTTCTGTGTTCCTCCATTATCATACCATAAGACCACGTGTAAAAGTTATTCTAAAACTACAGCAATACTTTTAAGTTTCAGGTTAATTTCCCCTTCAAGGTGCCCAACTCAGGTTTAAAGGAACCGTTTAGTGTTTTATACACCAGCTACCCCTACTGGATATTAAGTGTGAAAACACTCCTTAATGGAACTGCAAGATGTTTAGGATGTCTAGCTAAACTTTGAATGCACAGGTGTGGCCAAAACTTGAGATTGACAAAAATATTAATGTTCACAAAGTCTGGTGCTTCAATTTTTATCATGGTAGTTTACTCCAGAATATTATGAGGAGGGGTCAGATTATTTGCAATTAATTGCAAAGTCCTTCTTTGCCATGAAAATTAACCCCAGAAAACATTTTCACTGCAAATACAAGCTAATATCAGGACATCAACCTGGCATTCTGACTGAGTGAGAGTAACAGACTGGGTGCTTTAAAAAGATGGTGGTGCTTGACATCATTGACAGTGGAGACTTTTGGGGAAAGGCCTTTTTCTCCAAGAAAACCATCAGGGACAGACTGGTATTCTACAAAAGCTACAGGAATTGGACTGCTGGGGACTAGGGGACAGCTGAGATGAAGCAAAAATAAATAAATAATGGTCTTACTACTATATTATATGATGTAGTGGAAACAATTCATGTCATAATTTCACAAAAGGAATGATCGGTTAAATAATAATACACAAACATAGACCCTCAAAACGACACAGAATCAGGATGACAAAACCAAAAGCCTAACAAAACAAACACATAAGACAATTTTAGGGGCATTAGCTTCCACATACGGACAATACAATGTAATATTACACAATGCAAGAAATTAAGAGATTACGAAAGAAAACAACACTTGAAAAAGTCATAAAATAATTTTTAAAAGTTCAGTTAAAATTGTCTGCTGTAAATGAACTAAAAGCGAGTTAATCCCACTGCAAAAAATCAATCAATCAATTAATTAATCAAAATTGTGAAGTTTGATTACCTTGTTATTCCGGGCTCCTTTTCCTTTAATCGGCTGTAAAACTACATTGGATCCTGTGTGGCAGTTAGATGACCATAAACGCCACAGAAGTGTTGGCGTTAGCTTCTTCATTGCCAACCAAATTTTCCACCACGTCCTGGTAAACTGACGCACTTACAGCATATCTGCATATATCCCAAATTCACGAATATACCTTTACAATTATCTATTAACAGGATAAAACACTACGAGATGCATGACACTGGTGAGTACGTGCTTAAAATTCTTCCCCCTTCCTAACATGAACTTTGCTTTGGTTCCGTCCTCCAGAGGTCCGGAGGGGAAGGTAACGCTTCGTGGATTCATGTATATTCCATAACCGATAAATGAAAGCGTAACGGAACATGTCCGCAGTAACACTCTATGTACTTGATTAGTGTTAATATTTTCAAGTGGACTTGAGCAAAATTAACCCCGAAATTCAGCCCCCCCAGCCCCCTCATGGTTTTAGAAACGTTAAAGGGACTAGACTTTTCGAAAACCCTACATTTAAACAATGGCCACCACATCTTTATGGGGCCATTTCTGATGGTTTCCTCGTGCAGAGGAAAGAGGACGCTCAGTGGATGCAGTTTCTTCCTACGCCAACATGACCTGATTCAGATGGACAAACTCTCTCATCAAGTTCTCTGCAAGTACGTAAACGAGTCATTACTTTGATTCAGGTGTGTGAAAGTAGGGTTACCTGGAAGACCTGCAGGGCAGTGGGTCCTGAGGACCAGAGTTGAGAAACACCGTTTTAGGGTAACAAGTATAATAAAGCTGGTTGTCTGTATATTTGAGGGAGGTTAAATTACCTAAACATAGTCTATGGCAAAAACAGAAGATGCAGTTTTACCCCATCAGGTGAAATTTGAATGTGTGTGAGAGAGTGTACTACAAAGGAAAAGCAGCCTGCATCTTTCAGAATAGCTTTAACTATTAAGTAAAATGAGATTTTCTTCATCGTGTGCATAATTGTGCGGGGCACACACAATTTAAAGGCAAATAAATAAAAGACAAGGTCCACACATTCAGTCGTCGTCAAAATTATTCATACTCTCCAGTTAAAGAAAATGCATAATTCACAATAGTTATTAAAATATTGAGAAACTTGTGAAAGTAATCAATCAAAATTTAAAAAATTGAATTTAATGAAATGAGACTACTTTTGAATTGTAGTTGGGAAAAAAAAATACATGTGTGTGTGTGTGTATATATATATATATATAAATAAAACCTTAAACTGTCTCAGACAAATTACAGCACCTTGTTCACGGACAGTTGACCAAATTCCTGTCAATAGGTGCAGAAGTCAAATGTTACAGAGAACACTCGATGCCATACTGCTCAAGAAAATTTTAGTTTGGGAGCCCCATCATGCTTGTTTAGTCGTTTTAATTTTTTGTGTTTGTTTTTAATATTTCTATGGAACCACAATTCAAAATCAATGTCAAGATATTCATCATTTTTATTTATGATAACTTTGTTCAAATTCAAACTATTTTCACTAACAGCTGATTTTTTTTTCCCCCATATTTATTGGGAGGGTATGGATAATTTTGAGCGACTGCATATTTTAAAAAATAAATAAATGAATAAACATGACAACAAATTTACGTACAGACACATGAAGAATTGCTTTATATCCGTTATTGGTTGCATGTTTTTTTTTTTAACAAAAATTTTGATCAAAAATACATTATGTCAAACCCATCATTAAAGTGATTTGAGTTCAGCAGAGGTCCTTACATCAAATTCACAATCTTTCAGGAAACACTGACAAGAAAAAGCAACACTCAGTTGATATTATCCTGCTACTCAAACAACTGACAATTGTTGACATTGTGATTTTTTCTTGTACAGCAAATGCCAAACATTACATGGCAAACAGAATAAGGAATGCAACCATCAGACAGAAGAGACCCATAGCTTCAGACAGAGCGAAGCCCAAGATGGCATAAGAGAACAGCTGCTGCTTCAGAGAGGGGTTCCTGTTGAGACAAGAGAAGTCAGATGAGACACAGTGGAGACCACAGAGCTAAAGGTACAACTCCTGAGAGGTTTTGATGTTTTTTGTGAACAAATATTGCCTAAAGTTGCTTTGTGAATGGGGGAAAGAAGGGAAAAAATAAACAAATAAATAACTATACCTGGCATATCCAATAATAAGGCTGCCAAACACAGTTCCAATTCCAGCTCCAGATCCCGCGACTCCCACAGTGGCAGCTCCTGCTCCAATGAACTTTGCAGCTGTGTCGATATCACGGCTCACAGCGCTGGTTTGGAATCCTCGCACTGCCACCTGCTGCTGGGAGGCTGCAGGACTCAGTGGTGCCAGGAGTGAAGCAGTCTTTATATGAATACAAAAAAAAAAGTACATGAACTGAATATGTATCCACTGTGCATCTATCTAAAGTTCCCTACAAACTCAAGGGAGCATTTAACCTGCAAAACAGGCCAACAACTCAAACAAATGGTTTACAGACCTGACTGACTACATTTATGCAACAGGAGACAAATCAGAGACCCAAAAATCTACAAAGGAACATCACCAAGGCACCTGTGTCACACACATCACTGACTAACTGAATTTAGAAGACCTATCCTCATTTTATACAGAGGCATTTTGGGCTACCTCTGATAACACCTTTAAAAATTGAAAAATGGAACGACAGTGTTCACACCATACACGATTTGGGCATCAAGGGAGGGGTTTTGATGCTAAAAGCGCATTTGGTCTGAACACACTGTAGGACTAGTTTGCATTTTAGCATCAATCTGGTGAAGTCGGGCTACTGAACATTAGTGCAGTTTTACAGAGAAAGTGTAAGGAAACCTCACTTACTGATGCAGAGTCTGCATGTGTTTCAAATATATCAGTATGTTGTGCATTTAGGCTAGTTAGCTACATGTAGCTGTGCATGTCACAACTGCTTCTGAAGAAAATTCCTAGATATAAAACTTAATGTCATCCATGCTGCCCTTATCTTACAGTCCCTTCCACAGTGTCTATCTACATTAGCAGCAGACATGAATGTCTGTTATTTTGCGGGGTTATTTGTGGGGTTATTTTGCTGACAATTAAGCTCCATGTGTAAAGCCTAGGGCCTGTTATTAATTACTGCATAATATCCAAAGTTAATGCCTACTTACTATATGCATGTGAATTAGACAATGTGTGTAGCAAAAGGAGACAAATAGTACTATAATAGCTTAAGACGGCTCTGAATAAGTTCTCAATATTCTGTGTTGGGTGCTTACCTCTGCTTTCCTGTCTGACACTACTGCTGCTGAGAGTGGTCTGTAGAGTGCCCGTGATCCAGCACGGACCTGTAAAAAAAAAAAAAAGGGAAACAAACAAACATATGGCACTCGTGGTCTGATAAGGTGCTTACCAGTCTTTTAACCTCTTATATTTGTTACGGCCATCTGGTCTGAATCAATCTATTCTGCTAAAGAAAGCACCGAAAGGCAGGAACTTTTGGCAACATACTGTCAATCTCAACCGGCAATAACGACAACAGCGGTGTGTCATTGGATTAATTCCGCTTGATCAGCTCAGTATGTAGCTTCAATAGCTCCTATTCTTTATATTCTTTACTTTTAGAGGATGGTAGTTAAAATTAGTTAACAGACATGCAAATAAAGAAAACTGCTGGCTAATGCAGTGGGTAATTTCTGATTTGCCCAGATAGAAACTACGACGTCCTTGCAGGTATGCACACCAGCTGACTTTAGCAGAGGGTCAAAGACGGCTAAATGGCACGGCTAACTCGGTGACAGTGTTAGCAAGCTACTTTGTAGCTACTGAATGTTAGCATTCAAGTTAGATAGGCAGCATATGATATTTCTGCACACTGTCTTGTTGAAATCAGGCGCGATTTAGAGCTTAACAGTGATCAATCATCATTCATTCATATAAACTTACCAGAGAGGGCGTGGAGACGAACTTAGCGCAGGCATACATTACGACTGGACGTTCAGGTCAGGTCAGCTAGAGCAGCAGGCGTGTATCCGATGTCTGAAGGAATATAGAACAAAACTGTTAAAGTCTGTTATCCCTGTTTTCCTTTTCCCAAATAATAGAGTATAAAGTATAAAGCATGCAAAGTTAAGTGGACGAGTATAAGGTCAAGATCAGCTGCAAATATCGTACAATGTCATAAAATGCTAACTAGTTGAACACCAGAAGAAGACTGAAGAGCTGTAGTTAATTAAAATAAACAAATACCAAGTAAAACAGAAGCGTCAAATGTCTATAGTTCACTAAAACACAGTTTGTGACAGAGGAGGTTAGCTCTCACCGGTCTGCTGTAAAGGTCGAACGCACGAGAGGCATACGCATGCGCTGTGTCACTTATAGAGAGTGCATTTCCGGTTTCCTGACGTGGGCGCTGGGTGGTACTGTTTGGATGTATAACACAGATCTTCGTGTCACACCATGAAGGTTAAGCGTGTCTTCTATAAAGTTACACTCTTAAGACTCAGTTCACACAAACTCTGACGATGAAGATATTTCATTTACGTCCAAGGAGAAGCTTCTCCCGGTTTAATCACAACCTCTGGTCTCAAAATGGGAGATTTAAACGTTATAGCAGTATAGAAAGAGACTGAGAATAAAATTAAATGCATTATAAAATGCAAAAGTACTATGTACAAAAGCACCCAACATATATCCAGATCAAAAGTAGAAAGCAAAGAAAAGAAATACCATTTACAATAACTATCTAAGTAAAAAGTTAAACAAGAGGAAATGGAAAATATGGAATTTGATGTAAAAATAATGTGTGGTGGTATAAAGAAAAGCAAAGAGAGAAAGAAGCAGAGTTAATAGATAGGAATTCTACATAGACCCCCTGGTGTACCAGATCATTTTGACAGGCTGTCATATGAAATCTAGTGTAATGGCGTGCAAATTTTGGGGCATTTCAGGCCAGCTTTTTGTCACTGTGGACAGGTAGTTAATGGAAAATTAGCTGCCTACCCTTTGAGATGCTCCATTGTTTTAAACCTTCTAGCTCTTAAAGGGCTTTTACAAAGGCCTAATATCTTAATTAGCTCAAGGGCTTGTTCATGATTATCATTGAGACAGGAAATCACCGCTCTGCTTCTTCAACTTTGTCCCTACAATCAGCATCACTGGGCTCTAAACTTTACATGTTTGTTATAGATTGTAGCATCCCCAAATGAAGATTAACTAAGTAAAGGGCCAGGATGGGATTCAATCCCCAGACCCCCAAGATGAGAGACACATGCGCTCACCTCGTTTTCCCCCCCTTTTTCTCTCTTTCAGCCAAAGGGATATCTGTGTGGTCAAGTTACCAGGGTGTAGGATGAATTGGGGGCATAGTGACAGGACTGCACTCTGTCACATAAGGTTTGGTGGACCAAAACAATTTCCAATATAAATGAAAACCTCATTTGTTTTCATAAAACATTTTGGAACATCTGGAGAGTTAGTTCATGTTTTTACTGTATCTATAGCTTCAATTCAGAGTCAAAAGTTTGTATATCCATAAATGCAACTGATGGGATTCGCTCACGATTACTACAAACAAGTTTATTATTATTATTGTTGTTGCTGTTGTTGTTTAATCAGGTATGTTGTTTATAGTCACTTTTTATAGCTATCTTCATTTTGCTATCTAAATATTATCAGCTACATTATATTTTAACTGTTCCACGATATGTACACCTGCATTGTACATCTGATGCTCAAACAATTTGTTTTTGCTTTTGAAATGTGAAATTCTTCCACTAACTCAGATGTTGCACTTTAGGATTTCTATCTTCAAAGGTAATTCCTTGAGTGATTATTTTATTTTTTATTTTTTTTTTGCTATACTTATATGATCCCCGAGGGGAAATTAGGGCTCTGCATTTCACCCATCTCTGTACTGAGTATCAGAGAGCAGAGGGCTGCTACTTAAAGCGCCCGGGGAGCATTTGGAGGGTTAAGGACCTTGCTCAGGGATCCACAGTGTTTAACTGTGGATTATTATTTTGATTATTATTTGACTGCAATCATGTTGCACTTTTTATTTGTTTATCTATTTGTTTTGTTGCAATGTAACCAAGTTTTTGAAATTATTTTTTTCTATTTTGGTTCTTGTCCTGTTTTTGCTGAATCACAGTGATTTGTCATGTAATCAAATTATGTTTGACCAAAACCAGATCAAGTGATTGGAAGTTTGCTGCAAGTTTCACACACTCATACATTTGATAATATTTGCAAGAATGTTTCTATATCTTGAAAGTTTTGTGGAATACTTAAGTTCACACATTTCTTAATCTTACTATTCTAAGGTGTAGGTTAATTGAAATCGATGTTTGGGTGCCACAAAGAACATTACGTGTATCTATCAAATTAAATTAAAGAGATAAAGGAAAAAGATGTGAAGACAGTAGTGTAGAAAGTTTATATCAATCTAGGTATTTGAAGTCCTAACAGAGCTTAAATAAGTGAATGTAACACAAACAGCGAAGTTAATTCATCTGGAAAGGGGAATTCTAAAACATACTGCAATACCACGTATGATCATTTGACAAATAGAATAAGTATCGCAATTTGCATAATATTTGGCATCACTGTATATGAGGGATCAGCAAATCCAGTCATTAAGGGTTTTGTCCTGCAGGTTTTGGACGTTTCCCTGCAACACACCTGCCTCAAATAGAATTGATCTCCATCTTGCTGTGAAGTTCTGCACAAGTCTTTAATGATCCATTAATTTGAATAAGCTGTGCAGGAGCAGGTGAACGTCTAAAATCTGCAGGACATCTACCCTCAATGACCGGAGCTGCTAATCCGTGCTCTGCAGAATTTAAAAGTACAGTAAGTAAGTAAAATTTATTTGTAAAGCACTTTTCACAGATAAAAATCACAAAGTACATAAAAGGAGAAGTAAATGGTACAACATAATGATATACATTAACATTATTAAAAAGGGATAATATAAAAGATAAAATCATAAAACCCAAATCAAATCAAATCAAACCCACAAATCAAAATCAACCGAAAGCTTTCCCGAATAAATAAGTCTTCAAGTGACTTTTTAAAAGATTCCATACAGTCAACAACCACACAATGACTCTGAATGACTCTGGAAGGTCATTCCAGAGTCTAGGGGCTACAGTCTTGAAAGCCAGGTCCCCCTGGGTTTTAAACGGGTCTTTGGGACCTTCAGAGACTCTATAATGTCTGGAGGAGAAAAGGCCACAAGATGGCAGCAACATGTCTATTTTAAAAAGCATAATCCCCTGGTTGAGCGCGCTGTGCTGCCGGCCAGATTCTGTGCAAGGAAATATACACCTAACATCTTAGACCCAAAGTGAAAATAACACACGTGTGAAGCAGAGAAAACAGACTCGATCTCATTTCCTCCATTAACCCGTTACACAGCTGAGTTATTCTAAGTTGAAAGACTTTTATTTCAGCCTCGGATCAGTCAAACCAAACCCGATCAAGGTTATAGGAGTCAACCGAGAAAGACAATAGCTGCGAGGGTAGTGGCTGCAGCGCTTTCCTTATTCTGAAATAGCTGGTGCAGCTGGGGATGAATGATAATCAGATGCTATGTGTGTAGAATTTTTATGTGGCTGTAACTGGCAGGTAAATCAATTGTTTTTTCAAATAGAATATGTGTTGTAATTTCAAGATATCCCAGTCTATGTGTTGAATAACAAATTATTTGCATGTTAAAGACCTCACATCCCATAAAATATGCATACAGCTTCAAATAATATGAGCAGCACATTATCTCGTTCCCATGTATAATGTACAATGAGCCTCACCTGGAATTGGCAGTGAAAATGGAAAGTGATCAATACATGTGATCACATTCTAGATAAAAGCATATGCTTCTTAATTCATGCTTTCTAAGAGTCGAGCGGATCAGGGTGAATATCGCATATTCTGAATTCATCCTATAGACTGTATTCCTATCAAATATTTATGATCTTGCAGAAAGTGGGCTTCCCCTGTTCAAGGATTCATCTTTGGACGCCCCCTCAAAAGTGAGCTCCATTTGGCGATGCGGAAGGGAGATTCCTCAGCCCTTCCAGTCATACACCCCCCTCCTCCTCTGCGTGATGTTACAGTTACGCACCACTATAATAAATGGAGACGTGACTCTCCGGGGCGAATCCCTGCCGACGTCACTCTTGTCCTTTATAAATAGGCTGAGCCGCGGCTCTGATCAGACTCAAGTAAAACCGCCTTTTCAACTGCAGCCACTTTCAAACCAAGGATTATTGGATTGCCTTCGTTGGATTTAATTGCCAGCTCCGAGTAAGTATCTTTAATTCCAATAAGGAGATTTAAAACTTTAGCTTTGCGTTTTTATTGGACGTGTAATACAGATTTTGATCTTGTGGACAATTTGTAATTTGAATTCCAGTGATAAAACCTTGTATTAACATGTTATCATTCACATATAACGTGTAGAAAATAAGAGTAATTCTGTAAATGTGATTCAAGTTGGGATCCCATTTTTACGCACGGCGCATCTATCCACAGATCATCATTATAAGCACAATGACTTTGAACAAGGGTGACAAACTGCGGAACATGGACAAAAGGAGGGGAAGCATGCCCTTTCCTATGAATCTACCCAACCTACATAGAAGAAGCATGCCTGTGGACGACCGGGACCTACGCACCACGATGCCACAGACGGGACAAACCGACGAGCTGTCCAATCTCCTGCGCTGCACGTCCTATTCACCGAGCGAGCAGCACCGGGGCAGCTGCGCGTCTGACTCCTCTGACTCTGTGATCTCCACCGGCAGCGAAACAGACTCCCAGGTGTATAAGGTTATTCTCCTTGGGGAGCACGGCGTGGGCAAGTCCAGCCTGGCTCGCGTCTTCGGGGGAGTCGAGGATGCCGGTCACGATTACGATGAAGCAGGTAAATGGTGATGCTGAGAATGAGTCATCAGCCACGCGCTGAAGACTGTCATTGTCTTTGATGTAGTTGTGTGATAATTCAAAGGTTGTTTCTGGAAAAAGAAACAATAAAATGATATGTGAATTATTTTTATGTTAAAGATAAACTACACTGAATGGCAGTTTTTAGTCCCTTTAAAATGACTGATTTCTGACCATTTTAACACCAAACCTGTCCACACAAAACCCACACTGAACCATATCATTTGAGTATTTCAGAAATATATGAGCACAGTGATTATGTTTGGCTACTTATTTTATGAAAATTAAATATTTTTGTTTGTAGACAAAGATGTTATATAGGCCTATTACAATTTCCCTCAGAGAAGCAGTCGTCTTGTCATCAGTATAATTGTCAGAAGCAAATCCATTTACATTACTGGAATGGGAACTATAAAAGACAGAAGTCACAGACGATGATAAAGATTGATGATTGATTAAAGCAGCAACACACATTAAAAAAAAACAAAGACTGTTAAAGATTGATTGCGTTTCTCCGTCAATATGTAACACAATAGGCTATCTGTTTTTCTCCCCAGGAAACACTTACGATAGATCTATTGTGGTGGATGAGGAGGAGGCTTCCATTGTGCTGTATGACATCTGGGAGCAGGTGAGAGTTCATCATTTATTCTGTACAGTGTATGCCCATTGATAGTGCAGCTTTAGAAGAGGAGATTGGCCGTGCAAAAACTGACGATCTTTTTTCTGCCCTGAAGGATAATAGCCAATGGCTGAAGGAGCAGTGCATGAGGATGGGAGACGCCTACATCATTGTGTATTCGGTGACGGACAAATCGAGCTTCGAGAAGGCATCAGAGCTCCGTATTCAGCTGCGCCGGGCCAGGCAGTCAGAAAACATTCCCATAATCCTTGTGGGCAACAAGAGTGACCTGGTGCGGTCCAGAGAGGTGTCTGTAGATGGTAAGTATTAACTAATGAGCTGAAGATGTGAAACAGTTAGGGAAATCTAAACATTCTTGTCGAAATTGTCTTTGGCTATGGTTCTCAGATTCATGCTCAAGACTCAAATGTCACCACAAACAATTGAACCGCCTCAAAGTTTTCAGAATTTTAATACTCAGGGCTAACGTAGAATCCATGTCTGTGCTTTCTCAGTTTACGCCTCTTCTAATGCTTTTTTTCTCCATGTTTTCTGTATTGCAGAGGGAAGTGCATGTGCAGTAGTGTTCGACTGCAAGTTCATCGAGACATCCGCATCCCTCCATCACAACGTGCGGGACCTATTCGAGGGCATAGTCAGACAGATTCGTTTGAGGAAAGACAGCAAGGAGGAAAACGCGCGACGCATGGCCAACTGCAGGCGCAGAGAGAGCATCGGCAAAAAGGCGAAACGGTTTCTGGGCCGCATAGTTGCACGCAAGAACAAGAAGATGGCTTTCAGGCAGAAATCAAAGTCCTGCCACGACCTAACAGTTCTCTGAGCAACAAATGGGACAGAAAGACTTTTGTGCTTTCCCTTTTGGCCTCTGAAGACCAGATGCTGTGTGTGTTTTAACACTAATCCTAAAGGACTAATAGAGCTGTACAGAATATATTTTTATTTTCTAGACACCAACCAAAAGCAAAAAAGAGGATGTAGTTAAAAGACTGATGTTGTGAAGTCATATCATGATAATGTTGATAACCTGCATGAAGCTTTTCAAGCATTTTATTATTTTATATTGTTTGCCTTAGAACGTTTTGCCATTTGATTTTTTTCCCCTTTTTTTTAGGGTCAGAAAAATCCCAAATTTTATTTGAGTTGCAAAGATTGCCTTGCTGTTAGGTTGTTGTGCTCCTTTACTTGAGGAGATTGATGTATATACTATAAATATGAATGGCGTTGGATGCAACATTCATCTCATTATGCTATAAGATCATGTTACTAGGCCATCTAGAGTCATATTTACTTGAAATGTGGTGCGCGGGTTCGTGCCTTGGCCATGAGGAATTGTCAAAGCTTAGATAAAACTTTCTCATTGTGTGTTGCTCATTCAATTCAGGTTGTGAATGTATGAGTAAAGCAATAAGTTATTCAAGTTTTGTGAACCTCGACTTTATTTGAAAACTCTTTGTTTACATTGATTTCTTTTTTCAATAAAATATCAAATCAAACATTGCTTCTTCACTTTTTTATTCCTGCAGCATATTCAGCAAAATGTATCTCAGAAAAAGTTGGCGCTGTTTCATGAATATTCATTTGATCCTATCAGTGGAGTGGGACCTCACTAGCCATTGGTTTCACAGGAAGTAAATAAGGTAGTTAAGCATGTTTTTCTGAAGGCGTTAACCATTAATCCACCTAAAGCGTACAAGTACACCATTATTCCACCCAATTTAAACTTCTCTCAAACCTCGTAGAAGTAGGACACGTATTTGGAGGAGGTAAGGTGGAACTTCTTTATTTAATGATAATGTATGAATAATAGTTTTTGCTTTGCAAATGGCAGTGCCTGGTTCTATGTCATCATCATTTGCATTTGGTGAGATACTGTTTTCAAAGTTTGGTGTTGCATGTTAAGCTTGAACGACCTAATGGAACATGAGGAGTTGCTGTGATCACCAAAAACCGCTGCTCAGTATTACCAAGCTGTTTTATCTGCATGATGCTCGGTAGACATTAAGACCTGAATGAAATATTCTTTGCATATACTTGATTTTAACTAATATAATTTGTAGGCTACTTTTTACTCAAATTTTTCTTCTTTGGTTGTTTATGCTGTGGTGGATTAGATGTTACTTTAAAATGTTTTGTACCTGGTTATTCATTTAAACTCTGAAATCTGTAGATATAAAATAAACCCAAGGTGGTGGATCAGTAACCAAACAGAATTTGTTAAATGCTGGCTTCTTTGAAACAGTGTGTCACTTTTACAGGAACGCATGGCTGACAGAGGAGCTACACCAATGCTCATTACAGCCTTCACTGTGAGATTTTTTTTTTTTTTTTTTTTTTTTTTCATCAAACCAAACTTATATTTTGATCATTTACAGAAGCAAGTGACTGCATGGACTATAAATGGTGCTGTAACTAAAACAAACTTTTTTATTCTGTTTCACAGTTGGCAGTTCTTCACATCTTTGTACCATGTTCGGGAGCTAATGTTAAAATTGGTGTTCCTGAAAATTATGATGGTATTTTCCCATGGTATCTAGCAAAGGTAAGGCCCTTTAGTTTATTCGAAATCAGCAAATGAATGTAATAAGTCTTGTGCTTATTTCTTGAAGAAATTAAATAAAATATTGATTGCCTTTCCAAATACTATTAAGTAAATAATAATAATAATAATAATAAAAGATAAATGAAAAGTTGCAAGTTGACAACTATTGTAATTGCAGACAAGCACCAGTAATGATAAAATCTTCATGACTGAAAAATTAAATGTATTGGTTTAGATTAAACTATTAAACTATGAAGATAAAACAAAACTCAAGAACCCAACAGTTCTTTTGTCTTAAAAAATATGATGATAAAAAAAACCCTACCAGTGCAGTATACTGACAGAAAATGAAGGTAGACAGAAACCAAAATAGCATCCGTCTCTTATTTTTACCTTTTTTTGCACTCAAGGTTGAAGATGTACGAACATGCAGCCGTCACCATTACTGTGTAATTGGCACTTTCACAGTGCTTTTCTGGCGTCAGACCCAGACTGCTTTCAGTAAAGCTGTGAGGCAGGTGGAGTGTTTTATTCATACGTGTCACTCAGACGCTTCTAGTTGTCCAACACATTGAGTGTATGGCTCTTTAATTGGCTTTATTGTGATGTAATTTTTGTTACCTTGTCATAGATCCAGTCTATTTGCCTGACCCAATGTCATTAACACATCACGATAATAGCGAGTATGGAAGATAATAATCCCCCTTTGTGTTATAAATGGAATGGACACAATAATTGGTTCAGAGGCGTTCAAGGTACAAACCTATTCATTCTGCTCCGCTTGTCAAAGGATGGCCTACTTGAGAGTTCTCCTATTTAGATTTCTTGGATGATTCATTTTTTAAAAAAACCTTGTAATTTAGTTGAAAAGCATTGCAGATGTTTTTAATCATAATAGGTGCTGCTGGGACTGAGAAGCCCAAACACACCACACACGCCTCTGTATTATTGCTTTAAGAGGACCTTCCATCCATTATTTTTACTCACTTTTATCCTGTTTGGGTTGATTGAAGATGGATCCTTTCCAAACCGAGGGGCAGGTTTCATGGACAGGTCACCAATCCATCCTTTTTAACACAGAGAAAGACAGCTATAGATACTCATAGCTGCTGTATTTGAAATCAATCTTTGTAGTGGAAGGACTGTTCTAAGATCTCAAAAGCAACACAAGATAACTCTCCAACCTTAGAAACTGTGCTTCTGACTCGTTTTGATGGCACTTTGACATTAATTATGTCCATTTCCAGGAGTTGTCATTGCTGTGCTCCCAGGCAACATTTTTTCCCCATCCTGGAGCATCACGTTACAGCTGCGTTTGCCTCGGCACCGCATCACCGCATGAAAGCAACTAGATATCCACACACCATCCATTTTGAATATGCACCATGACTGATTCAACATTGAAACACAGGAGCACACTATCCGAGAAAGTGAGGAAAAGAAAGAGAGAAAGTGACAGAACACCTGATAGGACAAGAATCAATAGTGGGCTGTCTGTTGCTGGCAGAGAATTCAGAGAAGAGGAGATGCATGATGGATGCAGAATTAGCCATCATTTGGGGATCCCAAAGTATGAAAATCTACCAAAGTTCAGTAATGGGGCTTGAAAACATCTCAACTTTGCAGCTCTATAGATGTCATATTGTTTTCTTACTGTCTGAAAATATTACAAACACACTAAAATCAACTGTTTGCCTTTGTATAGGTTTTAAAAGCCTCCCAAATACTGATATATTTCATTTATCTTCAAAGCTTATTTTAAGCCAAACAGTGTGACATGGATCTCACAAGCAAGGATACAATATCATGAATTGCTGGTGGGACGACAATCATAACTTCTGACTTGTTAACTGTGATGCACTGCTGCAGGTCCTCAGCTATTTGTCCCATGCTTTTTTCTTTGGCATGAACGTGACCTCAGCTGTAATTTACATCCAACCAACACAGCATTCCCAGAATTTCTTCTTGGCTGGAGGCCCAAATGTTTAGTTAAGCAATCTTTATCTCCATCCAATCCATCCTGGTTTCTTTTGTTTTATCATAACAATACCAACATTACGGTGTTGACCAGAATGCAATTTCATTCAAAATTCTTGATAGATTTTTTGGAAAAGTTGCGTAAAAAGACTCTTTAAAATGACTTGATATTCACAAGACTTATGCCCCATGTGTTAACAGTGAGGACGTGCATTATTCAATTTAGTCAAAGTTTCACTTTGTCTTTATATGCAATTAACTAATTATCATAACAATTGGGCACAAGCAGAAAACATGTGTAAATGTATCTGGGATTATTTCTAGCAAGATTGATAAACATATTGTAACATTTCAGAAAGCTATGAAACCTGAGCTTCGAGGCTTATGTAAGAGACTGATTCAAAATCCCAAAACAATACAAATGACTGAAAATACAGCTTTGTAGAAAAAAAAAGTCCCAGTATGTTGAGTCTCATATGCAGAGAGAAACTAAAAGTGTTGCTAAACTGACACTGAAATTATGTATATGTCCATAAAAGAGCAGAAAACACAAGAGCAGCTCATTGGCAATGGTAAACAAAAACACGGTCTGCACATGTCCCAATTGATTGTCCTCCAAGCATTATTGATAACAGATAGTTACAGCCTGCTCCAAACCTCAGCATGTAAATTCAGTCAGTAGGGTTTCTGAATTAGTTTTATTGTAGCATTGCAAATGTCAGTGAATATTCAAAACACTTTAAGATCTACATTTACACCACCAGTCTGTGTCATATTAGAAAGGAGAGATCGTCTATGAATGGTTTCGTATTATCTTGGCTATTACATTTTACTACACAGAGAAATCAAGTTTTACTTTAACTGAACATTTGACTTGAAATGAAAACTGTAAGGACAAAGTACCAGTTAGGTAAAATGTGAAAGCAGAAAGAAAAAAGCAGAAAAGTTTTACTGCTGCTGTTAAAATGATCTTAAAATCAAACTTCTGATTATTGTGCTGACAACCCTTGTGCTTTATTTTCTGCTCACTCATCCTCTGCTGTATTGCGCTTTACTTGAAAGGTACAATAACTGACGTGTCTGTTTCTGTTTTTTTATTTGCACAGCTCCACAGCCTGCCAAGCAATTACACCGACCTGCTCTTAACAGGAGATGATGAGGGGATATTTGGAGTTGATGCTCAGTTTCTGTATGCTATAAAACCACTGGACAGGGAGAAACAACCATCTTATTCTCTGCAGGTAGCATAATGTATCAGACCCTTTTTGTACATAGCTATAATCAGCCTATTCATTTAGAATTAATCACATTCATATTGAAAATATAAATATATATATATATATATATATATTGTCATTAGATTGTTGTAAGATGCAAAATAATTCTTGCAAGTTATTCTAAGGAGCTTAGTGGGTATGTTTGTGTATGCTGCAGGTGTCCTTCAGACCTTCAGGTGTCCTTCCAAACATCAGAACTTCGGCACATCGTCAGAGCTTCACTGTTGAAGTGTGTGTTATCGACAAGAATGACAATGTGCCCACATTCATAGAGGAGAGCATGAGAGGCAGCGTGCAACTCGGGCTTCTCAAAGGTGCAAGAACCTTGAGCTCTGATGTGTCACTTTTATTCCATCTACATTACATTTGTTCAACCTGATATGTCCAAAACATTTTTATATATATATATAAAAAGGAGAAATATACCCAACAGTAAAATATGCCTAATGTACCCCTTGAAAGTGCAGAGTTTATACACTTGCATCAGTCCAGGCACAACCTATGTTCTGTTTTGACTGTATGGATCCAGAAGTTAATATCTGTTGTTGGACATGTGAAAGTGAAAAAGCTGCTGCAATAGATTTTATTCTTTTTTTTTTTTTTTCTGTCATCTGTTTTTTTTTCAGGCATCCCATTTATGCAAGTGGAGGCGCTGGATCGTGATGACCGTGACACTGCCCACGCTGAGCTGCGGTTCAGCCTGATGGAGCAGACACCCAGGATCCCCTCCAGTCAAATGTTCTTCATTGACTCCATCACTGGAGAAGTTTCCCTCACTGAAGAAGGTTGGTTCCAGTTATTGACAGAAAGGAAAGATTATTATTATCATTTTGGTTGTGTATCATACTCTCAGAGTTTTCCTTATGCTGCACGCCTTGAAGTCAATGAGTATGTCAGATTAATTCAATTAAAAGTGCAGCGAAAGAGTCAAACTTGTTAAAGTGTGGAATCAATATTTCTTTTGGATGATATTCAGATCTCAAATATTTGCATTTTTAGATATTTTATGTTGTTCAGACTCTGTACATTCAGTTAAATGTAAAAAGCAGTGATCTCAGTTGGTTTACGGCAACTTAAAAGGGACTGTGAGACTCATTAAACACAGCATTCAAAGGTTTATTTTAACAACAATAAGATAGATATGCCCAAAACTATTTTTCTGTAACACCCCTTACTATCTTGTATCCTCTGTGCTAGCTGTTATTTGTTGAGATGTCTTAACTGAGGTGGAGTAAAACTCAGATCAGTTTGATTCAGTATTGAAAGATAATTACCTCTCTACCTTGTTTTTATTAATATTCCTAAAAGTTTTGCACCTTTTGTACTTTGATCTGCTGAATTATTTGCAATTTCTATTTTCTTACGCCAACATCTCATTGACTGGATGTGTGCTTTTTCATAATATTGATTGCATTATACTGAACATCACAATACTGAACTCTGGTAAATTTTCCACACTTTGGTACCATCTATAAAGGCTTATTGAGAATCTTGCCTCTTTTCTGAACTTTCTCCAGCCAGTAAAAATCAGTCCAATGTTGATTCTTGTTTTATCTCTTGCTTTGTCACTTTCTCTCTTAAATAATGTCCTCTTGGGTTTCTTGGCTGAATCAGCCTTGGTGCACAATCAAAGCGGCCAGTGTGTTGATACCAAATTACTGTCGTGTTATATGGGGCTGTAAAACAAAATGCAGCTGTCACATGATGCTTGGGCTGGAAAGTTGCAAAATTTGGTTTCTCAGCCTCGGGATGCTGCAGGTAAATGATGACCCCAGGTTTGTGCATAATGACTATCAACTCAGAGGCACAACACAGCAGTAAGTTAAAGTTATGAAGTGTGTAAATTATATTTGTTCAAACCAAGTACATTATGGTCTAAATTGCAACTGTTAGCTAAAACCTTGTAGGGCCTCAACTTGTACATAACTTTTCAGGAAACACTAATTGTGTCCAATTACTTTTGAACAGTGGCAATTTGTGAACTGTGTGGTTGCTTGTACCCAAAGAAAGCCTTCACAAATGAAAACCAAGACTGTCACTACAATGTGGAACCTGTTATGAATGTGCCAAAGCTTAAGGAGCAAAACAATACATGTGACTCGGCAGGTTGTCATCGTTTCAAACACAAGTTTTGTACCAGAAAATACAAGTCCTGTTACATAGGTGGCCATATTTCATCAAATAGCTCATTTTAAATTGGGAGTATAGGCCTAAGAATCTTTTTATTGAGTAAAGGTGTGTGTGTGGGGGGGGGGGGGGGGGGGGGGGGGGATTTCAGCCTACAACAGGTTGGTCAAATTCTAAAATATCATATATGAGAAATCCACGATTAGTCGGGCTGTATTAAACACTAGAAAATAAAAACAAGCTTTAGCCTAAACTGGGCTTTTGAATGTGTCAACATAACCTTTGGTGTCCAGAAGAAACCTTGTGAAGAGATTAACCAACACTTAAAAGCTATTATGTATTTTTTTGTAAAAATCAATTACAAAATAATTAGAATAAAGAAAGGAAAGCTAAAAACAAAAACCTCCAGCAAGTAATTTTACAAAAGCCGGCTGTAAGACCATAGACTGTATGGTAAAACATTGGATGAACATTCTGTTCACGTGACCCTTTGGTTTCTGAAGAGCAAAATTGGACGCTTCTCACCATCGCCATCTTGGCCCTGTCCCGTGTGTCATCACTCCCGGAAAATACAAAAATGGGCCTGTGAGGGTGAGGGTGAATGATTGAAACCCAGTGAATGCTGAGCTGAGAGCTAGCTGAGCTAACAGAGATAACCGGGCTAAATCTAAAGCGTGCTGTTAGCCAGCTGAATTATTTAATTAATTTATTAATTATTCAAGATGCAATGCAAAATCTAATGCTGTTTCTTTTAAGGCTAACAGACACAAAGACATTACACCTAAATACAGTAAAACCTTGTGTGCTTGTGCTATTTCTGTAGCTCTGGTATTTCCCTTTGTCACGGTTTGACAGGAGCTGGATGACTTTCACACTTGGCTGGCTCCATTCGGCCCACACTACTACTGATTTCCACATGGCTTTGAGCACTGAAAATTTAATTTCTTTATTTTCCACCTATATTCCAAGCTATCAGCTATGATAACCTTTGAAGTGAGCTTTTTGGGTTTTTTCTTCATTAATGTGCTGAAAGCAGCATCCACTTTGTTAACAAAAGACATCAGAAAAGTTCTTGGAGAGTGCAGACCTCTGCCAGGCAGACCATTTACCCTTTACAAAATTCCTGGATCCAGAAGCTGATCCAAATCATTATCAGAGGATAATGTAACAGTTGATGAGAAGTAGTAACAAAGTATGGAAATATAACAAGATGTGTGGCATTTGTTGACAACTGCCACTGGCAAAGTTTGTTGGTTTTTATGATATAACCACATCACTTTACTATCACGTAGGAGA
Source organism: Atherinomorus stipes (assembly GCA_023101725.1). Lineage (NCBI taxonomy): Eukaryota > Metazoa > Chordata > Actinopteri > Atheriniformes > Atherinidae > Atherinomorus > Atherinomorus stipes. Next base: position 1,137,206 of record JALJCO010003962.1, on the reverse strand, counting down.
CAGATGAGTATGAAGTATGAAGTGGCCCAGTCGCAAGGAATGATAAAGAATCACTTTTTTAAAAAATTCCTGTATCCAGATGATGATCTGGATCAGCACCAAAATGTAATCATTTGTTACCTGTCATAATTCACACCTTCTCTGAAAATTTCAGCAAAATCCATTGGTAACTTTTTGAGTTATTTTGCAAACAGGCAAACAATCAAACAGTCAAGCCCAAGCCTACATAACGCCAGACATAACCCCTGCCCCCTGGTGGAAGTAAAAAGTTCATCGTGATTTGAAAATTAATGTGATTTGTCACATTCATTTGGGAGAAAATGATTAGCCGTAGGTCTTTCAAGTTTCTATCAGCTTTCAAACAATTTTTTATGTTTGCATGTACAGTATCAATTCACTATTGTGTTTATTGCCAGTATTGGTCTTTCACACTCTTGGACATATCAAGAATCACTTCAGCTGCTTTATATCGACAGAGATTGAGTCTGGAATCTAAAACAAATAACATTTCTGAAAAATTTCTGTTTCATTCATTTCACTGTGACCACCAGGAGCCTCCACTCTGGATCCAGAGATGTGTGGCCGTTACAAGCTCTTGGTGATGGTGAAGGACATGGCTGGGAAGGCAAATGCTTTCTTCACCACAGGCATTGTTACTGTGGAGGTGACTGGAAACACCTGGGCATCACCTGATCCTGTGCGACTTCAGGAAAATCTTCCAGGACCTTATCCCATACCCATATCACAGGTAAGACTGGAAAACCTGATCTCCATCAAATATATTTTTTAATGTATATTTTTTAATTTCCTCTATGAGTTTCACTTTTTTAACTTGTTGTCTTGTACTGTGGCGGCCCCACAACTGTGGAACGCGCTGCCTCTGAGTATCAGAGCCGCTCAGTCACTCCCTGCTTTCAAAAACCTGCTCAAAACCTTCCTCTTTACCCAGGCCTTTCCGTAAAAATAACCCCCCTCCCTACTCTCTCCTATCCCATCTTCCACCCACATGTTACAGTATCATTCCTCTTATTGTGTTTTTAGCTCTGGGTCATTTTGACCTTTTTAACATGACTGGTGTCATATGTATTTTATTTTATGTTATATATAAATATTATTTCCTCTCTGTTAGTTTTTTATTCTATCTTTTATTGTGATTTTTTAAGTATCCAATAGTTTAGTTTGGTTGTACAGCACCTCGGGCTCCAAAAGGACGTTGTTAGTGTGCTCTATAAATAAACTGAACTTGAGCTTTTTTTCCCCCAGAAAAATAATTTTGAATTTCTCTTTCATATTCACTTTCATCCTTAATATCTTTCCTGTGACGTTCTCTTTCATCTACTGTAAGTGTACATTTTATTTTTTTGACATATTATTTTTTCTTTTATTATTTTTCTTTTTACAGATTAATGACATCAAATTAAATAAAAAAAATGTAAGTGGTCTAAAGTCTGAGCAAAGTGGCATCATTTGTCAGTTTCTGGTTTTAGTGCCTTTCAGGACCTCCTAAATGACCAAACCTAAATTATTAATGCTCTTCAAATGCCATGAATCAGTGACTCCTGACTGAATCTCTACCTCCCACTATCACTCACTGACCCACTGTGACTCACTGTGAAGCGTATGCTGCAAATTCTGATCCACAGAAATCTAAATCTAACATACAGTGTTCATTCAATTCTATTGTAAAACAAAATGTAAATGGTTTCATATTATTTATTTAACTTGGTGGAAAACCCTTTCCATTCATAACAACAACTTTTTCTTTATGCAGTTTTGAATTTTCTAACCAATCTTTCTGCTTCAGTAGATTTATTTATCAATCTGCTAAGCTGATTAAAAAAAAAAAAAAAAAAAACTGACACCAGTTTTCCTATTGAACTTCTCAGCTATTAAACCAACTGAGTCTTGTTTAAAGTGCAAAATAGGGAAATGATAGAATGAAACTTCCTAGAGTCCAAAATATTTGAATTCATGTGTTTGCCTTTTAAACTGAACATGCTTACATTTTATATCTTGTGAAATGGCTATAACTGATATTACATAACTATAACTTCTCGTGGGGGGAAAAAACATGTAGTATTGGATGAGGCTTGGGCCCTATCTAAGCTAATAATGTACATGAAAAACTTATTTTTCATTCCTTAGTTGCTGTTGGTTTGGATTATGTGTGGAAAATTGTGGTTATGTGCTAATAAATCAGTCAGGATATAGGAGATTAAAAACACATGGCTCAGTTTTAATATTCATAAATACTCATGAACCATTTTGATCCAATTATCTTTTGGATTTGGGAAAAACATGTGTTATTTTCTTGTGAAACTAAGCTGAACAACCTCTTTTTTTCCCTCAACTTTTGATCACTGCAAAAAGAACATGTTTGAGTTCTGGCAGCAGAATAGTACCAGACAGATGAGGACATCACCCTAGACTACGAGGAGATATGACAAGCACAGTCATCTGACTTTTACAGACTAAATCACTCACTAATAAAGAAGGCAAATTAATCAGTAATGAAGTATAATTTCTAGTTGCCTGTTCAAATCAGAAATGGAAAATTGATTAGCTCCACAGATGCTGTAACGGTAACCATGGTGACACATGGGAACATTTTAAAACTGGAAATAGGAAATTCAGTTTAAAAGATTTAATTTGATGCCATCCGACCCTTGAGCTGCAGTCGAAATAAATATTTTATTTTTCTTTTTATAGGTTAACTGGCCTCTACAGCTGTAGTAATGTAATATAAGTTATGTGTAAAGCTTTCAGGTTGACTGAGCTTATGTCTGTCCCTGGTCTCACTAATATTAGTCATATGAACTGTATATCTATAAATAACTTGAAAGCCCTCAGAGGTTTTATAAGACATGGATAAAAAAATCACCTACAGGTAAGAGTTGTTCTTTTGAGAGAAAATTTTCTTGAATGTACGTCTGCATGGTGAAAATATATATGTATGCAGTTTTTTCATTCTCTGCAAAATCAAATCAAACAAGGCTACAGCTGATTCAGACTGAATCAAATATATTGTGCCAATTCTGGTAGTCGTGGCCACAAGGTACAGCACAAAACCTCCCCCTCCTCCTGTTTCTCCCACCTCCCCCGCACTCGCCTTCAGCCTCTCATCTCTCCTGTTCAACGTCCTCTTCCACCCACTGAAAATGTGTGGATTCACAAATGCAGGCACATTTAATACTTTTTGTGATATTTGTTTCAAGGCAAATTTAAATCTTCAAAGAGCCTTTTGTTGTAGGTTTAATCCTTCATAACTAATGCTGTCATATGTCTATCTTTTTTATTTGAAATTTATCTAATTGCTTCCGTATCTACTGTAAATGTAAATAAATTTGTCTAGAAATACTTCAATCAGCAGATTTTCCTGTGTATTTGCTTTACTTCCCATATAAATATGTGAAATAAAAAAAACCCTGTCCTCAACTGATCTTCTTAAAAACCATTTGGTTACAGTTTCCCAGCAGTCTTCATCCAGAATCTGAACCACACAAAACCAGATTAGGTTTATATTATGTATACTTGGGGGAAGCCTCCTTTCGCCCACACAGTGATCACACTGCTGTGCTCTGTGGGTGGTGGGACTAACTGCTGTTATGACACATGCAGAGATAGTCATGTTCATGGACCACTCCATGCATCTCACCTCCCTCACTGTCTAGTATAAACGGAGCAGTTATATTCACATAGTCGCTCAACTGGGACAAATTTGCATTTTCCTTCTCGCATCATGCCCGGTGTTTTCCAGATTTTCTGCACCTTCCAGTTTAAAAGTCAGATAAATAGGTCAAATTGGCTGCTGTGATCATTTTTCTTGATTCCTCAGTCTAACAAACCAAACTACACAAACCCCTAGCTGTAGATATTATATAATAAATCCAAGAATATTATACTCAAAATGAACCTATGGAGGGTAATTTAAGTCTGCTATCATTTGTGCATTTCTGATTGTCTCCAACTTGATGACGTAATGCAACCAGCAGAACTGCTTGAACGCAGTATAGAGTCTATTGAGGTTTTGTGGGTGAGGGGCCCTTGTGCCATGAATGAGTCAAGGCTCCTAACTGCAATGAATTGTCACTTGTGCATTTGTGTGAAATGCGATTATTTTGTTGTGGAATTAGTTTTAGCTCCACTAGACCTTCGTCAAAGCCTCATGAACAATGTTCAGTGTCACTTGTGTCAACATGGCACGTCAGTAAACATTAGTCATCAGAAGTGATGTCAATTTGTTAATAACAGAATAATTTAAAGTATTAAATTCAGTACTTTAAGGTAACAATCCACCAAATGTTCATAGATAAAAGGAGTCTTTTGTAGTGACAAATCAGTAGAAAACTGCTCTGCAGTTCAACTTTGCAGAGCCTCTCAGCTTCTTTCTGTTCAGGCTGGTTGCAGTGATGTTTATTAGTGCATTATTTTTTGTATAGAACCATTTTAGATGGGGAGAGTAGAAGATGATGATGCAGGAAATTAGGCACCCCAAGAGATTTGAACTCCAATAACTTTCACTTAATTAGCCTAATTAGGCCAAGAGATGCAAACTTCAAGGCTACGACTTCTCAAACCACGTCATTTTTTTTCTAGGAAACAACTTGATTCATCAAAACATGAAAATAATTAAGTCCCCTAAAGAAAGAAAGGAAGAGAGGAAAGTATTTTCAGGTATTTGTTTCTTCTGACCATAATGTAATTAAAAAGGGGGGAAACATTAGTAGCATATTCCCAATGGGTGGACATGGCTCTCTGACTTCAACATCAAGAAAAAAAAAAATGTGCAGACTTTAAAAAATAATGAGTGCATGCAAAATTTCAAAAAGTTTAGGAGACTTTTGTATGGAGAATCGGTGAAAAGAGGACATTTCCGCACACATGATTTATGCAAAAGTCATTTGAAGAATGGTAAAAAATAAACTAAACAACAGATGCTCTAAGCTGGATGCAAAATGGATAAATAGGCTGTGATATTTGACCGTGTAGGGGGCTGAAACTCTTTACTCCAGTCAGTTTTTACTCCTTTTCCCATTTTTAATATTGTTTAAAAGTTTAAAGATATACTGTAAGGTACGTCAAAGTACCTGGTTTTCAACTTTCACCACTCCTAACCTGGTTGTAAGCATGTTTCCTTCAGTCTCTTTTAGAGCCCAAAGTGTCTGGAGCATAACACAAGGTCATCTCCACTTTTAAAGCAGTTTGTTGTATTTGCAGCTTGCAGATTAATCTCATATTTCCTTTCATTTCTGGTAAAATTCCTCTAATGCCCTGCAGATCAGAAAAAAATACTCACTGAGTAATTTCTACCAGTTTCCCTCAGTCAGCAGCAGGAGTAACTTGGAGATTTCCTGTTCTATTAAAAAAAAAGGTTGAAATATTATGAAACATGAATATGAAATAATATAAAAACTAAAATGATTATTTTAGTTTTTTCCCATCTTGTCAATGATTATTTCTCTGAATTGATGAGATGTTGTCATTGATTTTTCTAAATTTAATTCCAGAAAAACATCATTTACCTGCAAATTTACCCAAAGAATCTGACTCAAAATAGTTTTTATTCATAAAACAAACAGATTTAATTTCTGCTCTCATATTTCAAGTGTCTGATGTGGTTTAATGGAGAGCATTGTGGTGGTTTCTGTAATCCAGCAGCTGATTCCCCTCCAGCCCAGTGTTCACAAGAAGCTCACGCACACACAATCTACTATTTACGTTAGCTGAAGCACAGGCTATCAGGGGAGACAGAACGTGCTCTGCAAACTAAAACACTGACGAAGGCAGAACAGATGATAGAGTTTTTTCACTGTAACTTTATATAGAGCAGTCAGTGAGCATTAATCTTATTTCTTTAAAGTTCTATGGTCTGAAAACACATCATAACATTGAGAGGCAGCCAGATGTGTGCAGTGCCTTTGTATATATATAACAGTTTTACATTTGGGCAGTTTATCCAAAACAAGGGAGGGGGGGTATGTGACACTGACATGAGAAGATGCATGTGCCTGGAGTGTGCATCAGCTGTGCTACAACTGGGCTCCGATCCTTGTTGGGTGCTGTTTGCTGGCTATGTAGGTTCTTCTGCCGAACTGCACAGCTTTCTGTCAAGGGTTGTAAAGCAGAGTGGAAAATCCCCTTCAGCCGGCATCACTGGTTTTGGCTTTGTTCTCTGTTCTCCATCATTGTCTCAGCATTTAGTTGGCTTTTTGTCTTGTGAACAAATGGTAATTTTTCTGTGGACAGACTACTACTGTAACAGTTTTTTGCAAAGCTTTGCAGGTTCATAATTCTCCACAAACAAACTTTTAACTTGCATTTGTTGATGGAATAATAAACTATGTTCACACACAATGATTTCTGGAGGTATTCTTGTGCCCATGCAGTGATTTCCAGTGGACAGTCATGCCATTTTTATTGCCATGTTGCCTGAGGGCCCAAAGATCACAGTTAACCGATATTAATTTTCATCCATGTCCTCTGAGGCCAGAGTCATCTCCAGATTCCTAAAATCTTTTCATATATTTTTTTTGTATGTTTTTGGACAGAATATTCATTCTTTCCTTTTTTTTTTTTTTTTTACACTGTGAAACATTATTGGTCCACATGTTGTCATATTATTGTTATTATGATATATATATACATATATATTTAGATTTCTGAACCCCTACCTATCCTAAATTGTTTTTTCTATACTCAATCATACGTCTGACCTGTTGCCAATTTACCTCATTAGCTGCAACATGTTCCCAAGTTGTTTCTTTGTCATGCCACTTAAGTTTTCCAACATTGTTGCCTGTATCCTAACTTTTTTTTTTTTTGTTAGTTGGTGGCATTGAATTCAAGATTAGATAATTTTTTTTGATGAAATAATAGAATGGCTTTGCTTTCAAATCTAATGTTCTTGTATGTATATCATGTTATGAATATTTATAATATTATGAATATGTAATCATATCTAGGTTCCATTCACATTTTACAGTGTTTTTTTTTTCTAAAACTGGGGTTTTTAAACTTTGTATTGTAAACGCAAAATGTATGTTTTAATGTGTGTCTATGCTGAATCAGGTCAAATGGAGTGGAAGTCAGGCAGAGTACAGTCTGGATGGAGAATTTCCAGAGATGCTCTTCACCATTAGCAGAGAGGGAGTGATTTATCTCAACGCCCCTCTGGACAGAGAAACACAAGACCAGGTCTGTATTATTATAAATTAAACTTCTTCAACACCTAGAATGAATTCCAGTTTAAAGCTCTCTGAACCACTGGGATGTAGATGCTGCACTGTTCCTTTAAAAAAAACTGAATTAATGATTCTCTATTTTTAACCTCTGTTTTATTGTGTTAGTTCAGTGTGTGAGTTTATATCTAATCTTTAGATAAATTTCACTGATTAAAAACTCATTATTGTGTGCTTTGTATATTATTGACTAAATTAAAACCAACAGAAGTAAAGCCATTGTTTTGATTGACTGTTAATAATGGAAACAGCTTTCAGTGGAAAGGATCCTGGTACATCTTGCTGCTAAAAGGCTGGGACTGAGCACGGTTCTATTTGAAAAATGAACAGAGGTAATTAAGGAAACAACCCTACACCTGAGAAGCACAGCTTTGTCCCTTGAACATATCTTGCCTGTGGCAAAGGATTATGGTTAATGGCAACTCTATGGCTTGATTGTAAATCTTGCTCACTTGAAGAAGGATCATATTGTGTGTGTCTGCGTGTGTGTATGTGTCGGGGGGGGGGGTCACTACAAATTAAAGGAATAGTAGAAAGATGTAACTTTATTTTCCACTTACCCTCATGGTGAGCAAGACTCTGGAGCACTTTTTAATATCTCAAATGCAGCCGGAGATCAGGACGGCTTCTCTTTTTCCCCCAACTTTCATATAATGGAATTTGCCGGGGCCCGAGCCAAAAAGGTCCATAAAAGTCCACAAAAACTTGTTAATATGCTCATCCTTTGTAATCCAAGTTTCCTGAGAGGGTAGCGTCCAGAATTTAATTTAGATTTTGAAATTTCGAAACGACATCATTTAGAATATTTTTAGAGCCTAAACAGTAGTTCATCTTACTTTCGCAAAGCATGCATATGCGCATTCACCTAACTACGGAAGCCTTGGCGTTTAGAGGCTACTCTGCTGATAATGCAAGCGTAGAAGAATAAATTTGCTGTTTATATTGTGCTAAGAGTGCCAGAGCTGCAGACAAACCAGGACAAACACAAGTGGGGTTGGATATTGATTTAAAACAAACAAAAAAGGAAACACGCAATCTCGTCTGCTGCAGCTTCCGTAGTTTCGTGAACACGCATCGACATGCTTGCAGGAGATGCAATGTAGTACTGTTCAGGCTCTAAAAATATACTAAATGATGTCATTTCGAGTAAATTCTGGACGCTACCCACTCTGGACACTTGGATTACATTGGGCGAGCAGTTGTGCAGAATTGTGCATAACTTAAGCTCCTGAGATCTATGAATGGCTCAGTGATGATGGCACAAATGCTCAAGTGACCAAAGAAAAGCACAGATAGACTGAGCTGCATCATTAGTTGTAAGGAGTGTAAAACCATGTGCATCTAGCACTATAAATCTTCTGTCTTCATCAGTGACCTTTTGATGGAAAATCATAAATGCTCTATTAGCTGGATGCCTCATGAGCGTTTAGCTTAGTCTATTCTTGACAGGAAAACAAAAACAAAAAAAAATGAGCTCTGCTGAAAAGTGTTGCTTCCTTGTAACACGTTGAGACTGTCATGAATTAGATGTTTTTGAAAAGTGCACTTAATGACACAACAAAACAAGACATAAAGGGAAAGGTGAATCAATAAAAAGCTTTTTGCCACTGTGTGACTGAAAGATTGCAGACAAATTGCTACAATTACTCCAAAAATGATAATTAATCTCTGAAAGTGCAGAGGACCCACTTAATGTCCAAAACCTTTTGTCTCAGTTTGATTCTGTGAGTTTGCGATGGTGCATACGGAGCCTTTTCATGCTGAAGCTTTGCTTCCATCTGCCAGAGTTGCAGAAATATTCACAGAGAAATGGTCATCCATCCATCTATCCTTGCATACACACATGCATGAAAATATGCGAAAATACATTTATTTTGCCAAATTACCTCTGCTTTCTACACCTGTCCCAGGTCAAAAACTTGCACTGCTTTGCAGTGGGTACAGATTATCTTCCATTAAACATAGATGTATAATAGGAATATTTGACTTGAACTTGATGGCTGACCGAATCTGAAGTCACAGAGAGAAAAAACTGCTTTCTAACCTGTTAACAATATTGTTCACTTGAAATTATATGCAGATTAATATGTTTCTACTTTTGTTCTCTGCAGTTTCAAATCAGTATTGTGGTTGAGCGCCCAGATGGCAGAGAGATCGCCAAGCCTGTGGAGCTGAGGGTGATGGTCGGCGATGCCAATGATAACAGACCCACCTTTCCACAGGCACAGTACCACACCGTTGTCAAGGAACTGGCTCCTCGGGGTAACTTACTGCTTTTTTAATTTTTCAGATGTCTCAAAAGATATTTCCAAATGTAATGTTGTAATGTTGTTGTAAATTTGACAAATTGAATTTCCCAGTCTCAGCATCTGACATGTTGGTTTGTATTTGATTAAGCCATTAAAAAATCATTGCAATTACAAAACTCTTTTGGAAAATGATATAACCATAAAATACTTTTTTAAAAACATATGAATCATTGGTGAAGTTATGCATTATTAATGAAACACACTAAATCTGCCAAATACCTTTTCAGATTTACTCCATATTGTTGCACAGCATTTTGCAGGAGCTACAGTCTTACAGTGCTGTTACTATGATAAAAATCACAGGGTGCAAAATACCTTTCGTAAAAGCATTTTGGGATTTTTGCCAGGAGACAGGGGAAGCACCCTCACTCCTCCCTATGCTCATAAAAAGCACATGGTATGTTGTGACATAAAAGCCTTTTTGTTGATGCTTTTAGAGCGATTTGATTCTGGGAAATGAACTAAACAGGACAATCTGTTAATCTAAATGGAATCACTGAGTGGGGATTAAATGAGAGGCACTATTGTTATACCCTTCTCCTGTTTTCATTCAATATGCAAGAGACTGCAACTTATTACAGAGAGGAAAACATTTCAGGTTCTTCAGTTATATTACAGAAACAGAGATAATATGCAAGTGTTAAGATATAAACAACCATTTAAGATAATTTCCAATAGGAATTTATAGATAATTGAAAACTGTGGTAAAATATAAAGTAAAATTGTTATGGTCCTACTTTTCCTGCATGTTACTGGTGTTATATCCCCCAGGGACGGAAATCCTGACAGTGCAGGCAGCTGACAATGATGATCCCAAAACAGACAATGTACGGATCTTCTACCGTTTAGTTGGGCAGATTCCAGAGAGTCCCCGTGCCCTTTTCAGAGTGGACCGCGACTCAGGCGTCATCTCTGTCCAGGCAGACAGTATGGAGGGTACGGCACCACAGTACACCCTGACCATCACTGCTGAGGATGCCAAAGGTGAGTTTGTATTTTTAAGAAAAGTACCACCCTCCATATACTCCATATCTGTTATTTTCACTAAAAAATAAATGAACCTGCTTTTTGCCGAAGAAGAGTTGAAACAAAGATACAAAATATGATGTGTTTCAGTTTTAATCATTAAATGTCAATGTCGTTGTCTGCTTTATTTATAAAGTATAGCACATTTTTAAAGGCCAATGGCCAGCCAAGTGCTTTACAGAATAAAAGTAAACAATAAATAAATAAAAGCAACACAACAGAGTCAACGCAACAAAATGCAACACGATAAAAACTGTAAAAAAAAAAACAAAAAAAAAACAGGTAAAAGTAAAAGTAAATCAAAAGTATTAAAAGTTGAAAAGTGACTCTGCTCAGCCGAGTCTTGCAGCTTAGTAAACCTGCAATATATAAAGAAGCATAAAACTTATGACTGCAATCTTTAGCGTGTAGTTAATCAACAGTTACTTTTTGTTTTACTAATTCATATGATGAAGTGTAATTCTGGACAAAATTCTAGAAGAAATTCCCAAAATTTCAACTCTAAGACAAGAATTAAATATGTGCAAAAGCTTGGTCAAATTTGATAAGGAACGAGCATGTTTAGGAGTTCAAAAAAATCTATTTTAAAAGGATTTTTTGAGGACCCTTTATTTGGTCAACACAGCTTTGGTGAAGCACACAAATTCTTTCAAAAACTTTATATATTCTCCTTTAATTTATTTTACAAATTTCAAGAATTTAACTTCTTATAAGTACTTTCATCATCATGTGTTTATATTATAACAAACTTTATTTTTTGTCAGTATAGTTTTTAGTTAAGGATAACATCAGGACAATGTGTTCAAAGCAAAATATTTTCAAATGATTAAAAAAAAGCTGAAGTGGGAAAACTTGTAAAAAGAAAAGAAAAGAAAAGAATAGAAAAGAAATTGCAGTTACTGGTTCAATTACAGGATTATCAGAATGAAAACTGCAGACTGTCCCAAATTTTATTAGCTCCCAGAGTTGGTGCGTCAGCTTCGATGGTGTGTTGGGTCAAAGGGATGTATACATGTAAGCCTCTGGGGGGACAGTTGATGTGGTCTGTATGACTCATGTACTCAGGGTGTGATGGAAGCAAGATGAGGCACTTGCTGTTCCTTCAGCATATTTTATTTGTGTAAAGGGCTGAACCTGAGTCACTAACAGAAGCTGTGATGATGTCCCTGGCAGGTCTAAACAGTTCCTGCACTGTGGTTGTGACTGTGCAAGATGAGAACAACAACCCACCGGTCTTCTCCCAACACGAAGTAAGCCAGCACATGCTGAAACTGACACAGTCCTGATTCATCTTCTTAAGGGTTCATAAACAATACCTTTGCAAGAAAGGCAGGGTAAACATCATAAGTGGCTACTGGACTGCAGACTGTGAGTGTGCGCTGAATGTCACTGATCTAATTTTCCTGGCGGGGAACAAGATATGGCTACTAATCTCAGGCTTATAGTTCTTTGTACTCTAAGTGAACAGTGTCTTTAGAGTTTAATCTGATAAAGCTTCTTATGCCCACTAGTTTCCACTCTTTTTTTTTTAATAACTAAACCTATATCATATGTAGCGGCATCCATTAACATGACAGGAAATTTGCAAAAACCAATAAGGTCTTAAATGCAAACACACAGACATTTCTGCATTAATTCATCTTATATCTAAATGAAGCAGTTTAATTTTATTTTTAAAAAATTATACTTTAAAAATATAATAACATTCTATAAATATTTTGTAAAATAGATAAAAAAAAATATTCAAAATATATAAAAAGTAAAATATGATCACAAAATGAAAAAGCATCTCTGTTTATGTCTACATAACTAAAATATTAGATTTGAAAACATGTAGCATTGTTTAAAAAACATGCATGAAAGGGTTAATTTATTCTTTCTATACCTTTAATCTGTAACCATGAACATATGTACAGGAGCTACATTCAGTTCCTGTCTTTATGTCATTCAGCAAGGTGTAATTATTGCTGCAGCTTGAAGCCCAGAATGAACTGAGGCAGTGGTTTCCCATTTTTTAGAGAAGCTGCTAGTGTGAAAAAAAAAGAAAGAAAAGGAAACAAAAGGCAGTCAGAAAATCCCTGTATTTTACCCATATGTGCTGCATAATAGAGGAGAAGACAAAAAAGTCATGAGGGCTGGGAATTATGTGGGAGAGCCATCATGCTGTGATAATTGGAAAGCAGTCTCTCGCTGTTCTCTGTCAGCCCAAAGTGGCACTAAAAGATGGCACAGACATTTTAAAATGTAATGGAACGTTTTATGTTAAGTAAGGAGAAAATGCACTTATTTGAAATTTAACAGTGGAATGGCTGGAGAACTTGAGGATGGATGTCAAGACTTTAGAATTTGTTTACAAGATGGATGTATCCACCAAGATCCACTGAAATATGCAAAGTGATACCACTGGCACCAAAAAATGGTACTTATTAAGATACAGTTACCTAAATTCACTTATTTACATTGGTTTGTTTTTTGTGTGTGTTTGTTTTTTAATAAGTCCAGAAATCTTGTTGGTTTAATGTGATGACAGTAAGTCATGTCTCCATAGCTACACCCACTTCTTTTTGGCAGTGTAGGGCCCGGCCCACTTAATATACACAGTTGCGCTTGAAGGTTTACATACTCTCCCATTAAAGGGATATTGTGTAAGTACTCCTGTTATCTATTCACAAAAATTGATTATTTCGTTTAAAAGTGTTTTTCCATTATTCAGTAATCACTCCCATCAACAAACTGAAGTACTCCTGTACGCTCTGAATTTGCCTTTCGTATCATTCATATATAAATCGAACGGGTCGGATTGGTGGTTGCCACCATGTCGTGTCGCCATGTTTTTACGTTCAGTAGAAGCGTGACAGTAGGAAACCACAGAAACACACCGGAGACACCGGAGTTGTCAGCTCAGTTCGAGGTAATGCCTTTGAAAAGTCAGAGCAACCAAGTGTTACACTGATGCTGCGTTCACGTGCAGTTGGGCAGACAGCCCTTAGTAACAAACCAGATGTAATTTTAATCACAGAAGCCAAGAGAAAGACAGTAAAACAAGGGTCAGGGAAAAATGATACAACATCGCCATGACAACATGTCAGATGTGGACTGAAGTCACTGTAACTGAAAGACCGCGTCTTCACATAGAGGCTTGTTTATGCCTTTACATGCAGCGGCTGTCTTCCGTCTGCCCGGTTTCACGCGAATGCAGCATGAAAAGTACTAGCGAGTTGCGATATACAATTGTTACACGATGTCCTTTTAAAGAAAAAGGCTAAATTCACAATAGTAATTCAAACAACACGAAACTGGAAAAAGTAATAATAAATAAAAATTTACAAAATTCTTATTTAGTAAACTGAAATATTGATCTAGAATTTTTTTGTGGAAAAAAAAACAATAAACAAGAAACCAACATAAAAACTGTCCCAGACAAATTAAAGCACTTTGCTCATGAATAGTGTGAGTCAAAATACCAGTCAACAGATGAAGAAGTCTCATTGAACATTACAAAGAACACCTGATTGCAGTGATTGTTTCAAAGGGTTGCTCAACAAAATTGTAGTTCAGGAGCCCCATCATGCTTGTATACTTGTTTTATTTCTTTGTGTGTTTGTTTTTGATATTTCTGTTGATCCACAATACAAATTCAATGTTATGATGTTCATCATTTTTTTTAAATGATTTACTTTTGTCAATTTTAACTTATTTCACTGGCAGCTGATATTTTCTGTCTTTAATAGAAGGGTATCTCAATTTTCAAGCACAACTGTATTATATTAACTGGGGAAAACAGCTCAATAAGATTAAACAAAACTCAGTATTTTCTCCCATATAATCTCTACAATCATGATACTTTTTTATACCTTTTCTCCATTGAATGTCTGTCCTTCAAATGTATCTGAATGGCCATTTTCACGCTGTTAAAAACAAATGAACACTTGCTCAGATAATGGTTACCACAGTCGCGCTCATACTCACACAAACACAGAGGTGGAAAATGCTCTTGAGCAGGTCACGCCTGAGGAGAGCAGCTTTTTCCATGGCAATGTGAAGGCTGTGGGGGGGTGATGTGGGAGGTGAGTGGTGACAAGACTGGGTTCAGCAACGCTGTGGATGGGGCAGCCAGATCACAGGCATGGCTGCTTCACTGGAGGACATCTGTGAGTGGCAGATTAAACGGCTGTCTAAACACACAGAGGTTGGTGAATAAAGGTCAGCTAGCACTGGGAGGGCAATAGGGGGAAAGCATATTCTCACATGGGGAGTTATATTCCATCTCAGCAGAAAATTGGACAGTCAGTCATCTGTGACTTTTATTGGCAACCACAAAATTGCAATACACTGTACACAGCTCTCTGGCAAAACCTACAGTCCAGCGGCTGGAAGCTAAAATAGATATTATAATTTGATTGAGAATATCTTTATTTTAACTAATTACTCATCCACTAATACATTGTGCATCTCTTTGTAACACAGAAAACCTGAAAAACTCTTAGAATCACTCATGTGACTTTATTTGAAAATACCAGTATTTTTGCATAATATCCTTGTTAGCCTTTTATTGTTTAACACAAACTATAGTTAGACAAAATGAGAGCTTTCTGTGAAGTGATTGTTTATTTTCTGCTTCCTTCCCATCAGTATGGACCTTTTCACATTCCAGAGGATGCTCCAGTGGGTACCACAGTGACAGCTGTGCTGGCAAGGGATGCAGATGTTAGAGGTGGAGACAGCTGGCAGGTGGACTACCGTTTAGACTCCGGAAATGAGGAGGAGGTTTTTACATTGGTGACAGACAAGCAAACCAATGAAGTCTCACTTGTGCTCTCGAAGGTGAAAACCACATATCATCTTGCAACCTCTACCCATACACGTTTGACCTCTTTAATGATTAACTGCCACATATACCGAGATCAGTTAATATCACATCATTCTTGTCAGGAGTGAACTAAATCTAGAAGGTGCTATCTCATCTCAAAGGTGGAAATGTTAATGTCAAGGACATATTTCAGCATATTAGTACGTATTTGTCCCTGATGCATGTACTGTCCTAAGATATCATGCAGTGGCTGAATGTGCCAAAATAGCAGTCACGTAAACTCGTCTTTTTATGAGTGTGACTTGAATGTTACAGTGTGATCATTTGAGAGACTGAAAGAAAATATTCTGTTAGTCCACCAGCCTCACATGCCTCAGTTAAAAAAGAATCCTGATGACAATGGCATACTTTTGCCCAATAATCTCTGCTATTCCCACTGTGCATCAGCCTGCCTCCCATAATCCTGTGAGCTGTTTTAGGGATCCTTGCAGGAATTAGTGTGTGAGCCTGTGTTTGTGTTTTACTCTAATGGTCTCTGTGCAGGCAGACCACGCTGGAGACGGTCTATTATATTCAGCCTCTCTGTGGCACATAACTGTTACTATCACATGCACCTTTGAGATAAAGCAGATTTCCAGAGCCTAAAAATGGATCTTTATGTATCATTTCAGATTGACAAGGACTTCTTTCTTTTTCTTTTTTTTAAAGCAATGCCATGCACTGTCCTTTAAAGTTATGTTTAAGCACATGCAGTGACCTTGTAAGATATCACTATAACAAGTTTATTAGGCTTGCTGTATAAAAAATAATGACAGCTTAAATCTGTACAAGTCAAGCCCTGGTGGATTAAAAAAGAAAACTCTTTTTTTTTTTTCGCAGACACACTTAATCAGTTGAATCTCACAACAAACACAAGCAAACAATTAGGTTATGTGACCACACATGCTAGAAAGTAATATATAATTAACAATTTAAAAAATTAGGGGCATTAACCTTTATGCCAAATATGAAGAAATTTTATAAGAGTTTGAAAACAAAAAACTAGGTACTTTCTTATGAGTGGACTGATGACACCACTGATAACTTTTTTCTGTTTTTATGATATCATATTATATGTTTATGCACCATAATGACATGCCAAGTTACAAATACTTAACGTACAATCATCTTTGAACTAACTAGTCTACCTGTGAAACTGTTTAACTGTGGGAATCCAAAGTGGAAAATCACGCCAAACAATCTTTTTCATGGCAGTCTCTGATTGAGTGCATAGCAAGAATACATTTTCTGCAGTTCACATCAAATCATGAGTGGAAGAAAGATGTGTTAAGCCTAAAAAGCAAACTTGATTTTTGGAGAAGATTTCCACTTGTTTTAACTGCATTAAGTTAGGGTGGGTTTGTGGGGTTCAGTAGTATAATATTAAATTCACTTTAGTTCTGAACTCCTGTGGTGTTTTCCTAACGCATCTATCACAGATAAACTGCAAGTCAAAATAGTGCATCTTCAAAACACCACATACTGAACAGCTGCAGTAAACCTGCCATAGCCACATAGAGCAGCAGGAGCACAACCAGCTGCTGGACACTGTCGCACATCAGCCTTTTAAAATGAGTCATGAGCACTAAGTGCATTGCGTTCAGTGTAATATTATATCTCCTTTCCGTAATGTCCTTTAACTGACAGTGTAGTACAGTGGAACAACACTCTGACCTGTCATATAAATCAAGAAAAATGTAAAACACACTGTAAGGGAATTTTGAAATATGGGCAAGAATAAAGCAGAAATGCTTTACCATGACCCAGAAAATAAGCTTGTAAGACTAAGGTTTAAACTGCCTATATATCTGTCACTTGTAGAGACAAACCTATGATAGCTTGTAATCTATTTCAATACATCACTTTGGGTTTCTGACCAACATCAAAAGTTCCGCTGTTGTCACCATCATAAAGGAAATTGCACTCCAGGGGTGAAATTTCTACTTCTGGTTCCTGCTGCACTTTGGTGTTGTTTCGGTCCATCCTGTGCTTCCCAGTTGTTGTGACCTGGCAACCACAGCTACACCTTAGTACATTTCCAAAGTGGCCAAGCTGCAGCTATAAATCTGTGGGCAGGACCATATTTACAAGCAACTTTACAACCAGTTGATGAAGAAACGCTGAGATTCCAAGATGGGATGGAGCATGTGAAAAGAAACAGCTGCAGTGCTGGTCTTCTTCAACATGATCTCTTCTATTCCAGTAGTGAAGAGGGAATGGCCAATCATTTGAAATTAATAAGGATGTAACAATTACCTGTAAAATCATAAACCATGATAAAATTCCCAATGATTAGCAATACCGTTTCAAATTTTAATTATCGTTAAAACCCGATTGATTATTGCACTTTGAAAAACACACAGTGATGCTGCTCTTTGTTGGAAAAGCAGTAGCCCTCCCAGTTTGCAACATTTAATTCATGAGAACATGGCAGAAGGCAACAAATGCACCTACATGGACAGTACTCTGGAGATTTTTCCCCCTTTAAAAAGGACTAAGTAGACGTCTAGACCCATTTTAGATATTTTTACTGATACTGGGAGGGGATTTCAATAATACTGCGATAAAAATGATAACCGTGATCAATTCGGTCACAATAACCGTGATGTGAAATTTCCATATCGTTACATCCTTAGAAATTAAATTAGATTAAATTAACTTAAGTAAAGAAATACAAAAGAAAATGTGTCAATACCAGAGCAAAAGACTCCAGCATGGTTCAAGTACTAGTATAAATATTTGTGGTGATAAGTTGATACCAGTGTGCTTGGACCATGACCAGTCCCAAAAGCACAACTGTGGCTTTATTTTATTGTCTCCTGTTAATTCTTTCATTTTGACCTCATTAGGGTCAACAATCTACTTTTGCGTTTTATTCACACCAAATTGAAAACGGATCAAATTAGTCCATCTTACTCTGCATCTGTGGGATGTTAAACTTCAACAGTGATATTATGAGATATGTTATTATTACTCTGAATAAGTTTGTGTATCATTTATGGAAAAACGAATAGTAAAACATAAAAGATATCTATACATAAGCTGTATGTCTCAGATATATACTGTAACAGTGCTCTGGGGGGGGGGGGGGGGGGGGGGGGGGGGGGTAGCATTTTACTGGGAACTAATTCAGACTTTAGAATCTAAATGAACCCGAAGCAGAACAAAAAAAATTACCATCCTGTGAGGTCTTTGAGAAAAATAGTGTTTCAAATGTCTGACTATAGTCAGTAGAGTCATGTTCTGATAAACTGATACACACTGAGTCGCTGGATGCGTCACTTCCATTCAACAGCAGCTCTCATCTACCCTCCAAGGTTTGTGTTACTTCTCCTTAGCAACAGAGACACATTCAGCCTGAGCAGCGTGATGCCAGACAAAGCCAGTTTTTTAATGTTTTGTTTTATGAGAATACAGCTCACTGTAAAGCCTGACAGCAAATGCAAACGTCAGAGAAGGAATCAGAGGATTGCATTTGATAAATGTAACACATTTGAGCTTGCTTTTATCTGAATTCTTTTAAAGTGTGTGGCAAGCATTGAAATCACACTGTTATGTGTTATTATTATAAAACCAGAGGTAATCTTTACTCTTGCAGCTTCACAATAAAACTATAGTTTTAATCCTTCAAACAACATCCACATGCCACCGTTATCATTATTAAAATTCAAATATGGTAATCCTATCACCTAAAATATTCTACTCCCAATTTTGCCCTATCTGGGCTCAAACGTGGTAAATCATATTTTAGAGAGGTACAAAAGGTGTTAAGTTAATAGCTTATCCTTTTGCTCTTTTTCCAGTAAAGAATTTAAATGAAAATGTTGCAGTTTCAACAGTTTATCCAGCTTGTGTGGAGGCCTTGTCATGCAGCAGCTGCACACATGTAACATCATGGAAAATGTTTCATCAGTGACACAGTGAATCTTCAGCTTTTCCCCGTGACTAGAGTCTGGCTCTTATTAGAAATACACCAATACTGTGCCAGTAAATCCATATTTCTTGGAAGCGAGATAAGCAGAGTGGACACATGGGACTGCACTATATCCTTCTTCTGCTACTGGCCACATGCTGTTTGTTAATTCCCTAGAAATTCCATCACATCTTTCTATTTATTTTATATGCTGCTTCTTGTTGTTTTGTTTTTTTAAAACAAAATAACTATCACCACCACAATACATCCCCCCGCAAAAAATAAATAAATAAATTTTTTAAAAAATACTCTTAACCTAAGGGAAATCACCATATCTGATAGCTGCACTTCTTCAGTAATATCTTGTTTTTATGGGTTAATTGTCTTTAATTGTGTTGCTAGAAATACTGTCCTGTATGTGACCTACATTATGCATGTTTTTCACAGGTGTTGGACTTTGAGCGGGAGAGTGAGTACATCCTGGTTGTAAGTGCCCAGAATCCAGTTGCTCTGGTCCGAGGCCGGTACGGCCCCGCATCCACAGCAACTGTTTCCATTTACGTTGACGATGTGAACGAGGGTCCAATTCTGTCTCAAAGCCATTATGAGGTGACCGTCAGAGAGGGAGAAGAACCAGGCCGAGTCATCGCGACCATCCGAGGTTACGACCCTGATTCTCATCCAATTAGGTGACAAAATCAGTTTGACAAGAGGCAGTTTAGTTTTGTTTGTTTGTTTGCGTTCATTTTATAATTACATATGATGTTCTGTGTAGATACTCTCTTCAAGGGGACACCAAGAAATATTTCTCAATTGGGAAATATTCCGGTGAGCTAAAAACTGTTCAGGCTTTGGACAGAGAGGAAAACAGCACGTACACCATGGAGGTCATTGCAGTGGATGGACGTAGGATCATTTTAAAATTTGTTTCATCAAAAGGAAAATTTTAAATCTTTGTTTACTGATTGTATCTATAATTGAGTATTTTGTTAAGATGCAAACTGAATCGAACAGCTGTAACTACATCTTTGTTAAATCTTTATGTTGATCTTAGGAAACTCCTCCTTATCGGCATCTACACTGGTGACTGTCCAGATCCTGGATGTCAATGATAACAGTCCTGTGCTGGTTGGAGACTACTCCTGGAAGTACCTGTGTACGCCTCGCTGGGAGGACCAAGCTCTGGTTCTGGCTTCACGAGACAGCGATGGACCGCAGCATGGCGGCAGACTCAATTTCTCCCTCCGTAGCGATGTCACAGTTCGGCGTAACTGGAAACTGACACCTATTAATGGTGAGAAGAATGCAGTTACAGTGAGCCAAACATATAAACATAAGCCTTTTCATCCATGATGATAAGACAAGGGCGAGATGAGATACTATGACTCGGCTATGAAAAGCTCTCTTTAGCTACTTCCTCTCTACACCAGTTTTGCTGGTTTAGTGCCAGTAGGTAAAATGTCACCCATCATAACCTGCTCTCAATCCCACCTTGTCACACACAGATCCTTGAGGGGGGGCCGGGCGGGTTACCACCCCCGGGAAATTCCCCAAAGGCCCCCCAACCGGCCATATCAGTCGGAGGCATAGTGACAGACCACCTTCCCTTGAAAGAAGCGTGCTTTGTCAGTTTTAAACAAATGGGGTGCAGTGCTTTCTGGTAACAGTTTGGGCATCTGCATACTGAAGATGTAAAGAAAAAAAACTTTCTTTTTTTTCATTATGATGCTTTCTGAACTTTAAAGGAGCATTAAGTGATAATTCATCATTTCCAAGTTGAAGTCATTAAAATTTTTCAAAGTGAAGCCTTGGATGTGTAATAGGGGATTATCACACTTTCCGGAACTTTCTGGAATCTAGGCATTTCCTCTTCCGGGCCATTTTAACAATAGCTGTCCCTGCTCTGTTACACTTTGTAAATCAGATAAACGCCAACCATATAGTTTTCATTGATTCCCGACTGAAGTGATGCTAAGTAAGAAATGGATCAAAGCGATTGATTCGCCGCGGTGAAGGGCCGAACTTTATAATAAAAAAAAACGTAGCACGTTTGTTTGTAGCCGGCAGACTACACAGCTGGTGTTAGCAGGCTAGTGTTAGCCAGCTTGATGACGTGCCTGACGTTGTGCGGCTGAAAACACACAAGCATCTAAAAGTGTCTCCTTTCTTGGCAGTCCCCAGTCGTTGCACTGGAAACGGGAGGGTACAGACCTGATTTTCAGATGCTTGTGTGTTTTAAGACGCACACAGTTAGGCACGTCAGCTAACGCTAGCCTGCTAACGCTAGCTGTGGAGTCTGCATCATTGAAGTGCCGGCTACAAACAAACGTGCTACGTTGTTTTATCATAAAGTTCAGCCCTTTACTCCGGCGAATCGCTTTGATCCACTTCTTCCTTAGTATCACTTTAGTCAAGAATCCATGAAAATTTAAGTAGGGTTGGCGTCTATTTAAGTGGAACAGAGCAGGGACATTGAACTGGACCGGAAGAGAACCGGCTGAGTGTTTCAAGTTCCGGAAGCGTGATAATCCCCTATTCCATCTAGAACATAGCATGACGTCACACACCATCTCTCTGTGTTGATATCGAGCTTCTTGGTCATAAGGGTGCTCTGCCTTCACGTGCAAGTTTGTACATGTGAATCTCCGCCTCCTCCTTGAACTGAGAGTTGGCCAGATAGCATTCGCCATTAGTTTAGTAAAATGTGACCAGGTGTTCTGGCTCGTCGGCAGCCATCAGCTACTGGGATATACTACTATGTACTCCAAAGCTATGTTCTTATTTTCAATGCCACGATAAAAAAGTCATATATGCTCGTTCAATACATGCTCCACAGGCAGCTTTCTGATCGGCAGGGGAGGGGTGTCACTAAGGGGGGGCATAGTCGATGCACATTGAACAGTTGACTCGGTAATTTCAAATTTATCTTGAGCATTTGTCTGTAGCCTGGAGGCTGTGTACATTAGGCGGTGTCCGTGTTTTTAGATTCCTCGTGTTTGTGTGCATAATGGTTGTTTGTGGACACTTTGATCTTTCAAACAGCCCAAATATCTGACCAGTCGCACTAATAATAAGGTCTGGTTGCCTCGAGAACTAGAGAAAAAAATTCTTGCTTTTGCGAAGTATGAAACTAACACCTTGTTTTGGTCTCTACACACAGTGCGCCACAGCACATTTAACAGTGAAAAATCACTTTCAGTCCCTTTAACACATTGCTAACCCACCAAACACAAGATGTCATTTGAACATTGTTTTTTGGGCTAAATCTGGTCGGTCCGTCATCGCCATATTTAAGCCTAAAAAATAGAGGTTGAAAAATGGGCTGAGTTTAGACCGTCTGATTTGGTCCAAATTTCGCCCAAAATTAGATGTTGAAAAGTCGTCTAAAAACGTCTTTTCAACATCCTGGAAAAGACAGCTTTTCACCTTTCACTTTTAAACCAAATCAAAACGTTGTTTTTACGTTTTCAACAGATGGACATGATGTCTATTCAACGTCTTTTCAACCAAATTTGCTGGGTGGGAAAATTGTAAAAGTTGATTTTCATTCGGGTAAAGTATCAATTACAGTGTCTCAAAGCAGCCAAAGTACTGCTGAATGGGACGTTATGATCAGTCAACTTAGCCCAAAAACACTTCCAAAATCTGGTATCCATGCTGCACCATATGAACCAAGTTCCAGTAAGAATTAATGTGTCTCCAGTGATCACATGAGACTAAATTTCACCTTCCCTCTCAAAGGCTACACCAGCTAAAAATATGGGCTGTATGCACAACTCCACTACTTCCTGAACTTCGTCGCGCTCCTCTGTTTCCTGTCTTTCATTACTGGACAAACTGATTAATACAGGTATGTCTGGTCATTGTTGTCGTGGTTACTGAGGTCAGGCACACCTGGATTAATCAGTTTGTCCAATAATGAAAGACAGAAAACAGAGGAGCACTACTAAGTTCAGGAAGAAGTGGAGTTGTGTATATACCCCATTGGGCAGCAAACAGGACATTACTAGATTTCAAATGTTTCTACAGTCCCAAATTACATTCACTGACTTGATCAATATGAGAGATAAACACCTCAGATCTGTCTGTGTCATGTTGATAATATATGTATATGTAAGATATGTTATATAATAAATTCTATTTTTTTCTCCCATTAACATGAGCTAATTTATACAGTATCCAGTGTTTTGATACTTAGAGATATAATTTCTGTGCCTTCTTATTTTTAACCAAGTAAACTGAGAAGTTGTTCTTCTGAAGAAGAATTTAATGATGACAACAGCTTGTCACCATCCAGGCACAGGGCCATGCACTGTGATGTTAGAGATAAATTGATTTTCAGACTGATTTGCAAACTGGTGGACATGTTGTTCTAGGTCTGCCACAGCATGCTGAATGTTTTGATTTACCTTGACTGAAGCAAATAGTCATTCATGAAAACCCATAATCAAAAGACAGGAAGTGATCTGGCTTCTTTCTGCATCTTTTCTCCAGTCCTGAACAGGAGATGTAATCTGATCATGCATGTTCTGGAGTTGTAAGCTGCTGGTGTTGGGTTCATTTCATCACAACTATTTACAGCTATGACGTCTGTTATTAAGTCAGTCAAACGATAAAACTGCTTCCCTCTCAGGTTTTTTTTTCTAGTTCTCTTTCACTCCCCTGTTCCTGTTGGTATTGATTGAGCCAAGCTGTAATTATATCTTCTGTGTAATTTCTTTGGCGTCACCACTGGTTTCCTGACAGCTAATGGGAGCTAAAAGAGGACTCTCCCAGAATGCTTTGCACCTGGTCACAGGCAGTAATGGCTGTACTTGTGTCAGTATAATTTGCTAAAGAGTTGAACAGTTTGTGTGTCACACCCACAACCCCTTTTGAAGAGAATGTGTGTGTGTGTGTGTGTGTTTGTAAATTATCTGTATTCATCTTTCAAGAACTTGACTGACAGATCTTTTTTTAATCCAGAATCTAATTTATAATGAGGTGAAATACTCTCATTCTTCTCTAAGTGACTTTTTTGTAGTTGAAATGAGAAAAATGTATCCAGTTTGCACGTGGGTTACTGTAAATAGCAGACAAGACAGGTCTTGGTAGGTGGGTGGTCACACATCTATCTTTCAAAATGAAAATTGTGTAACGATTGACAGCCTCTGTTGAAGGGCTGCACAGGTTTTGTTTCCCTGACTGGCAAATGGAACATGAAGGGGAATGATGGCAAGGTGCAAGTACAGAGTTAAAGACCCTCAGATAAGAGTTCAAACAGCCTGATGAAATGCTTCTCCTCTCAGGGCAGGGTTTTGTACGTCATACAACCAGGCTTGTATTTTAGACTGATTCACGGTGATAAGATAAAGAGCCACAGGCTCCAGACCACTCCATCCACAGCTCCATTAGTCTTTCTCATTCTGTTTCCTGTGTAGCTATGAAGTTACAGTATATGGGTGTGTTTTTAGTAGAAGTTGTAAAAGCCATGTGAATAATAAGGAGTAAAACAATACTGTAATTATACAAGTAATTTATTTACTATTATTCCAAGTATTAAGCATACTTGTTATGATGAGTTATCTTATAAATCTTTTATGTCAATTTGTCAAAAATCATCACAAGTCATGACGATGAGTTCTACATCAAGCATGAGATTAAAAATCTGTTTTTCTTCTGTGTCAATCTGATAAAGTAATACAAATAACACTAATTTTGGGTATTATTTTCTAACATTCAGATACTCATACCAACCTGTCATTGAACATCCCATACCTGGCCCCTGAGGTCTACACTGTGCCTTTTACCATCTCTGACAGCAGCTCTCCACCCAGGAGCACCTTCATAAACTTGCCAGGTAATGCTGACACTCCTGCTTACAAGTTGTAGCAAGTGCAGGGAGGTTATGGGGCAGCAACACTGGAACAATCAATAGAGATCAACCTCTGCATGCCAGCTTGTCCTACAGTAGCTGCGCTCTTGTTTGTTAATGATCTAGTGGTGCTTTACAAATGATTTTTCCAGGCTTGTGATTACACAGCTCTCTTAAGACTGCGCTCTGCCCAATGCAGCCCACAACGTCCTATGCGTTGGTTAGGACATGGCAGGGAGAATGAGGTGTGAGTTCAGTTTCATCTTAAGTCCCGTGACTCTTCAACTACTCAAAATAAAGCCTTGCATATGAGTTTGTGGCTTTTTTATTGGGAGAAAAACTGTTATATCTTTATCTTGAAATACCAAAGCCAAGCATCAGTCTTACACATAAAATGAATCCTTTTAGCAAGTTTTTGATAATTGTGTCAAAGTTTTTCCGATCTGTGAAGTTACAGATTTCTAGACCAGAAAATATTGAATGTCTTCCCTTTTCTCCTCTTCTGTTAGTGACAGTTTGTCCCTGCAATGTCAGAGGGAACTGCAAAATACCTGCCAAGCCACTGGAAGGAATGCCAACTATACAGTCTGCAGTGGGAATTCTGCTCGGCACCTTTGCAGTCATAGGTAAGCAGAGAGGTTAAGAAAAGCACTTTTGATCTATTATGACATATTCTGCACAACCGTGCAATCCAGAGTGCATTGTTTAGGGCTTGTAGCACCCAATAATGTAATAATTGACTGAAAATGTAATAAAATTTGCACTTTACTCAATCAAAAATGTAATAAAACCCAATAATGTAATAACTTGACCAATAATGTAATAAAATATTCTGACCGATGTTGTAATAACATTTTAACCGATAATGTAATACCTTATTACATTATTGGAGGTTTATTACATTTTCAGGAGGGTCGTTTTTTTTTTTAATTGATAATGTAATACTTGACAGATAATGTAATATAGAGGTCTATATCTTGTGTTTTGAGAATCCAAGACTGTAATATAGCCTACACTGGATTTGAAACAACAGGATGACTTAATTGCAGAGCTATACCATACAGCTACAGTATATGCACATGCAGATATCTTGGTACTCCACAGTGTGGGATGGACTTACCTCCTTTGGTGGTGTAGTTTTGGAGCAGCACTGGAGACCCCAGGTAACTGTCCTAAACGTACCTCTTCACAGTTTTCCAACATATCATTACCTCATGAAAGCAAGTCCATGACACTTCATTCGTAAAGATATAGCATAAACATTCATAACACCCCATAGACACATTACGTGACACCTGACATAAATATAGGCCTCACTTATTAATGGTCTCAGTAAGATGTAAAGCGACATAGTGGTCAGTCATAGGGCCGGATCTATCAAAGGTTTGCGTGTATAAAAACGTGAGCTATCTCACTCCTCATGCAAAAAAACGTACAAACTGATCTATCAACCGTGTGCTAAAAAGGTTTGGTCTTTAAAACATGCAAAATAGCGCCTCTAATCCATTTAGTACTTTTTCTGCAATGAATATGCAATATGGGGCGTTTACACGCACTTTTGCGTATAATGGGAGGAGAAAATGTAAATATATTAATTTAGCACTCGCAAGGCGATTTATCAACCGTGAGACGCGTTGCCTTGCTAGTTTTTTGCGTCTATTTTAGTACATCTGAAAAGCAGGTGCAACTTGCTACATTCTCGTCTCTTGTCTTAGCAGGGCCAAATTATCGATTAAAGGAGCTGTATCATGCTTTTCGAACATTCCAAAAGTCAAATACAGGCATTTATAAGCTAAATATGTTCCCATCGCTACTATAGAAACTAATTTGGTGTTAAATATTAGTTTTTATATGCGTCTAATTTCCAACACAGAAGTAAGATGGCTGACAGTCCTGAAGCACGAAGCTCTCGAGCAATTGCAACACGTTTTCCCATTTCATGACGTCGCCCCGAAAGAGACACTGGTTCTGAAGAGTTACAGATTTGTTCTTAACACCGGCACCGGCAGCACTCGCATGGATGTTATTTGTAGACATTGATGGATAATCAGACTCCGATTGACGGGATAAAACGGAGCAGCCTGTTATGGAGCTGTATGCTCGACCCAGAGTCTGATATGGAGTTTGAAGTACATGCAGTACCACAGAAGTACCACAGAGACTCCTGACAAGTAAGTAAATTAGTGAACAAATCATAGGCTAACAGTTAGCATTGAGCTGAGAGATGTGTTTCACCCACCGGTGTTGTTGTCTGTCCATGCGCGTTTTTATAGTAGGAACTGCGTCAGGTTTCAGAAGTAATCCCAGAGAAAAAAAACACTTTACTGCCTGAGATTAATGAAGTTGTCAGGATTGAAGTTCACACACAAAGTTGAGTTTTTTCTCTGCTCCTGAAGTTATAATCTAACCACCTCTGGCAAGTCGATTCATCCAGTACAACAAACAAACTCCCACGTTGAACACAACCACATTTTTCCCAACTTGCCGTCCTCTAGAGCATAAAAAATAAAATAAAATAAAAAAAATCTCCTGAACTCTGGAGCAAACGTCTGTTAGCTGATGGCTGCTTGTCTCTGAGGAAATCTTCCAGCAGGCTGTTTGTTTCTTCCTCAGAGAGTGTGTATAGGATTCTCTTGGAGTTTCTGTTCAACAAAGAGGGCGTCTTGCTACGATGCTGCGCATGCGTGTTTGTCACTTCATGATTGGTGCCACGTTCATACGTAACGGGGTGGGTAGTCAGTTGTTTGCAGGGAGGTAGCGCTTGGTTTAAATATTCATGTAGATTACTCAAATATGCATGAATGAAGAAAAATAACGATTTAAATGATTTCTTGATGAGGAAATAACACACTGACATGCTGAAAAGCTCTTAAAAGTCCATTTTTCATGATAGAGCTCCTTCAAAAAAACAAAGTTTTGGGCTGGCTTAACTGTTGGCTGAGGGGTGAGCTGGCTAAAGTGTGAAGACGTCAGCATCAAGAACTAATATGTAGTCACATGGTCAATAGAATTTATCATTTTCAGTTTTATTTCCATTGAAATAAAGCCAACTATTACCCAACTATTATCAAGCGTTATCACAGACATCTGAAGGTATTGATGCTGAGACATACTCACTTGCAAAGTGGTCACATAAAGGGGTAACTGTCTCTCTTGGCTAGCCAACATCTGAAAGAGACCCTGATCGTGTTCTTCCTTGCAGGCCCTCTAGTGGCCAGGATAAATTAATACACCAAAAGCATAATTTATACAAGATAGTGACTGTATCAGACGCTTCAGAAGCTTTATTTGTCATTGAACCAGCATCCTTGTACAACGAAATTACTTATGGCTTATATAAATTACATATGTGTGTGTGCGCGCGCGCGTTTGTGTGTATAAACCTCAAAATACAGTATATATAAACCCCAACAGTTAATTACTGTACAAACCAAGTCAATTGTCATTATGTTTTGTCATTTTTATGCTGACATTTTTATCAAACTTGCATTTACAGAGGTAAATCTCATGATATGTCAGCTGACCACTATCACTTGACATAGGCTAGAGGAAGATGGTAAATGGTCCGTATTTGTACAGTGCTTTACTTCACCTGAAGCTATAAACAAAGTGCTTTACATTATGCATCACATTCACCCAATCACACACTGAAGGCGGAAGAGCTGCCATGCAAAATGTTAACCACAACCCATCAGGAGGGTTAGGGGTTCCGTGTTTTGCTCAGGGAAACCTTAACATGAGCTCTGCAGGCGAGGATTGAACTAGCAACGGTTACAAGACGTTACAACACTGAGCCATGCTCAAAGTGATATAATAACCATTTATGAGAGCATATATTTATGTCAAATTTTAAATACTGTGTTGGTATCATGAATACATATGCATACAAATGAAGAGTTACTTAAATGTGTTTTGTTGGTTTGTTGTTGTTTTTCCAAGGTACTGATTCATTGGAAAACTGTGGAGAGCGAAATGTTTCATAGTCAGTGTATTTAACAGTTTTAGATTCTCAAAACGCAAAATATAGACCTCTATATTACATTATCTGTCAAGTATTACATTATCATTTAAAAAAAAACAAAAAAACAACCCACCTGAAAATGTAATAAATCTCCATTAATGTAATAAGGTATTACATTATCTGTTAAAATGTTATTACAATATCGGTCAGAATATTTTATCACACTGTTGGTCAAGTTATTACATTATTGGGTTTTATTACATTTTTGATTGAGTAAAGTGCAAATTTTATTACATTTTCAGGCATTATTACATTTTCAGTCAATTATTACATTATTGGGTGCTACAGGGCTTCATTACATGTACAAAAGTATTCAAATCGTATGTGTTGCAGGACTTTTGAGTTATTGTGATTCCATAGCACAAACCAATATTTATTTATTTATATTTCCAGGAACCATCCTCATTGTCATATTTGTCAGGCTTTCATACCAGAACCCCAAACAGCCAAGCAAAGCTAACCAGGAGTGGGTCCCTCTGAAGATTTCAGTTTGATTATCATATATTAGCAAAATAGTAATTATTATTTTTATTACTGATCTATCTGCACCACTGCAATGTTGCTTTAAGTGCACTCTGAATTTCTTTCAGTCATTTAATGAAAGCACATAAAAGCATTTTAGGTCAGTCTAGTGTTTGCAGAGTGCTCAGGCCTGTGCTCAGACATAATGTTCACTTGTTTTCAGTTTGCCTTTTTTATTGCCTTGGAGTTGTTAATTTGTTCTAGAATGTTTTATCTATTTATCACCACAGTTAGAACCACAGTATGGAAAAATGTGAAGAAAATGTATGTTAAAAGTAGATTCATATTTTTCAAGAGAGAAAGAAGAAATAACATTTTAATGATGATCTCTTTTCTTATTAGTTTTCAACTTTTTTTCTTTCTTCTAAATATTTTTCTACTCTGCTGTCACTGACATTGCATGCATCTGTTAATCATTCATGTTTAATACAGGTAGTAGGTGAACTAGTATGATCATGAAATGTTAAGATGCTATAAAAGATTGTTTTTACATTTAAAAAAATCAGAAGAATTATCCCTGTAAATGTTATGATTTGATGTAATTTCACACATCAGTAGAATATAAACATGCTGAAAGCACCATGCGCTGCATTATTTCATTATGTATGTTGTTTTCATTCATCCTGCCAGATGTAATTAATGCACTGTTGTGCTGCAGATGTGAGCATCTCACCTGGATTAGTGGATCACCATTCATTCCCTGCAGCTAGCTGCTTCCTTCTACATAACATATTAAAACTTTACCCTTAATCTAATGACACAGCCTGAAATACGTAATTGCATTAGCAGCGTGCTGCAGTCTCCAGATTAAGGCTTTTCAAACACCGACCCAGACGACCTAACCGCCAAGCAATGCTATATTCAGACCAAAGTGTGGCTATGAATAGCTCTCAAACTGAAGGTCTGCTGAATGACACTCACCCAACAGTGTCCAATGAAGTAATCACCTCTCAAAGATAAAAGACAAAGCTTGTTAATTGGATAAAATGAATACTCATGCATTCTATAACAAGTGTTACATGTAAAATGCTTTTGGAAGGAGAAAAGAGGACAGCCACATCACTGGTGATGCAATCAGTATAAGGTCCAGTTACTGGCTAATTTGTAGTAATTTCCATGCAGATGGATGTAAATCATTTTTGTCATCAGCTGTTTGCTTTGCAAACTAAGCCATTTAAGCTAAATGTTAACATGAGTTCATTCCTGACAGCTTTTTAAAACAAAACCTCATCTAAAAACATGTTCCTTAGATCAGTCAGACACAAAGTTTTGCAAGACATAAAACATTCTTATTCAGTATGATGAGGAGCCACTACGTTCAAAAAGAGGATCCTGAAACTAAAACAAACCAATGGAATCTGTTCATGTTAATATTTGCACATTATCAAACTAAATACAAGCTATTCCAGTCACTTCATTTCATAGAAACAAGACTTGTTCACAAAACAGTATTGATTCAGGTAATTTTGAAAACAGAGCAAAGACTCATTGAAACAAAATGATATGACAAGTCTCCATAATGGCCGGCCTTATTTTGTCTATATCCAGCAATCATTTTCTATGCCCTGGGTTGAGTTTAGAAGACTTCTTGTTCAAAAGTGATTAATAAACACTTCTTCAGCTTTTCACAAGCTGGGCAAAGTGACTCAATGGAAAGTAAAACAATCAGAAATGATGTGGAAAGTACAAAAATAACCACATACATATATCTTTTTTTTTTTTATCTCAAATGTGTGTGTGTAAAGATTGGATGCTTCCTCAACTGGACATTTTCAATGTGCAATGACTCACCACATATACAGACAATGCAGCTGATGGCCTACACACACACTGTCCATTTATATTGGGCTATTTATATCTCTGCTAACTGTTCCAATCAAAGCAAGTTCCAAGTACAAAAAACAGAATACTGAAAAGCACCCTGAGGGAGATGAGAGAGCAGGGGAGAAGGAATTAGCTTGTGGCATGAGGTCAAATGTTACATTTGGGAGGTAATAAGCCTCCAACTTTAGCCTTGATGTGTTCTAGCAGACCTTGAGAGGACAGCCATGGTTCAGCTGGCTCATTTAGAGTGCAAGGCCATAGAGAGCAAGGCCATAGTGACAGTGAAATTTGCAATCACTTCAAGCATCTTGTGGAATGAAAGATAACTCACCACATATGGACGGACGCTAAGGGACAGGAACAGAGGAGCACTGGCTGGTTTTCCCCCAGTTGCTGGTTTTCCATTGCTCTGTTACCGACGCAGATCAGTGTTTTTCCTAATCCCTGCTCCCTCCGGACTGAGTTTCCCCACAGCTTTGTCTATTTTTAAGCTTGTTTTAAGATTGCATAGTTTCACTTTGGCTCCAAACTTGACAGTTCCCCCATCAGATACTGGAGACTTACTGGGTATCAGTGCTGCTACAAAGCATTACTCAGACTTCTGTTACAAAAACTTTCCACAACTATTCCCCTGCCTGAAAGAAGCAGAATTTCCACCTGAACTGAGTCAAATAATTTAAGATTTCTGAATTAATATTTTGTAACAATAAAATTAGAAAAAAGACCATAAAAATATA
The DNA here is from genome assembly GCA_023101725.1 of Atherinomorus stipes. Taxonomy (NCBI): domain Eukaryota; kingdom Metazoa; phylum Chordata; class Actinopteri; order Atheriniformes; family Atherinidae; genus Atherinomorus; species Atherinomorus stipes. The sequence goes on along the minus strand of JALJCO010003962.1, from coordinate 1,104,913 downwards.
TTTCTAACCTTTGAGACTGACAAGTCCTTCCCCATCAAACTGTATAAGAAATAGGAAAGAAAGAAAGAAAGAAAGAAAGAAAGAAAGAAAGAAAGAAAGAAAGAAAGAAAGAAAGAAAGAAAGAAAGAAAGAAAGAAAGAAAGAAAGAAAGAAAGAAAGAAAGAAAGAAAGAAAGAAAGAGTTGGTTTAGTATAATATATTTCAGCTTCAAGAGACATAGAAATCAATCCTTATTTTTCCCCATATTTCTTCTATAAAAGACCCATTTTTCTGAAGCATTATTATGCAAAAAAAAATGGCATTAGAATATATTATGGGAGCTATGAAATCCCAGTGACTGAGTATAAAATTAAGTCACATCAGAGAGAGATATTTGCAGAAGAGAAGTCCATGAACAACAGGGCGAACAAAGAAAAATATATAATAAAAATAATACATATTATATACCTTGATCTATCATCACGGACATGACAGGCATGGAGAATAGGTGTATGGCTATAAAAAATTCTCACTTTTCCACTTAATTTCACTTGAAAACATCTACACGTAATAACTGATGCATTTTTTTTCATGCTTGTTTTTGAAGAATATTTATAATCATACAACTAAAGGAGGTCAACTTTCATGTCTTCCAAATACAATATTGAAAAAGATTAAAAATACTGAATCCATTTTCTAACTTTGTTTTCCTTCTTATATGCTGTTTTTTAACTGTCAAAAAAAAAAAAAAAAGGAAAAAAGAAAGAAAGAAAGAAAGAAAGAAAGAAAGAAAGAAAGAAAGAAAGAAAGAAAGAAAGAAAGAAAGAAAGAAAGAAAGAAAGAAAGAAAGAAAGAAAGAAAGAAAAAGAAAGAAAAATTCAAAACACGTTTGCAGTGGTCGTTAAAAGTTTGTGAACCTTCCAGTTTTCTGTATTTCTGTCTGAATATCTGCATTATTTAGTTGGAAAGAGGGGCTCAAGGAAGAGCTGGAGAAAGCCTGAAAAGTGAAGGCATCGGTAGTACCCGAACCCCTGGTCATCAGAGTACTGGGGGCAGTGTCCCCCACACAGTAGCGGTGGCTCCAACAGATACCTGATACATCTCAGTCCAGATGAACACAATCCGGAACAGCTCAGATGCTGCACAGACCCTCAAGCTCCCAGGTCTCTGAGTCCCGAACATGAGGCGAGCAGCAGCCCACCCCACCGGAGGTGATGTGGGGGGTGGGTGATGGAAAAATTCAGAAACTTTCAAGCAAAACTCTCCACCAGCTTCTCATAATTTAATTATATAAAATTTTCAAATGTCATTATCTCATGCAAATTCAATCTGTGTGGGAACATTGTCACCACCTGTTTGGGTTTTACAGATTTCTGGCAATAAAATCCAATTTGTATGTGTTGTGACGCAGAGTTAATCAGAGGTTAAGGGAGACACATCTGATTTTTATACCTGTATAACAACTGAAGTTGTGGACATGTTGAATTTATCTACATTTTGATTGAAACATGTTAGATACTTAATTTGGTGCTAACACTTGATACCACTGATTAATCCAGGGAGTTGTTGCTTTCATTTAAATATTTTGACCTAACAGCTAAAAAAGAAGGACTTCTGCATCCTGTTAATATTGTTTTAATGGAAACTCAATGACTTCAGGGTTTTCCCACTGAAATAACCTCAAGAAATGCATCATTAAACTTGTTAGTTCTTTCAACATGCTCTCCAAGCAAATTGTGTTTAACTAATATTGTGCCAACAGTTACGGGACGGTTGAATAAGTTTAGGGGCTGTTAGGGTTTTCCCTTTGCACGATAACAGATTCACTGACAGGAATGATGCTGCATAACAGTGACAGAGTGTACTGTTAAGTTGTGTTGCATAATTGTGACTGATATACTCCAGCTGTCCAACATTACGAGAAGTGCACTTTAACAGTTGATTTGGCACAAACTTCGAGATTAGCTGTGAGGCCAAACAAGAGGGGCTCGTCTTTTCAGGGGGTGTTTTTTCCAGCCTTCATTCAACTTTAAAAGTGGCTTGAGTGGACTTGACTTGTGATTCCAGGAGGTTGCAAAGCTGTCTTGTTTCAGATAACACTGACACTGGCAGCGTGAGAAACTTTAATCTTTTATATCTATAATCTTTTATATGGCTCTTCTCCAGTATTAGTATAATGTGATTAAACACATGAATTAAATAAGATTTGAGGTAATCATCTCGATCAATTACTATTTGTTTCTTAGCATCAGAAGCTTTATAGTTCACTTATGCAAATTATAAGGATCTTATATGAGACTGTTGTATGCATAAATTCATAAGTGTGGGGAACCTTGGCCCTCATCCTGCAGGTTTTTCTGCTCCTTCACACCTGATTCAAGTGAATGAATCACTGTGCAGAACTTGATAGGTTGTTATATGCACTTGATTTTTATCAAGTGTGCAGGAGAGGGGACACATGGAAAACCTGCAGGGCTACGGCCGTCGAGGACCAGGGTTCCCTACCACTGATAGCATATGGTTATCTATTCAGTTATTATTTTGGTTTTCTTTAAAGCAAAACTAAGTAACTTTTTCACCTCAATAAATGCTTTTCAGAATCCCTGTGGGGCTAAACAAAGTGTTTAAGGAGCAATTCGATGTTTCCCTCCCTCTCCCCAATGTCTCTGGCCTGTAAGCGGCACTTGCAAGTCTGCCTGAGCAGACTTGCTACAACAGAAACCGCAGTACGGCACACAGGTCCCCTATCCACTGAGCTGCTTCCAGCGCTGGTTAGCACCAGAACCAGACTAAAAACTTGTTCTTTAGCTTCCCACCACCTAAACACCAGCTCCTGGCTCTCAAAACCAACTCTTTGTTGGACCAGAGTGAAGATCCAGTTCACGTAGCTTTCGCTGCCTGGGCACCGGGTGAAGCAGCACCGTGCCTCACGGCCGAATAGGCTCAATTATCACCTGTCATGTCCACAAAATGTAAATAAAAGTTTGTTTTCTTACCTGCTACCCGCCAACACCACAGAAAAATATAATCCACGGCATATTTACCCGCAAAACGGGGGTAAAACGTCCCTCTGCAGGAGACACAGGACTTTGAGCAGAGGGAGACGAGCTGCTGCTACTAACGTAGTAAAGTACCATCAACAAGCTAGTAAAAGCTTAGAAATATATTCAGGGATCAAAATAGAGGAAAGACAGGTAGAGAAGACGTCTGTGTGCTGTGGGGATGTAGGGGGGGGTACAAACTTTTCCATAGTGAAAGGACACCACTGGGGAGAGCCCCGAGCTGAAGTTACTGAGTTCTGCTTTAAGTAGCATCCTCTCGTCATAGAATTATACATAATAAAAAAAGATCATATCTTGAGACTTGGGTTCTGAAAACTACTGACCAGGTTTGTAACCTCTGTGTGTTAATAGACTCATGTCTGACTTTCAGCAGCCATATCAGGGCTGTCATTAAGGCAGCTTTTTACCAACTCAGAAATATTAACAGAAGCAAAAGTTTTGTCTCCCAGAAAGACCAGGAGAAACTCATCCATGTGTTCATTTCCAGTGGATTCCACAAAAAAGTGGAACAAACTGCCAGGGTTAAAGGCTTCAATCTTGGCTGCATATGAGGGACCCAAGTGGGTTTGTTTCCATGGTTGCCCCACCTGTGTTTGCCCATGTGGGTTTCCACATATGGGGCCCATGTAACTGAAACTACATGAGATCTGCAAATTTGCCCAGTTCAAGCCCGTGCCCATTCAAATACTTATAGGCTCTATGGACAAATACAGGTGGGGCCATCATGGAAACCATGGACAAACCCACTCGGGTCCCTTATGTACATTAGTAAAATCTTTACCTTTTCTCCCCTTGCCTTGGCATTTTTTTTCTCTCTCTCGCTCCATACTTTCCATTCTTTTCCAAAGATTGGTGGATTTCTCGTGAGTTCCAGTTGTTTCGGAACTTGTTTTTCCGAGGTAATTTTCCAAGGACGTGACGTGATGAACTCATTTTTCCTAGATAGGAGCTTGTAATTTGAAGAGAACCTCCAGATTGTAGATTTAAAGATGGCGGTGTCCAGTACCATTGTTGTATTTATTAAACTTCTATATAAGAGATTTTCTGATCATAATTTCCAAGTGTAAAAAGCACCGAATTGTTTATTGAATTTTACGGTCTCACAGCGGTCTTTTTTCTTTAAAATGCAGCGTGATTATGTGTTGTTTATTAAACACACACACTGAAATTAGCTGTTGTTATCATGGTAACAGCGTTATAACGTCTGTGTTATTTTTCTGCCAAGAAATGGGTTATTTTCTAGCTGTTCCAGCTCACAAATCGGCTGTTTTGGAGATTTCTATTTTTTCCTATTTTTTCTATTTTGGTGCAACTGGAACGCAAAATACCTGGTAATGATGTGACCAACTCGCGTCTGCTCGGAATCCCGAGACAACTGGAACGCACCATAAGTCCCTGTTCATGGGCAGTCAGCTTTGTTTCTTTATTCAAAAACGGTTGAATCAGAGAGCAGCATCAATACAGGTTCTCTCTTTATGTAATTCATATTCTCCAATTCGAGCACCCCATCAGGCAAACAGCCTTCCCGTTCCCCTCTCCTCTCTCCCTCCCCTTCTCCCCTCCCGCTGTTTGTACCCGGGATATACTCCAAGTGTGACCAGCCCAGGTAGAGCTGCATATCATTACTGTACTCAAACCCTTTTACTGAGGACGCAAATTTGGCCTGCTAACCCCCCCCCCCAAAAAAAGTGACATTATTTTTCTTTGGAGGATTGACATATGCAGGATTATCAACCACATGAAATAGTTCATACTGCTATGTCACCACATCTCTAACTGAGGTGTGAGTCCAAGATGGCAACAAAGATTCTCGCACTCCAGCAGTCAGTGTAGCTTCTACTTTTTTATTATGTCTATGATGTAGGCTGCCTTTAGGCTGCCTTTAGCTAGTTAGCATTACCATCTGCACTCATCATTTTTTACAGAATTGCGTGTTGGTCACTCAACTTTCTGCTAGCCAAGATTTCACTTATAAAAGAGTAAAACGTGTTGCATTCTCAACATTTTTAGTTCTTTTTATTTTATTTTTTTTTTTAATGCAAGATTAGGCTACATTATTTGGGTCAGGTACCACTTACAGCTGTAAGCATTAACACAGTCATGCACTCAAAATAGCAAGTTTAAATCTGCAATGATGCAGCTGGAGAAACAGAGTCATACTCACACATGAGTGACATTACTGACCCAGCTGACTGACATCATTACTTTTGCTTATTGTGTTTACAAAATAGTGGGCTAAATAATGAAATTGGCACAAACTTAAGTTCCTGTGGAGTTTTGGGGTCTGGAGTTTAACAATGTAATAAGACAATGAAACGCTAGGAAGAGAGGTGAAGGCATATACAGTAAAGCTTACTGGCTGTTGTAAAATACAGGATTATTTTGTGGTATGCAGCTTCAATTTAATGCTTTTCTGTTAAAAAAAAAAAAAAAGTCATGCTTCAGGATTATTTTGTGGTATATTAAATTTGTGAACTTTATCTCAGCCAGATGCAACATAAGAATTTTAGCTAGATGCAAAAGCAAATGATACATGTTAACCTGCATGTTAACCTCCACAACTGCTATTTTTATGTTTAATACAGATTTTATTTACTCTCCATTTTACATGTACTGCCATAATTTTACCATTGTAGTCTAGACTTTGGACATATTTGACTTAGTTCAATTCTTGCAACACTGTCTGCCTACTGATGACAGGATATTATCGATGTTTACTGTAGCCTCCAAGTAGGGAGGATAAGGGTTTTTGTGTGTAATACATATGAGAATTAAAATATATGCACAAAAAGCCCCAAATGCAAAAAATATTCTTTTTGTTTTCTGCTTTATACAGTATATTCAATGCAGTAATTTGATGTTCTGGACAGGAAAACAGCATAAACTGCTTGTCAAATAAAATGGATGTTTGACAGAGCATGTGCGTCACTCCAGCTATTTATGGCATTTCAGAAGCTGTAAACACCCTTACATTTCAGACTATCAAAACAGGAAGCTGGAAATGAAGAATCTTTTTCAAAAAGCAACTAGAATACAAACATGAAAGTTAACTAGAATCCATCACATTTTAATGTGTAGGTGTGATGTATTTTAAAGGCATCTCAATCAGTACACTGAAATTATTACTATTATTAAAAACTGCAGGATTTGTACTGATGATGTCTGAATACATAATTCTAAAACACTGAGATTACATAGAATAAATGTAAAGTTAATATATCTGTTTAGGTAAACAAATGGGATTGGTTCTTTATTTTGGCTTAGACGCTGTCTATTTGTATTTGTAGATGCACAAACATTATTTATTATTTATTCAGACAAGCTATTCTGACAGCTGCAATCCAGCACTATTTAGTACAGTGCAAGAACATGCATGCCCACTGCCTCCCTTCCCTTACATCCTCAGACAGCTTGCTAATGAAATACATTTATTCAATTAGCACAAATCACCCACACAGTAACAATCCTGTCCAATGAATATAACATGACAAGCTAACAGCAGACACATTGCTAACAGATGAATATATAAGATAAGGGATTATTACTATACTCACAGTTATTCTAAATTGATAAATACAAAGGTATGTTCTGTTAACTCCATAAAATGGCCATTCCTTATCTTCTGGCTTTCTTGCTCTGCCATTGCTCAGCCCCAAATCAGTCACAAAGAAATGATTCAATTTGTAAATTGGCTCAGTCATTTTGTAAAGCAGCTAAGGATCTCAGTTTCCAGCAAATGTTTCCAAAGGCCTTTTGTTGGAGACCATTTTCAGCCCTGGATTTAAACCACTAGTGAGTACTTCCAGCAACAGGAAGTTGTGTCTGCAATCACTGCACTCATGTGGTAAAGAAATCTTTTGTTGATCTGAGCCACTGTGTCCAATGAAGTGAATCTGTCCGTGGGATCAAATAATCGTTCCATCTGATAATTTTATGTGTTTGAAAAAGCATTAAATAACACCTGGCTTCTGTTTTTTAAAACCAAAAACATAAACCAAACTAAAAACGCACTATTCTGTGTGAACTGTGCTCAACAACAGGAGAACCATGAAAGCGGGGATGTAAAAGGTCCACCAGAGAAGGACATTTACTGATGAGAAAGAAGATATGAGGAGCTCAAGAGAGCTTCACTCAAACTGTTCTGTAATCCTGAAAAGGCTTCATCATGTCTGAGCACCATGTATGAGAAAATGTCAGGACAAGCTACTAATAAGGCAAATTAGAGAATAAAGGAACCAAAACAGTGAGTATGAATCCTAAAATCAGCTTCATTGTCATCAATCTCTTTACCTTTAAAAAAAAAAAAGTATTACATTTTTCTTTAATCATGCAGCAGTCTGTTCCTATGGTTACAAGTCTTTTCTGTTTCTAAATCCAGGTGCATAATTACTGCTTATACTGACCTGTTAATGCTTTGTATACTTGTAATACTTTGTAAAAGAAAAAAAAGTCATTTTAAATACATAATTTTTAATGGAACACTATCAATCAAATCTTTTGACAAAGTGAGCATTTTTATCAATGATACTATTACAAGAGATACTGTGCAGCTGACTTGTGATTTTAACTGTTCTATAACTTTCTATGATATCAGATTGATTTATTTCATGTTACATTTTCAATTACTGCTACTTGACCTTGAGGTGCGAACAGTCATTATAAAAGATATTTACATAAAACTACAGGATTGCATTTCCTACAGATAAAGAAGAAAATCCCGATAGCCAACGCCGCGAACATTTCCAATCATTCATTGCTTTCAGACTCACTCATCCCACACAAGGCATTTGCATGATTGCTCTCCTCAGACTGAATGCTGGTTTAAATCATACTGTTAGAAATGATGACCGCCTGTTTGTTATGTGGCCATGATGAAAACCTAATGAAAACACCAGCAGACCTTTAACATAACTGCTGCAGTCATAAGGGCACAACAGGCCCACAAATGTAGAAACAAAAGCAGACATACACACAGTCCACCTACACCATCTTTGCTCACTGTGAAGCTGACTTCAGCCATCAGTCATGAACTGATGCTTGAGTGGGATGAGACCTACTGTCCATGCGTGGGCAAACCTGCTCTGAACTATTCTTGATGAAACACATAAGAGAAGTGCTGGAAGGCGAGGAGCCAGAGAAAAGGTTTTGATGAAGTAAGAACACACTCAGGTTTTCCACAGGGAGGAATGCACTCTGTCTTTCTCCTCAGTTTTCTCTAATGTTAAGTGTAAGTAGTGACAGATGAGCATCTCCCAGAGGAGTTTTAGCACTTTCCAGTCCCAGCTGAAAGTGCTGCATCACCATTTTCACCCATTCACTTTTAATTACACTATGTTATGTTCATATATGCATCAGCAGGTTAGCTGGAAGTTCTTAAACTTTTCTGGCTTTCACTTTTTAATCACTGAACGCAACCATATATCATAAGTTTAAAATATATTTTGAAAAAAAAAAAGAATTTGAAGCATTCATATTTTCTTGAAATGCAATCTTCTGTCCTCATCCTTCTGACACAAACAAATAAGTTCAATTGAGCCAACAACAATCTTGAATCTTCAAGTTTGGAAAAGTCTTATTAGAAGGTGATGCAGCATCACTGATGCAAAGCCACTGATTAAGAAGAAGAGACTTTTACTGATGATGAATGTGTTTGATTTATATTTTAAAGAGAAATTAATGCAATTTTTTTCTGGCATGGGGACAGCATATGTCATTGATCTCAAAAATTCTAAATTGTACTGTAGCTCAACTCAATCAAAATTCTTTCATTCTTCTAATTTTCAAATAGATTTTTTCTTAATTGATCTTGTACTTGAATAACTCTGTTAAACCTACTGACAAAGACTCCCAGCAGCTATTCAACCCATTCAACCACCTATGAACTAACTATCAGATGCACTACTGAACTTAAGCAAAATCTCTGTAAGGCACCCTCTAACAATGGCTGATGCAGCATCCATCTTGCATCGTACCTGCACTCTGAGCTCTACAGTCAGTAAAAGTCAATTTGATGTTGTCTCTTGTCTTAAAACTTGCTTTGTCCCTTTTTATTTTATTTTCCTCTCCTCTTCTGGTAATGCCCTCTAACATTTCCTTGATAAGTCAGTGCAAGTTCAAAACAGCTGGTGTGTTGATATCCAGTTGTTGGCACATGACATGGTGCATTAAGCAAAACTCAGCTGGAAAGTGACGCAGCATCCCAGAAGAAAATGTTGTGAAGTGCAGTTTCTCAACCTTGCTGTGCTGCTGAGCAACAACGATGCCAGGAATGTACACGATTAATGCAACTGGGCTATTAAAATGAGCAAGAGATACATATTGCTAAGGTCAGAAAGTTGCATAATGCTAGTGAACAAAATGTCAATATTTCATTGCTTTATGCTAATTGTATATGATCCATAACCTTTTTTTTTTTTTTTTTTTTTTTTTTACTTGTCCTGTCCAACATCGAAGCAAGCAGAATGGAAATCTGATTGCTTTATTCTGTTGAACAGTTTTGCTTTACCAAGCGGAGCTTTATGAACATAAGGCTCCACTTGATATCCTGTTTATTCATTTTATTTCTTTAATTAAACATTTGTCTCTCTGTCCTTTCTCTCTGTTTCACTTTCTATCATTACCTCTGTTAACTTTCATTTCTCCCTTGTCAGGCCCAGCAGTATGATATGGAATGGTGTAATAGATCCATAACCTTTAATGGATAAAAAAAAAAGTTACACAAAAAGAATAATTTGAAAAATTAAATCAAATTGATCATTTTGAAAGAATTGTAATATTATTACTACTGTTCATTATGTTTCAACTCCAGTGTATCTCAAACACAAAAAAAATTCAATCTTATTTATTTATCTGTTGGTTTATCCAAATTTGCCTGTAAAGTCATTGCCTCAGTTTGTCAGAAAGTGTGTAAATTAAATTGAGTACCCGATAATGGAGTCAGTAAGTTATCTTCAACATAGATTTTTTTTTTTTTTTCCAGGGTTAGGGTTCCAGGCTTCAGATCTACCAGTGTCCAAGTTCTACAGTGTAATCTGATAATGTATTAATTTGTGCATTTGGCATGTTTCCAAACTGTTTACTGGGTTCAGCAAGTGCTAATAGTTCAGATGCAAGGTTCACAGTCTGCAATGAACCCGTGTTTAATCTTTGTCTGTATTGATCCTGCATTTATCTACTGCATTTTGCTTTTCATTGTTCAAGCTGCAGAGGCTCCCACTGAGAAAGCCAGGGTTTATCTGGTATGAATAACACAGATCAGCAAAAGATAGAGAAACATGACATACATTAGTCAAATAAAGCCACAGTTGTATATCTTTCTATTTTTAACAGATGTCATTTGAAGATAGTTCTTGCATGTGACAGTTGTAATCATGCCAATCATCGTTTAACAATAGTGGCCATGCTTATCTGCCATCAGAAGAGAGCTCCATAAACACTAAGTAGATGGAAAGAATCTGAGGGCAAGAACCATCAAGCCGTTAACTCAGCAGCTGTTAGGCGGCTTGTTTCTCTAAGGGATGCAAGCAGGCCAGTGCCATGGGCTCGCTGATTACAGTTTCTCTCCTCGGTGATTTCCAGCATCGGGCCGAGGGATCGGCACACATGTGACGGTGACTGGAAAGCTTTGCAAGTGGGGCTGTCAACACTAGGACATAAATAAAGCTAAAGATAGGGTGATGTGGCTTCAGCTGAGGTTTCTGGTCAGCCAAATGCTTTTTATAGATACACTCTGATTTATAAAAGGCAAACAGGGACTATTTTTGACCCATCGGACCTGAGGGATGGGGACCTTTGGAAACTTGTGACACTTTTGGGTGCATGACTGACCCCTCTGACTTAAACGTGTCAATGGTGGTTGGTCGTGGGAGTTGCAGCAGATAGCCGATGCGGCGGGGATCAAACTGGCCGGAGGCCTGTGATGTTTTTGGAGACAATCCAGAGAGACAGACATAGAGATGATCACATGGGTCTGTCCCAGTCAGACCTGTATAGTTATCAGATTGCTTTTTAATGGGGCTGTCTGGAATAAACTCGGGCAGATTACCCTAAATGAAAATTTACTGGATGACATATTTATCATTATATCCTTTTTATATATTATCATGAATACTGTATATGAAAGCTCTTTTAATAAAGAAAGCTTTCAAATCAACATGTCAGAGTCCCTGCCCATTTTATCCATATTATTTCTCTTTTTGGGGTTTATTTGTAACACTGCAGTGTCTTTTAAGTATAACATTTGCTGTTTGACTTTTGGACCCGACTGGAAATTACATCAATCCACAACTGAAATATCTGATTTTTTTTTTTACTTTTTTTTTTTTTTTTAATGTTTTTATTTTTCTCTTTTACTTTTTACACTTCTTTTCCTCTGCACCCAGCTGTAATAGCCTACTTTTAATGTTATATGTAAAGCATTTGAATTGTTGTGTACATGAAATGTGCTACACAAATAAATTTGTCTTGCCTTGCTTATCTCAGCAACTCAGCACGAAAAGGAAAGGCAATTTGTGTTTGGTTGATTATTTCTCTCCTTTATTAATCCCATTTGCTGTTGTACTATACATTAGAAACTCTGATTAGTCACCTTTACACTGAGGAATAACTTGTTGGAAATGCTTTTGTGGAATGAACCAGGAGTTTGGCCACAACTGTGCCAAAATCCTGGACATTTTCCTGCTGACATTCACTCTTGTTTTGAGTTGCTGTGTGGATTGGATGATTGGAACTCTCCCACAGAAATTAGGGGAAAACAACATGTTGGGCATTTTCAGTCTGGTCACATTTTGTTGTTGGATGGCATCTCATTTCTCAACCAGAAGTTGTTGAAGTGGTTGTGTTGGTCATTACATACATCACGCCCAAACTGATCTGTCAAATATTTAAGAGAGCTGAAGGTCTAAACCACTACAGGTCATTCTGGTGCTCTGTGATGATCCTGACTCTGTGTGGAACAGCTCTGTCATCCTGGATGATGGAATAATTTTCCAGATTCTGCAGATATGGGATCTCATTCCGATATGTAGTTAGTTGCCATTAAGATAGCAGTCAAACAACTGTGACTGGCGCACACTCAGCAGCACTTTAATCTCATAACAAGAGTCAAGACCAACAGGAGGGTAATGCAGGGAATTTTGGCACCTTTTTTTGGTGTGCATTACCCACATTTTTAGTTATGTTGTTCTTTTCAAAATGTACAATCTTTACAAGTTAAACCTCGTTGTAAAGGTTACTAAATAGACATTCCAGCAATGTATGATACAACACCAACTGGTACCATTAAAGGGGAAAACTGCTGTAATTATCCCAACACAAATTTTCTTGCTTCTTGTGCCAAGTTTACATCAAATCAGAGGAGCGCCTTAGAAATTAATGTTGATATTCAAGAACAGTGAATTTGATTATCCTCTTGTTGGGCCTTTCCATCAGTGCTAGCATGATGTTAACACCTATTGTACTTGCTGAAGTGATTTTAAGTGGATCATGTTCACTTACAGTATTTCCTTTTTCCAATTCTTGCTGGAAGTGCCACTGTATGCTGACAATAATTTATGAGAGAAGGTTTGTGAAAATAAACAGTTTTCTTTGCTTATCAGTTCGTGTCACTACCACTTCAATTGTTGCCACAGTTACATACCTAACCTTACATTTTAGAGGGGTGGGGTTTCAGTGGGGCTTTGGAGGCCATTTTTGGAGTGAATTTCCTTCTGGCTAATTTTATGATAATGAAGTTCTGTGACTAATGACACACATTAACTCTCCTCTGTGACTGAAATAGCATCACTTATAAACTTGACTCTTAAGACTACAGTTGGTTTTATGTATCTACTCAATCAGCCAAATGTTTATGACACTAATTTTAGACAGACGTGCATGAAATAAATATGGGTTGACTGGACTCTGATGTAGCACTGGCTGTGTGTTGCTGTAGAGACTCTGTGCAAACACTAGGGCTTGGATGGGATCATTGCTCTTTACAGGTCAATGAGTAATGACAGCCTAGTTCCCTGCAGACTATGTAGGAGTCTGTTTCCCCTCAGAATATGTCACAGCTCTATAATTCTGCAACCCCATACTGGCGAGATCAGATGACAGGGGTCGGGGTGACCGCCATCACCTACATAGTGACTTTTTTGTGATCGAACATTTACTGAGGTATACTGATCATCTGAGTCATAAGACCAAAATGAGACACCACGGTTGGAGGAAAAAGTTGTTTATTTGTTTATTCATCATTAGGATCCCAATAAGCTTCCACAAAGTGGTTGCTAGTCTTCCTAGGGTCCACAAAAACAGTTTAAAATGACAACTAACACAACATGACAAATTTTTTAAAAGAAGCACAATGAATGTTGTACATTACAAAAATACAATAATAATACAATAATGGCTACAATAATAATGAGTCAACCCATAAAAACAAAAACACATTCATAAGAACAACACAAAGTTTCTTTTTATTCTCCTCCCAAACAAGAGTTTCTGATTTTTTTTAAAAATATATATATCTAAAAAAGTTCCGTAGATTAAAGCCTTTAGGGAATGTAAGCTGACAGACAAGGATGGAATTACAGATCCTGACCTCTGTCCATGACACCAAAGCTCTGTTTGCTTTAGTTATTGCATCAGACCACCAACAGTGTGGCCAAAGAGGAGAACCTCGTGTTTTCTTCTGCTGTAAGTTACAAGACACAGGTTCAATCAAGGTCACTTTCTGGCAACTTTAATGCTTTTCCTGTAAACACATAACCCATAAGATGTGTATAGTATTTGGCATGCTGTGATACTTGTACCTCAAACTTCACTCTGAACCAGAATCAATTCCAGACATCAGCAACCAATTAAGACAGGTGATGTGAACATGTGGGGGTGTGATGCTGATTTGGATAGAAAAAAAAAAAAGTAGAACACCAAGTGCCCACTCAAAACAGACCTAGGTGATTTAAAGCTAAATAAAGGTCGGCAATAAATGAAGAAACACACGTGTTGTTGTGACAGGAAGGGTCTTTGGGGGGAAATAAGCATAAGATATTTTTGTCATATGGTTTTATTTTCTGACAGGGTGATGGCGATGGATCACTGGCTCATAGACAAGTGGGAGATATGAGCTGGCCAAGCATTTGTTTTGTGTTGCATGTGCAGTTTGTATCCATAGCAACCGGACCACGGCCATGTCCTCCGATTGCAAGATAGAATCACTAGCCTTGGTAATATTGAGATATTTAAAGTGATAGCCTATAAAAATTGAGCATCCTGCTTTTCAGAACTGATGCTGAAACAGAAGATGTGACTTAGTCCGTGAAGACTGTGGCATCATTACACAGATTAGAAGGTCAGATTTAATAGTTTGGGTCAGAGGAAGCAGTTACTGGTTCAACAGCATATGTGGCTTTAGCCTTTTCAACCTCATGGCAGTGAAAGTCATTCGATTTTATTCCAATTAAATTGATTCATCAACAAAATAACCTTGTTTAGGAATTAAACTAGATGACTACACATCCCAGACATGCAAAAATAAGCACCGGCTCCTCTATAGAGTTGAGAGAGTAACAGCAGATACAGTATATTAAAATCAGAATGATTAAAATAAAAGCAGTAGATTTATTAGAGATCTTTTTGTCCTTAATGTGAATCAAGCTTCAAAAGAATCCTTAAATCCTACATTTGGGTGTAGGATTATTCCCTCTGTATCCATGATACTGTCTGTGATGGAATGCAATTACAAATGACAATACATTACATAAATTACATTATTCAAGTGGTGATTTTTTTTTTTTTACAATCCTATGTACTCATGTGCTTCTCTTTTACACTTCATCATAAAGCAGTTATATTTTCACTATTTAAAATACATTATTACAAAAATATTCAAATTTCTTTTAAGAAAAAATATAAATGCTAATTACCAAATAATATGGATGTTTATTGAATGACTGAATCTCCATGAATTAAAACCAGGCTATGGATTAAATACTGGTACATTTATGTGTTACAGATACCAACAGAATACTTCACAAATACTTTTTCAGTGGCAGATTTTCTGACTTGAGACTACTCATTAATATTTCACGTGCAAATTGAGATTTTATTTTAGCATCCAGTTAATTCTTTTTTGTATTGTAGCTCCGACATAGATCAATAATGTACATTTAGGACACTCATTGTTAGAATGAATATAAAGAACACGCTACTCTTAAAACCATGTGGTCACCTTTTTATGCTCAGGTCTCCTGCCAGAATCCTGGAAGCCTCGTAGTTTTATGCCACGCTGTCTACTGCATTCTTCTGGACAGCGATCTCTGACGGTATTTGTTGGTGCAGCTACCCTCTGCCATCACCCTTTCAGAAAATAAAACCACCTATTCTTTACCTCCTGGTTTGAGGGTCACAGCCCCAAAGGCTCCAGTTACCTCTGGTATCACTGTTGCCTTGATTTCCCACAGCTTTTCAACTTTATATATATATACATATATATATATATATATATATATATATATATATAGATATATAGAGATAGAGAGATAGATAGATAGATAGATAGATAGATAGATAGATAGATAGATAGATAGATAGATAGATAGATAGATAGATAGATAGATAGATAGATAGATAGATAGATAGATAGATAGATAGATAGATAGATAGATAGATAGATAGATAGATAGATAGATAGATAGATAGATAGATACAGAGACATTAGTTGAATGTCTCAAACGCTTTTTGAGGAATTGTGTTTTAGTTTTGCAGAATTGTTTAAAATATTTCATCTTTTTATAGCATTTGGCAAACTGACTCGTGTTTAACATTACCAAACAGCCTTTTTGACAGTCAAATTTTCCTCAAAAGTTTTCATAAGCCTGATCTATTGTTGGCCTTGCTAAAAGCATCCCTTTTTTATTTCTTCATCAATTCATTTATGTCTCCTCATAATCAGGCACCTCACATAGTACAAGACCAGGGTACTTCTTTGAGGGGTTTTTTTTTGTTTTGTTTTGTTTTTTAAGGGCAGTTGGTGAGCAATATTCTTTGCTGTAAATAAACTGCAGTTACAAACATTGCTTAAATGCTAACACAAGCTCATTTCTAAATATATTTAATGTGTGTTATCTTTTTTAGAAGCAGTTAAGCAATGTTTGTGATTCTATTGGGGCTTTGTTGAGGAATACATGAAAGTATATTTTATTTCTGTATAATATTCAAGTTTATTCAGGTTGTACAGATGTACAAATACATGTCTGGAAGTGCTAGAGCAACTTTTTTATGGCTGCATGAGGCCATGTTTTGAGGACCTTAGCACTTTTTTCTTCTAAAAATCAAATTTGTCTGCAGTATGTTTGTCCTGCAGGCTTGTATTTCACAATGTCTCTCAGATATTGCTGTGCCTGGAAAAAGAAAATCACTACAACAAGCAAGTAGATATCCCGATGCTAAAAATACATGTGACTGACTATTTCTGAGGTCCGACTGTAATATCATATTACATGGCACATTGATTGTGGCTGAGCATGATGTGCCTACTCAGGTATTCTCAGTCTCAATAAAGCTCAGTGATACTATTTTGGATGGATTATTTGAGAACATGTGTTAAATATACTTCACACATCCACTATCAGTCTTTATTCATTGACCTGCACACTGTTTTTTTTTTTTTTTTTTTTTCCACCAATATCAGTTGCAAATGCCACCAGACAAGGTAATGTAATCTGCATTTAAACCGGAGTTTCAGCAAAGGCAAGGTCAAGTGTAATTGATTGACAATCAAAAGAGCAAAGCTGCAAACTTGTTTGTAAATTCTTTTCCAGTCAGCTCTCTCTATAGCTGACTGGAGTTTTCCTCAAACAAAATTAGAACTTGTAAACATAAAGCAGCTCACACTATAATGCATACAATACAAAAGGCAAATATTGCCACCTACTGGATGATAAGCACAAAGACCATTTCAATATTGTACAAAAACAAGTTGAAAGGTCTAATGAGCTTAAACATTAATCAATATTAATCAATTTGATTATCATTCTGAGAGTAAATACAAAAGGGTTTTTTGCTATTTCATGACATCTTTAAGTAACACTTCTAAGATGCTACATTTATATGAATTTATCGCATCCTGTCTAAACCTGGTTAATTAAGTGAACCACCCTTCATTTCTTTATATCTCACTTGGATTAATGAAGTGTTTTTGTTTTTCATTCTCATTCAACCATTTTTTAGAGACTTTGCCATGAATGCCAGAGTTAGATTTAAGCTTTCTGCTCTATGTTGTCATCTACTGGGCAAATACTGTGCTGCACAACTATTACGAAAGAAAGTTACTTTGCATCTTGAAAATGAAAATGGTTTGACAAAAGGATGTTTTCAGACTACATAAAAAACTTGTATGAGAAAGTCTGATAATCAACACCCATTTCAAGCTTCCACTGCTTCTAAACCCGACACCAACTGAATGCATCACTTCTAAATGAGAATTCTGGTGCTTCTTGGGAACATCTTTAGACTAATCTTACTAGTTTGATCAGTGCAGTATTGAGCATTTTCAGTAATCTAATTGTCAACTGCTCCAGTTACACCTCAGACAAGCAAATGAAAGAGACATGCGTGCAAATCACCAGCTTACATTTTATATCATGATTAGAAATTGATGGTACTGTACAATGAAAATCCTTTCACAAAACTATTTCTGTTTTGTTTAGGTTCGTTTTGTTGTTTGTTTCTTTGTTTTTGGGAGGGTAAGAATGATATTGATTTATTGAAAAAAATCAAATCTGCTTCTTCTCAAACCTTCTTCCAGTCTCCACTTGGATGTTTAAGCTTCAATTAAACTCAGTTTAATGTATTCACAACAACAAAAAAAATGGGTTTAGTGACATCTGGTAACTTAAAAGACAAATGTTTTCTCAAGCATTTACCCATTCCTCACAAAATTTTGTTATATTAAATTATTCTTAAAAGCATTTTGTCTGCTAGTAAATCATTGATCACAGTTCATGTTCCTTCCTCCGTTCTGCAATCCTTTAGGCAACAACCTGGCTATTAATTACCTCGCATCTGTTTTGCTTCTTCTCAGCAGCATGAGTAAAGTTAAACATTTGCTCGAAGTCTTTGCCTTCAAGAGTTTATTGCGCAAATAAGGTTCATGTGCACTAAAAAGAGAAAAAAAAACTTTTTAAAAACGTAAACTATATTTCATTCATGCAAAGGTTTGCATGAACTCTAACGTATATAAACAACCAGCTGTTTACTTTTTGCTGTCTTAAAGCTAAGCTGGAGTTGAAAAGCTACCAACAATCTGTAAATTTGTCTCATGTAGACTGGGCTACTGCAATGCTATTTGGGTGTCCAAGTAATTTTCTGAAGATCTTTAGGCTGATCCACAAGCTGCAGCCAGAGTATGACTGGTTCTGCCAAAAGACGACACATCTCTGAAGATCTGGCTTTTCTACATTTGCTCCAATTAAGTTTAGAAGTGAACTTGAAAACTTCTCAATGTCAAAACTATGATCTGAGATATTATCTTGTTCCATAAATTTATAGAATTAGAATGCAAAGTCATGTCTTTAGTTTTCAGACTCCCCACCTTTGGAACCAGTTCTCTGCTTGGGTGTGAGGTATAGACACCTTCTCTTCTATAACCTTTATAACAATTTTAGTTTTAATAGCAAAACTTGAAATTCACCTTTTAGAAAGAGACCATATCAAATTCAATTATTTGTGTGTAAGCTGATGTCTATTTTCAGCTCTTTGAATTATTTTTATTTATATTTATTTAGCTTTATTTGCCAGCAGAATTGCTTTAAAAAATTCTTATTAAAAAGGTCTT
The DNA here is from genome assembly GCA_023101725.1 of Atherinomorus stipes. NCBI lineage: Eukaryota > Metazoa > Chordata > Actinopteri > Atheriniformes > Atherinidae > Atherinomorus > Atherinomorus stipes. The sequence continues at coordinate 1,086,055 of JALJCO010003962.1, read as the reverse complement.
ACATAAATATTTCTTATATAGTTTCTCACCTTTGGCTGTTTTCATTTAAACTTTATTTTGTAGAACACTGAAATAAAGTTGCATTGAATTCAGCATAGCTGAAAAGTGTTTGTCCAGCTTTGACTTAAATAAAATGGGGGGGGGGGGGCAACTCATCTGCAATATGGAAAAGTCAAACAATTAGAATTTTATTTCATTAAGCAAACATTGCAAAATTACAAATGCATTACAAAAACATTCAAACCACTCATAAGTTACATTCATAAATCAACAACTAAACTATCAATGGTATCATTGTTCTTATGTGCGTTGTTCTTCCCCACCAGTTAGTAAAATACCAGCCCATCTAAATTAATGACCAGCATTACACAAAGCTGCCATAACTCACCAAAGTGCAGCACCAATGCCTGTCAGGCATTAATATGTGACCGTTTAGTGCACCTGTTAATAAAAGTGTGCATTACATCCTTACATTTTGCATAGTGGGGCAAACCAAAAGAAAATAAGACCTACTCAGACTGCAGCATTCTGATATCAGGATGAATTTACTGAAGCTGTCACTTCAAATTGTGGCTGCCAAATTTAAATTAATACCAAATACCCACTATCTGGAATCAAGGGTTAAATATCTCTTGAGCTTAAAGGACATTTATGTCCTCTATCATGGACAACAAAGGAGAAATGATAACAGCAACATTATTCTGACTGGTGGGGACCTATGGCCTTAAGGACTGGGAATACACAGCAGTCGCCTAATGCCAGTTCATCAGGGGATAAATGACAGCAGAGTGGTATCAAAGTGAAAGCAACAATGGACTGCAGTGCTAACTTATCAGCTGCAGATCATAAACTGTAGGTTGAAGTATAATCTTGTTGCTTTAGCTATGCTTGTCTTCTATGTAGAACAATAGTGCAAATCGAGTCTTCAAATCTTCATGTTATAGCTTACAATATTATAATGAAAGAAATGTTTGATTTGTCTACTCATAACATTCAATTATCATTACAATGGTTAACAAATTCCCTTTTATTCCCTCTTTTAAAATCGTCCAAATCATCCAGGACAAACTACAGTGAAGGTAAAAGCACATTCACAAGAATGCGTTCATGTCTAAAATATATGACTGTAGATGTCTTAAGGTAATATTAATTGGAAGAACGCACTTTTCTGCCTTTGAGAGGCTGTGGAGGTCTAAAGTTGTTTTCCATGTGCATCCTCTCATCTTCTTCCTCTCTAGAGAACAGGAGCATTCTGAACTTTCCTAGCTGGGGAGAGAGAAACAAAAAAAAAATTCCAGAAATAAGAAGCAAAAACAGTTTTTTTTTTTTATTAATAAAAAAAACAAGTTCTGCCCATTAGATATTTTCAGCACATCGAGGAATAACACTAGCAATACCAAAACTAGCAATGAACTTATAAGTCTGACTTACCAACTCCAAGCCAAGTATTTCATTCATTCTCTCATTCATTCATTTTTATTTGGCACATGACTATGTACAGCCTCTAGTTAAAAAAAAAAAAAAAAAAAGCAATTCTAATCTAGTACACCACAATGATTTAAAAGGAGCAGGAAGAAGAAAATCTTTTAATATCTGCCCCTTTCTTGGACTTAAAAACAAGGATAGTTTGTCAGTCAATTACTTGACAGACAACTCACTGATGAAAAGAATAATCATTCACACCACACTCATTTACAGTCTTCATAAGAGCCATCATTCATCAAGTTCAGTATTCTGTTTTCATACATTTTTTAAACAAAAACATATTTAGACATCTTCAGCTCATTTTGTAATGAATTCACAATTTGACATTACATGTTGAAACACATTTCTACCAAGTAAATAATCAAAATAATCTAGTTTCAGGACTTTTGAGGGCAACACATTGTTTTCAGAAACAATGTCTGTGAAATCAACTCAAACTACAAAGCTCACAGACTCTAAAAGAGTTATTCTTCCTTAAAATATGATTTTAAAAAATATACATCAGTAACATGAATTTTGTTTTTACTTCTAAAGAAAAAAATACTTGCTGCAATTTTATTTTATTTTTTCAGATGTTCTGTTTGTCCCTACCATGTTTCAAAGCTGTTACCTACAATATATGGGAAACAGCTTATGCAGATGAGTGACTACTCAACTGTCAGAGCCACCTGATGTATACTGCGGCAGCTCACAAGACGGGGAAAGGCTATAGAGGCCCATAAAGCCAAATCCCAGTGCTTTCAGTCAGTAATCTAGCAAACCATTATCAAAGAGTAAACTAAGGTCCACACTAAAAAACATTAAAGATGTAATAAGAAACCAAAACTGACCACTTTGCTGAGAAGATTGTAAGTGCAGGAGGTCAAACTATCCAATGAATGATCACCAATCAAACATCAGCACCAAAGCCATCCTGAATCTGTGCAACTCTGGTACCAACATCATAATGAAGACTCAAATTCATTACTTCACAAAACTAGTCTCTATGGACACCACTGACTTGTTTGCCAGAAGGACAAAGAACTCAAAGCCAAGAACAGCATTACCATGGTAAAACAAGGCAGTGGGACAGCCATGAGGTCCTCAAGGCATGTGTCATTCAGCAGGTTTACTGCCTGTTAAAGGACAATAATCTGAAATACGGAGCCAAAGTGACTAAGATGGGGTCAACAGAGAATGATATAAACATTTTTAAATGTCCCAGAGTCCAGACCTGAATCTCAGTCTTTAAGAGAAACAAAGACCAGAGTAATGGAAAAGGAACTGTGGTAATTAAAAGAGGAGAGGTTCAAAGTCCCTGTCAAAGCTTAAAGTTACCAGCAATTGTTAGATCCACTGGATCGCTGTGAGAGAAAGTGAAGGGCGTAATCATGTAATTTTTTATGAAAAGACATATTAGTGGAATGAAATTCACCCCAAATCAAAATTTAGTATTGATAAGAAGAATTTTGGGCTTAACTGTACATAAAGCCTGGGTATAATAGAAAATAATAAGTAGGAGAATAAATCAATAAGTTCAGTCATTTAACATAATTATAATCTGTTGACAATGAAAAAACATAATGCCATTTACAATATTCTACAATCAATACCATCTTCAAAATTCAAATCTGATCATATTTTCCCTCTTAGCACCATGCCTACCATTACATGAGGAGAAGACAAACAAACTAGTTCCCCATTACATAAGGACCGTTCCCTGCTAGCACTTCTCAGTTAAAGCCCTGTGCCAATCCAGCCATCCATCCATCAAGATAATCAGATGGAGGGGATCAAAAGCTTGTGGCTGGGAGTCATAGTTTGTGGGGCCAGTTGCTCAAACTGCACCTCACGTCCATCTATGCCACAGATTTACAAACAACTCGACCATAAGGGATCAGCAAAGAGTGAGTGTATAATCCAGAGACTGGCAGCAGCAGTCGCCACAGGGCCGGCTCACCGGGGGACTTGGTCTGGATGTGCTGCAGAGGTCCAGTACATCAGCTTAACTTGTTGACAACCGGAAGTTATCAGACCTTAACTTTGATTAAATTCAGTAGAGGGATGGATAAACATGGCATCGATAATGAATGGTAAAGAAGACCACCACCCCTTTTGGCATACTGACCCACAGATGCTGAACTTTGGTTTCACAACAAAAGGAAGCTATGAATCCTTGAAGCCAAGTGGAGCATAGCCTCGTATTATTTTCAGGCCAGTAGACATGAATGTTACAGATGACTGAGCATCAGTGCTTTAAAATCCATGCGAAAATAAATATTACATTTCTGTTGAGTAAATGTACAATCTAAAGCAAAAGAAACTTCATATTTTAAAACTTATTTTTTGTATATATTGCACTTAAGATAAAATAAATCTGGAAGCAGATAAATCCCTGTAGAAGCATACGGGGCTTTTATTTTATTTTCTCAAGATAGGATTGAGAAAATAGAAAATGCAGTGATCACAGACTTTCTAGTTCATCTAACAAAAAAAAAAAAAAAAAAAAGTGTCAGTACCAAAGAGGTTTCCCACCCATGGCTTGCAGCCAAGATAGTAAGACTGGGGTTAATGCTGAGTATGTATGGCAGTGCCACGTGACCTGGAATAAAGTGCAACTACGACAGATAACACAAGATGATAATGTGGTTTGAAGGTCTACCATAATCTAAAAAGGTGGGAAAAGTTTGGCAATAAAAAAAAAAAAAACACCACTCCCTTTGTCCTTCTCTGTCAAATACATAAATAAGCAAGTGTGGATGTTTTCTTACTAATGTTGAAATACATTTCTATTATGCATCATTCAAATAAGGATGAAGAAACTGGCCAATTGATTACTATCTTAATATGGAGGACCACATGCAAATAACTACAAGTAATTCATGTGACTTAAATTCAAAGCATCATGTTGGAAAGTTAAATTCTGCTGCAGCACTCACCTGCTTTTCAGACACAGTGATTGGCTCCTTTAGAACAATCCAAGTGACACTCTCATGCAAGGGGGGTGTGGTCAGAGACCCCAGGTAGGTCCAGTAGTGGAGGCTGCTGGGTAGGAGGCACTTAGGGTTGAAACCTTTAAAATCTGTGAGACTGCCCTGTAATGGAAACACAGACAACTTTATATATACATATATTATATATTAAAAACGGAAGCTGTCATAAATATGTCTTCATATTTACAAAAACAAATCCTGCTCTCACCTTATATTTCACCATGTACAGAGAGTCTGTTATCGTGTGGAGCCATCTGTGGCCATCACCTGTCTTACAAGACAGTTTGTTTTTTTAATAGGGGAGGTTTGGAGAGAATTCACACCTTATTTCGTGTTACAGCATAAACATGCTCACAGATTTATTCACAGCCCTTAAAAAGATTATGAAAGAAACAGCTTTGAAGCTGACAGCTTTAACAATCTGTTCATTTGATCACCATCATAGATTTACTCCTTTTTGAACAACATATTAAATTGAAAGAAAAAACTTTAACCTTAGTCCCATGTTAGACAAAAATGGTACAAAATTATATCAGTGGTGCAAAGAATTAAATGGCAGCTTAAAAATCTGAATACTACATCAGAAAACCAAAGAACTGAAATGTGAAGAAAGTAGGAAGTGTGATAGGAAATGCACTTTGGAGAAACAGTTTACCTCCAAGAAAATACCAAGAACAGCGAGACCATCAGGAGCTGTTGCCGCATCCCCAAATGTCTTGTACTTAACGGCATTCCAATGAACTAAATGGAGCTAAAAGGAGGAAATAGGAGGTTATATTTAAGCCATCCCAGGTGCTGAAAAAGAAATATATACTTATGTAAAAAATATGGGGAATACAATGCATTTATCCTGCTCTCGGCCATATAATGCATATCATTTGTAGGAAAGTATGTATTATACAGTACTGTGATCCAAAATACACACCTCTGATGCAAAGCCGTTTCCTTCAACAGTGTGCTCAGAGCCATCACATCCCTTTCCACCCCAGTGGAAGTGAAACTGTTTCAGTCTGTAGGGGTTTTCAAGAGGGCCTCCCTGGATCACTGTGGGAGAGGAAAAACAGAAGAACAAAAATAAATAAATGCCTCAGTAGTCTTATGCATGCATCTACTGTACCACATACCCCGTTTATTATGTGTTACACAAACTGCTTTGAATCTATGAGCATTCTGTGAGTAACATAATCCAAAAACAGCTTGGTATCCCTCACACAAACACCACAGGATGAGTCAACATGTTATCACCCAGCAGACTTCATCAAATTTCACATTAAAAGCTGAGACACATACTGACATGCTGCCTGTCTAATCACCCATTCAAAAGCCAAACTCTTGAGAAGCAAACAAGAGCGCAGAATGTAAAGAGGAATGTTCCTACTTTTATCCAACAAGTATTGAAATTTCCCTGAATACAACTTTGGCAGAAAACCTAAATGTAATCATTTTAGGTTGGTGAGTGCATTGAATGGGTTACCAGATTTAACCCTCTTCTAGGTGTACTGCCTCACTGACGCAACATCACTAATAGGATTCCCTCTGTCATCTCTCACTGTGAGAGGTTGTAGCTACAGTAGGCTGTAAAGAGGGCCCTAATCTTCATCAATCATATAGTATGTTTATAAAGGTGAGGTGAAGAATATCTTCATAATAGTTCATCCATAAAAACAAAGGAAGGAAAAGACAGAGTGTGTACGGCTAAGCATTGTCAACGTGGTGATTAGTAGAGAGCAAGTCCTTATATGCTGAGCTGTATCAGGAAGTCAGCGGAAGTCATGACGTTGTAAACCCCGACCTTTGCAAAGCCAAGATGAAAGACTGCTGCAAGGGAAAGAGGAAGCACGTGAAATATTTATTGATGTGACTTCGATTCAGGGTCAGATCGCTAAATTTGAACTTAAATAGCTATTGATAGAAATCGGAAATTGTTCAAGATGCTGCACTGGGGATTTCTTTTAAAAATAGATATGTTTTCACAGGTGTTTGCTTGCTCTGTGAAACACATGGCACTAAATTGCTCACATTTCCAAGCTTATCATTCGTGGTAATGGCAGGGTGGGTAATAAGCATCCACCCAGTGATAGAGACAAATATTGTCACAATACCTACTGAGATCATCTACAGGTGATTACATCTTTTATCCAGCAGACAGACACTCACACAGTGACAGATGCACTTTCCTGCAACATAATCAGGAGTTTACCTGCAAGCTTTTATTATGGTCAGTTATGCACAAGGTTTGCACTTTCCCCGAAAGCTAAAGGTAAACTCACTTTTTAAAACTTTTAGCCCAGAATTCCACGACATGCAGCTGGCAGCAGGTTTGACAGCTGATTCCCTCTAAATGGTGACCTTTGTCAAAAGTTAAAAAGTCAACATGCTTAGGGTAACCCACCATATCCATTAACAATGGTCCCAGCCAAGACATTACTGCAGCAATTTCTTTTCACCATAGGTGTGAGCTCTAACTGGAATGTGTTGATCTGACCCTGCAGAGCCTACAGCTATTTTACATGACTGGATGTTTTTTCTTTGTAAAAGATGTGATTTTTGTTTACTTTAATAAATAAATAAATACAGCTGTTTCTCACCTGAGCGGTCATCAGAGTCATCAAACTCCACAACTACAGAGTGTCCATTATTGGAGATGTTAATGGAGGTACAACCATCATAGTTCAGGAGAATGGGACCCAAACTGGGGTCAAGGACAGCCTGATGGGGGACAATGTCAATAGGGGACTGCCGATTACCCTGGGCAACAGGATAGTTTCTGTGCCATGCTGAAGGACCTTAAAAATCACAGGAAATGAAACATACAAAAGATGGAGAACACAAAACACATAGGATACAAAACATGTTTGATAAAAAAAAAAGACATTTTCAAAGCTCATTTAATGCCAGTCTGAGACTATGAACTATTAGCTACTGATAACCCCCACCCCCTGCAACCATCACCTCCAAATCATCATCAAGACTTTAAGTTAAATTTACAATAAGCTAAATGAGAATAAAGTGACACAGTGGACACATTAAACGACTTAACGTTTTTTCTTTTTTATTTTTCCCACTTCAAGACAAATCTTTAACGTGTCAACCGCCATCCCTTTAACCCAGAAGCTAATCTCGCATTACAGCCATCTTTACTTTATTCCTGTGAATAAACACGCAGCGCCACAGACAATAAACTGCCCTCCCCATGAGGGGAAACGGCAGAGATTGTAACTAGAGCTTGAATGGTGTAATATCTTACCGTCCTCTTCTCCGTATCCCCAGTGATGTCCCGTCATTGTCCCGGTTTGCAGTCCTCAGACCAAGTTGTCCGTGTTGCTCTGTAGCGCACACGTGAAGGGTGATCACAGAGATCAGCCGGTCCCGCGACCGATCGAGATAATCTGCAGCGAAGGGAAAGGACAATTACCCCGGCTTGACACGCCCCCTTTACACATGGACACTTGCTCACACACGCACACACATGTGTTGATGTAACATATGCACAAAATTGTCTATGCAGGTTTTAAATTTTGCTTCAGGTTATTGCTCTGAAAAAGATCTGGGCTAATTTATGGAGATTTTGAGGGGAATACAGTCTCTGTCTGTCTGTCTGTCTCTCTCTCTATCTGTCATTTTAGAATTGTTTTTTAAATAAACTCTAAAATATGTCCTTTTTAACCACTTGCAGTAACGTAGCTTACATATGCAAGATAAAATATCCCTGCTATTGACCTATGAAGAACTGTCAGTGAATGCTGTTTATCATTGTGAAATGCTTTTGTTCTCAAATAAAGTGTATGTGTGTTATTTTTGTTAGGCCAGTGTTTCTCAACTCTGGTCCTCAGGACCCACTGCCCTGCATGTCTTCAGTGTTTTCTAACTCCAACACACCTGATTCAGATTCACAAATTCCTCATCAAGTTCTTTAAGCCTGAAATGAGCCAGTCGTTTGATTCAGGTATGTAAAAATCGGGTTGCCTCCAAGCAGGGCAGTGGGTCTTGAGGACCAGAGTTGAGAAACACTGTTCTAGGCAACTCTACTTTCACACACGTGAATCAAATGAATGACTCGTTAACATGCTTGCAGAGAACTTGATGAGGGAGTTCATCCATCTAAATCAGGTTAAGTTGCAGTAGGAACACATCTAAGACATACAGGGCAGTGGGTTGAGAAACACAGCACATTTCACTTATTTGTTCCGCATTTTTGATTGTGAGGGCTATTCAATTTGGCCCCATAAGAGGCCAGTCTTGTAGATTGTTTCTCTGCTCGATTGCTCATTAATTTTAGTCGAAGCAGGGAGAAAAAAACATTTAAAAAAGCTGCAGGTTTTCAGCCCTGACCAAACTGAAAAGTTCTACAAGTCCGTCCAGGATTGTCCACCTCCTTAAGGCCACAATCCTGAAGGTTTTCAATGTTTCCCCGTGCCAACATACCTGACTCAAACTAATGAGTTATTGCAGAACTTCATAGGCTACTAGGTCCATTTAATTTGAGTCGGATGTGTTGGAGCAGAGAAACATCAAAAACCTTCAGGATGCTATATGAGTTTAATGGGCTCTATGCACAGCTCCATTACTTCCTGAAGTAGTGGAGCACACCTGGGTTAATCAGTTGGTCTAGTCATGAAAGACAGGAAACAAAGGAGCTACCTTAACTTCAGGAAGTAGTGAAGTCATGCATAGAGCCCATTGCCCTTTCCAGTATGACACCAATTACATATTTTTTTATATATAATGCCAGAGGTCTTCTTTCTTCTTTCTTCTTCTTCTTCGCAAAATACTACTTTCTGGTTTAAGTGTAACCAGGAAGGGTTTTTACATTAATTCACCTCCACTTTCTCATTGTGCATAGTAAAATTGTGTTTCTTTGTGGTATTAAAATGCATTTCTTTGGGAAATCTTTCTCTATTTTAGAACCAAGAGAGTTCGATTTGAGTTTGATTTGATTTGAGTTACATTTGATTAGTACACAGGGGAAACAAATAGCCTAAATGCCAATTTGCACACAGAGGCTCCCTCAGGATTGAACCAGAGACCTGCTTCAACCAAAAACAACCAAGAAAATTGGTGGCTGGGTAGATGATAAAGAGTTAATTTATTAAAAATTGTCCTTAAAACCCTCTTAAAGAGATGTTTAACAATCAGATCAATATATAAATATTGATTACCTAATCAAATCAAGCAGCCAATAATGCAGAATTATAAGCCAACAAATTGATGGAAAATTGTAGAATACACAGTTGGAGACACAACAGTGTATTGAATTGTGTTGTGAGATCTTTTGCATGTTTGCATCCAAATAAGGGCCCAGATATTTTCTCAGTTACTATTATTATTATTATTATTATTATTACTACTACTACAACTACTACTATTGTCGCTGTTGTTGTTGATGATGATTATGATGATGATGATGTAGTAAAAATTGCTATTGACCAAAGGCATATGTATTTCCACTTATGTACTGTACAATGTTTTTTGTTTGTTTGTTTGTTTGTTTTTTTCTTTTTTTTTCTTTTGTGTTTTGTTGTTGTTGTTGTTGTTTTGTTTTGTTTTCGTCCTCATTAGGGGCAACTTTGTCGTAATTTCAAGTGATATTTTATGACGAAAGTGTTCACGCGGATCACCACGTCGCTACGTTCGTGTCGAATGTGGGGATGAGGACGTAAAAATACGTTCAGAAACGTCACTCATTGGAAAGATACTATGGCAGCCACCAAAGCCTCCAAGGAACAAAAATACGACAGACAGCTCAGGTAAGTCTAAACAATATCATAATTTGGGCAAAGAAGTTATATTTATTTAGCTAAAGACTGGAAGTATTTCATTTGACATGTTGCAGTAGGGACATTTTCAAGGCTGTTGTGCTAATGTTAGCTAACATTAGCTCGCTTGTATTTCGCCTGAACATCGTTAGCTTTGAGGTTGATGGGATGGGTTTACCTGAATTACTGTTTCTTGTCTGCTCGTCCATCAAAGCTCCCAGTTTTCCCATTAACGTTCTGTTTTAGTCAGTACTGGCTGTGTTTGCTGGTTTAACAGAAGTTGGAGCACAGGATAGTCAGAGTTATTGTAAGGTGTCTCTCTGTGCTTTTACACCGGGTGGTCATGGTGATTTGAACACGTCCTCCTCTTCATGGGTTATTCTTCAGGTTGTGGGGTGATCATGGTCAAGAAGCACTGGAAAATGCACATGTGTGTCTCATCAACGCCACAGCTACTGGAACAGAAATACTGAAAAATCTGGTGCTTCCAGGCAAGTCTAGTGTTGGTTTAGTGTTGCTGATAGTGCTGTAGCTGGAAATGTCTGTCTGATTGAGTGTACTGATCTATCTTACAGGGATTGGAGCATTCACCATAGTTGATGGACACATTGTGACTGGAGAAGATGCGGGCAACAAGTAAAACTACTTTTTAAAAAAACAGACAACAACAACAAAAACGGATGTAATTAAACTGTTGGTCACTGACCTCTTAATCTTGTCTTGCAGCTTTTTCCTCAGCAAAGACAGCATTGGGAAGGTAAGCATTCCTCAATTTCTAAAAATCAAAATAAACTTTGTTCTTGGGAATTTCTCATTTACATCCATCCACAGTAACACAATTATTATGCATTAGTCTATACCTGTTTATAAGGTCGATTTTATATGTTTTTAAAGTAAAATAGAGTGAGCCCTTTTTCTTTTTGGTTTTATGATGCAGAACAGAGCACTGGCTGCCACTGAACTGCTGCAAGAACTGAACAGTGATGTGTCAGGAAACTTTGTTGAAGAGGTTAGTATTTCTTATATTTTGATTAACTGCAGCAGAATTTATCGAGTTTAATAGAAATGAAAACCGTGCAAGTCCTTCATAGCCATTTCCGTTTTTGTAGAGACAATAGAAAACATATGAACAATGCTCTGCAGAGTTAAAGAATGTACAATCTATTAAAGGCTACAGTATAATTCTCTGACTGCGTAATGCGTTATCTATCTGCGTAACCACAGAGACTCCTCCAGCCTTCATATGTTTCTGTCATGGTGCTGGAGGTCGATCAGTAGAGGTTGCTACGCAAGACTGGCCTAATCCTATGATGCCAGTGGTCGATAACCTCAGTGGTTATTTTGCTTCCGGTTACAGTGACCAATGGCGTCTGATAGAGAGACTGTTGTTGCTGCTGCTGCAGCTGAATCACACTGAAACAGAGATACTTTTGATGCACAAATGAAGACGATGGAGAGATTTTGGTATTTCCTCACTTCTTCGGCCAAACATTCTTTGGTTGGACTCATATCTGTGTCTTCATAGGCTAGCCGGTCGAGCCTATGAAGGTGTTTTAAAGATGCCGCTGCCAGTGTTTATGTTGTGATTGACCAATCGCAGTCCTTGCCATCTCCGCCGTCCCTTTATGGAGTGACGGACACTTAAAAAATATTTTGTGCAGCTGGAGACGACGTAGAGGCTCTCCGACAGGCTCTCTGTTGACGTCGAGAGCTCTCGCTGTAACCTACGTAGAGCACTTTACGGACGACTATAAATTAGCCTTAAATGCAAGATATTCTGTGTAAATATAAGCTGATATCATCAGAGATGATCATCAATGTGACAGATCTGTTTTGTGTTCTTTTTATTTCCTACAGAGTCCAGACAAGCTTCTTGACAATGATCCAGAATTTTTCCACAGGTTTACCATCGTCATTGGTGTCCAGTTGCCAGAAAGGTACAAGATAATCTATCTTTTGACCTGCTTCTGATTTTCACTTGAGTTTGATAGCTTCATTTTCCATGTTTTCCGTAAATGCATTTTGTCCAATTTGGGTTTTTTTTTGTTTGTTTTTTTTTTTTTTTTTACATTCCACAGCATGTGCTTGAGGCTTGGCTCAGTCCTATGGAGTGCCTCTGTACCTTTCCTTGTCTGTAAAACCTACGGCCTCATAGGCTACATGAGACTGGTGGTGCAGGAGCACACAGGTTGGTAGCTCCAACCGTTTTCTGTATTTAAACTTTTTACTTTTTATTTATTTTACTTTAATAATCACAGCATATTTTAATCCATGACATTTTATAAATGTAATTAACATATTAAACATTCTTGTGTATGCAAAAGTTTTATTTGTTGATGTCTTTTCAGTGATTGAATCCCATCCAGACAATGCTTTGGAAGATCTAAGACTAGACCAGCCTTTTGACGAATTTAAGAATTACATTGAGTCCTACGATCTTGACAACATGGACAAGAAGGTGTATACTTTGTTTGGCCATACAGATTGGTGAATCTTATCTCTTTCATTTGTGGAAAACTAAAATATTCCTCTATTTTGCATTTAACCAACAGGATCACAGTCACACGCCATGGATTATCATTGTGGCAAAATACCTTGAAAGATGGCTCAGTGAGGTATGTGGCACAGTTTTGTTGTCTTTCTAATGACAAGATGTTCATTGAACACCTCACCACTTTTATCATTTTGTGAGCGCTGTCATTTGCTCTTAATTGTCTTTTGTTTTTTTCTCCACAATTTCTTTATTGATCTTTGGCATTTATATAAACAATAAACAACAGCACCCCATAATAGGGCTGGACAATTAATCAAATTTTAATCGTGATTTCAATTTTGCCTTTTCACGATCATAAAAACACTGTAATCAAAGAAAAACCATTAATCCTGAAGTGAGCAGACTGGTGGAGTTATAGGAAGCAAACTGCAGGGAGTATAGAACAGGAATGCATGTAGACTGAGTATTCATTTTTTTCAATATTATTATCTTAAATGATATTCTTATTTTACTCCTTTACTTGTTTCTAATTTATTTCCAGTTTTATTTTTTTAAGTTATATTTGAAGTTGAGTTTTGTTGGTTCAATAAACACTTTTTATGAAATCAATGAATAATCGTGTATATAAATCGTGATTTCAATATCAGTCAAAATAATCGTGATAATTTTTTCCATAATCGTCCAGCCCTACCCCATAACTCTCAAATCTCAGCAGGTCAGAAAGACAAATTTGAAATAGTAATGGGCATAAAACATTAGTTTTACACACCATTATATTTATACTTGCATGTCTGCTTGTATGAAAAAATGAGGGTTGGAACGGGTGTTAAATAAGTGATCAATTACAAAAAAATGACCACATTTAAAAACATCAAAAAAATTAATGTATTTAATTGCAGTTTCCATTAGAAGCAATGCAGAACATTTGTGTGTGCCAATTTTCTGGTACACCGATTACACTGATGCACACGACAGAACTCTGTGACTTTGAAAAATCACAAAATATAGTAACAGACACCACTAATGACTAAAAAAAATATTAAGAAGCTAATGACAAATCTAGCTTCATTTTCAAGTGTTATTGGAGAATTGTAGAGACAGATGTGAAAGAACGTATCTTTCTATGAGCGGAAGGAGCCTACGGCTAGTGGACAAACAGCGCAATGACAACATTCTGCACATCTCTCAACAATTGACAGCATTTACTGTTTAATGAGAAATTAATATACACTTACCGGCCACTTTATTAGGCACACCTGTCTAACTGCTCGTTAATGCAAAGTTCTAATCAGCCAATCACTTAGCAGCAACTCAGTGCATTTAGGCATGTAGGCATGGTCAAGACCTTCTGCTGCAATTCAAACTGGGCATCAGAATTGGGAAGAAAGGTGATTTAAGTAACTTTGAACGTGGCATGGTTGTTGGTGCAAGACAGGGTGGTCTGAGTATTTCAGAAACTGCTGATCTACTGGAGTTTTCATGCACAACCATCTTTAGGGTTTACAGAGAATGCTCTGAAGAAGAGAAAGTATCCAGTGAGCAGCAGTTCTGTGGGCGCAAATGCCTTGTTGATGCCAGAGGTCAGAGGGGACTGGCCAGACTGATTTGAGTTGATAGGAAGGCAACAGGTGTGGGGGAGATTTTCTAAGGGGCCCACTCTGGGCCCTTTAGTACCAACATGGCATAGTTTAACCACCACAGCCTACCTGAGTATTGTTGCTGACCATGTCCATTCCTTTATGACCACAGTGTACCATCCTCTGATGGCTACTTCCAGCAGGATGATGCACCATGTCACAAAGCGTGAATCATCTCAGACTGGTTCCTTGAACATGATGAGTTCACTGTACTCCAATGGCCTCCACAGTCACCAGATCTCAATCCAACAAAGCAGCATTGGGATGTAGTGAAAGGGGAGGTTCTTATCATGGATGTGCAGCCAATAAATCTGCAGCAACTGCGTGATGCTATCTTGTCAATATGGAGCAAAATCTCAGAGTACTGTTTCCAGTACCTTGTTGGATCTATGCCTTGAAGGATTAAGGCAGTTCTGAAGGCAAAAGGGGGTTCAACCCAGTACTAGTAAAGTGTACCTAATGAAGTGGTACACATAATCTGCTGATTTTAACCTGCCAGCAGATAAATCTTTTGGGCTTTACTATTTATACTATAACAATCAACCCCTGCTTATTGTTTGTATTTGAGCCAAAGGGCACATCCTTTGCCAGTCCTTGACAGAGATATCTGACAAAGATCATTCTTCCATGCTGACTGATATGAACAGGAATTTTCTTTTGAAACCTGCTAAAAGTATGTTATAAAAATCAGACAGATGGTTTATTGTTTATTGCTCAATAATAGACAGTGAGGGCTCTTTAGCAGTTTTATTTTGTAAATGTATGACGTTCCTAATTGGCAGATAAATGGAAAAGATGCTTCCTTGGAAGATTTTTTATTTTTTTTCAGACTGTTGGAAAGACATTATAGTGTCTGGGTGATATAGGTCTCCCCAATCAACCCTTGTCTATCCAGTGTTTAAACCCCTTATCATTTCTCACTGGTTTAAAACTAACATTCCCCCAAACAGGTTTGAATTTGGAGAATTTAATGGTTTTATTGTCTTCTTTTCTTGTTTCATTGATGCAGCACAACAGTCAGCCACCAAAAAACTACAAGGAGAAAGAGGCTTTCAGACAAATGATTCGCGAAGGTATCTTTGAACACCTGGACTGTTATTGCCTAATTCCACTGACTTGATGATGCAACTTGTGAGATTTTTTTTTGTCCCTTAACCTTTCAGGGATCCTGAAAAGTGAGACTGGTGTCCCAGAGGATGAAGAAAACTTTGAGGAAGCTATAAAGAATGTTAATACAGCTTTAAATCCAACCAAGGTGCCAGATTTACCGTACAATTAAGTTTTTAGAGCCATCTTGTAAAATCAGCTGCTCTTTGGTCTGTCTGCTCTTCTTTTAAAGTCTCTTTTATTCCGGCAGATTCCGAATACTGTTGAAGACCTCTTCAATAGCGAGCAGTGTAACAACATCACCGCACAGGTTGTGCTTCTAATATTTCTGTAGAAAGAAAATACACCTAGATCGGTATAGAACAGCCTCTAACAGTAGGGTATTTTGTTTTTGTTTCTTGGTTTAGAGTTCACCCTTCTGGGTGATGCTGCGAGCTGTGAAAGAATTTGTTCATAATGAAGGTAATGGAAGCCTTCCTCTTCGTGGAACCATCCCAGACATGATCGCAGACTCACAGAAGTTCATCAACCTTCAAAATGTGTAAGTGAGAATGCCAGCTGTGTAGATGGGTTTGTCTGGAGCATGACCGTATCAGAAATGCATGTGTAGTTCTCTCAATATTGAATCTGATTTTGTCTTTCTTGTGGTTGAGTTGTTTATTTTTGTTTGTTTTATTGCAGTTACAGAGAAAAGGCCATGCAGGATGCTGCATCTGTTTCTAAGCAAGTAGAATATCTACTACAGTCTGTTGGAAAGGTATGTAGAACCCTCAAAACCTCTCTAAGCAGCACATTTTGTCTTGTCTCAGACCCTTGTAAATGTCTACAATCATTTACAGTTGTGTGAAAGTGTTTGCCCCCCTTCCTGATTTCCTTTTTTTTGGCATGTTTGCCACACTTATATGTTTCAGATCATCAAACAAAATTAAATGTGACACAAAGATAACACAAGTAAACAGAAAATTCAGTTTTAAATGAAGATTTTTATTAGTAAGGGGGGGGGGGATTCAAACCTCCGTCGCCCTGTGTAAAAAAGTGATTGCCACCTCTGTTGAAACATAAATTAACTGGTTTATCACATCTTTGGAAAACTGAGTTCAATTTCTCTAGCCACACCCAGGCTTGATTACTGCCACACCTTTCTCAATCAAGAAATCACTTAAATACGACCTACCTGACTAAGTTAAGTACATTCTCAAAAGTAGTAATTGAGATCTATCAGTCTGGAAAAGATTACAAAGCCATTTCTAAAGCTTTGGGGCCCCAGCAAACCACAGTGAGAGCCATTATTCACAAATCGCGAAAACATGGAACAGTGGTGAACCTTCCCAGGAGTGGCCAGCTGACCAAAATTAACCCAAGAGCACAGCGACGACTCATCCAAGAGGTCACAAAAGACCCCAGAACAACATCCAAAGAACTGCAGGCCTCACTTGCCTCAGTTAAGGTCAGTGTTCATGTCTCCAACATAAGAAAGAGACTGGGCAAAAATGGCCTGCATGGCAGAGACCAAAACCACTGCTGAGAAGTGGAGCATAAAGGCTCGTCTCAGTTTTGCCAGAAAGCATCTTGATGATCCCCAAGACTTTTGGAAAAATACTCTGTGGACTGAAGAGACAAAAGCTGAACATTTTGGAAGGTGAAGGTCCCATTACATCTGGCATAAAGTAACACAACATTTCAGAAAAGGAACATCATACCAACAGTAAAATATGGTGGTGGTAGTGTGATGGTCTGGGGCTGTTTTGCTGTTTTAGGACCTGGAAGACTTCCTGTGCTAAATGGAACCATGAATTCTGCTTTCTACCAAAAAATCCTGATTCTGCTGTCTACCAAAACATCCTGAAGGAGAATGTCCGGCCATCTGTTTGTGACCTTAAGCCGAAGCGCACTTGAGTTCTGCAGCAGGACAATGATCCAAAACACACCAGTAAGTCCACCTCTGAATGGCTTAAGAAAAACAAAATGAAGACTTTGGAGTGGCCGAGTCAAAGTCCTGACCTGAATCCTATTGAGATCCTGTGGTATGACCTTAAAAAGGTGGTACATGCTGGAAAACCCTCCAATGTGGCTGAATTACAACAATTCTGCAAAGATGAGTGGGCCGAAATTCCTCCACAGAAGACTCATTGCCAATTATCACTAACGCTTGACTGCCCAACCAGTTATAAGGTTTAGGGGGCAATCACTTTTTCACACAGGGCCGTGTGGGTTTGGAACCCCGCCTGAAAATAAAAAATCTTCATTTAAAAACCGCATTATGTGTTTACTTGTGGTATCTTTGTCTCACATTTAAATTTGTTTGATGATCTAAAATGTATAAGCGTGACAAACATGCAAAAAAAAAAAAAAAAAAAAAAAAAAGAAATCAGGAAGGGGGCAAACACTTTTTCACACAACTGTATGTCTTTAAAGCTGCAGATGAAAATTTTTTTGTTGCATTCATCAAATGGTAACAATTTGCTTCTGAAAAAGTTTGATAAAGGAAAATGTATCTTACAAATTTGAGAATCACTCCACAAAACTATCCACAAAAATACCTGAGCATGTCTTATTTGCAAACATTTATCGCTGTCTTTCTTTACATCCAAATAAGTTTGACCAATTTGGGAAGCCAGACTTATCTGTATCTTTAGCACAGCTTTTAGTATAGTTTTGCCTTCAACTTTGTTCAACTTTGATGTGATAATATCAATGCATTATTCCCCCCCTCAAATTGTAAACATGGGGATTAAAATGGATCATTTAAAATTTATAATAAATTTGAATATTTTTTACTAGCCACCAGAAAGCATCTCCGAGAAGGACATCAAGCTGTTTTGTAAGCAACTCTTTCTTTAACAAATTTATTATTTCTATGTTCAGTAATAGTTAATCTGTGTACATGCACACGTCTGATCTGAATCAACTCAGTGAAGTAGCCATCAATATATACAGTATGACTGTGTGTTTTTTCTTTTTTCACTGGAATGTGGAGTTAATTTTAATCACATTTTAAACCGATTTATCTGTTGCCCTTTAAATTGATTAAAATTGCTTTACTTAAAATATTACAACCTTTGACAAAGTTAGCTGATATGATTTTTCATGGTGTTTGATGCACTGTGCATGTGAACAGACCCACTTAGGACAAACACATCTGTCACATGTTGCCCTCATACTTCAGCACTTCCTTGTCAAGTTTGCTGTTGTTGATATGTATAATGGCATCACAGTGTGTAAACTCATTTGAGCTGACAAACCTAGATCATGATGTTCTTTTTTTGTTATTAGGACTTTTGTATCTGCAGCAGATTTATTCCTCACTTACTGTTTAATGCTTGTGTTTAGGTAAGAATGCATCCTTCCTGCGGGTGGTGCGCTGCAGGTCTTTGGCTGAGGAATATAATGTGGATTCAGTAAATAAAGATGAAATCAGTAAGTTTTGAGATTAGATTTTCTGTTTAGCCTCTGTCTTTTTTTATGTGTGCCGAAACTATTTTTTAGTAGTGCTTGCTCCTCTATTAAGTGTGTCTCACTCTCACCTGTCATTGCATTATCTCCTCAGCTTCATGTATGGACAGTCCAGACAGTGAGATGGTCTTCTACCTCATGCTTCGTGCTGTTGATCGCTTTTATCAGCAACATTCTCGCTACCCTGGTATGACTAATTTTTCTGACAGAGTTGAACTGAACAGGATGTGAATCTTCTCCACTTACTGTAGTACTGTTATGTGCTAGATTAACAATTAAAAGATGTATGGTACTGTGAGCATTCATGTTCAACGTTCATATTAAATGTAGTGAAAAGCTCTAAGGAGATTGAAAGAGTTCATTTTCAGTATCAAGAAAAATACCTTTAATCAGAGGTGTGGGTGGATATTTATTTAATGACTGCTGGTCGAAGGTGACAGTAGAATTTTTTTTTTTTCCCTTACTACTTTTTTTATTTATTTTTTGTCAGCATGACAAGTGCTTTGCTTTCAGGTGTGGGAAAGTGGCAAAATAACAGACTATAGGGAGGTAGCCGAGTGGTTCAGTGCAATATTGAGCAAGTTTAAGAGAAAAAAAATGTTAAGGGCAACTTCTCCTTGAAATATATCTTCAAATATATTTTGCTTGCTGTATTGTTCTTCCTTTTTTTTTCTTCTTTTCTTATTGTAAGTGAAAACATAAAACAACAGCATCACATTAAAGGTGGGGTAGGCAATCCTGGAAAAAATGGTTTGAGCAAGCTATATTTTGAAAAAAAAACACACTGCCAAGCTCCAGCCTGAAGCCACGCCTCCAGCACGCAGGGGTGTAGGACCCAATGTTTCATTAGTGGTTTGGTGAAGACCACTGAAAACAGCTGAGTCGATAGGTTTTTAGTTGGCTGATGAACAGCATTTCTAAAAGTATTTATTCTCTCACCTCCATCTTCTTCTGTGGTGTAAAAAGTCCACATTCCAAACATCAACACCTCCATGACTTGATCCACATCCGTTTTTGTTTTTTTTCTTTACTTAAATTGGATTATCAGAGCAAGTGGCTGCACAGATAACAGCAGCGAGCAGTCTGTTGGCCATGATTGTTTACTCTGTAAGATGTGCACGGAGAGGTGCGTGTGCAGTAGGGAAGTAGATTGGTACAAACGGCAGTTGAGTTTGATCATAATCATTCAATCGTACTGAACATGCTGGTCAAGACAACTGGATGAGGTGTTTTTCAAAGGGACATAGTGTCACAATTGTATGTCGCAAACAACTTGCTAGTACTTTTCATGCTGCGTTCACGTGAAACCGGGCAGACGGACAACAGCCGCTGCATGTAAAGGCATAAACAAGCCTCTATGTGAAGACGTGGTCTGTCAGTTACAGTGACTTCAGTCCACATCTGGTATGTTGTCATGGCGATGTCGTATTGTTTTCCCTGACCCATGTTTTACCGTCTTTCTCTCGGCTTCTGTGATTAAAATGACATCTGTTTATTACCGACGGATGTCTGCCCGACTGCACGTGAACGCAGCATCAGTGTAACACTCTGTTTCTTCTCACTGCACCACGGTGACTTTTCAAAGGCATTACCTCGAACTGAGCTGATAACTCCGGTGTTTCCGTTGAGTTTCGGTGGTTTCTTGCTGTCACACTTCTACTGAACGTAAAAACTGTTGTCGCTCCACCATGCTGCGCTAAAGGTACAGGCCAGCTCTATTTTTGACGAAGCACTCACCGACACCGCTTAAATTTCAGTAGTTAAGATTGGAAGATTGGACCAGACAGGAAGTCAGACACGGGATTCAGAATAAAACATCCAGTAACTTTCTAAACAAAAGCCACTGTGCAGATTTTCAACTGCTGAACATATCTGAATGGGACATCATCTCCATGTACACAAGGTTGCAGGGAAATAAGAAACCATGACACACAAACATGTGGACAAAATTAACCATTTGGATGAGAATCGCAGGCGATCTTGCAATCCCTCCCGTGATTCCGTGATGTCACGAATCTAGCAACGGCTGGTGAACTCGCGCGCACTCCGTGGACAGTGTAAATGCTCGTGCCATGGAGGTCAGAGCAAAGCCATTGCGCTATGCAGTGCTCAAGGACCAAGTGTAAGACCAGGGTAAAAAGTTATTCAATGAAGGGAGGGAGCGGGGTGTGTTTATGTTAACACGTGGGTCGGGTCACGGGTTAAACATCTCCAGGTTGTGTTGGGTTCAGATTTGACTGGGAGATATCCGTTGGTTACGGGTCAGGTTTAATAATCATCCCAACAGGTTTTGCCAGGTGCAGGTTAGTAAAATTAGACCTATGAAGGACCCTGCCTTGAATTGTCACACTTACAGGAAAGGCTTTTCAATTCACACCATTTTGTGGTCTGACTTTACCTCCCCTGATACAGCATATAGAAATGGTCACTTAATGGTCTCACTTTTTTTTTTAATGTTTTCTTTTCTCCTTTTTTGTGTGTGACAGGGGTGTATAATTACCAGGTGGAAGAGGACATCAGCAAACTGAAACTGTGTGTGAACAGTCTGCTGCAGGAGTACAGCCTTAATGTCAACATCAAAGACGACTACACCCATGAGTTGTAAGTCCTGGTTGCTGCGGGGTTGACTGATCAGATTGACTATTTAAAATTGTCAAATAATCTGCAACATTTTCATTCCTGCAGCTGTCGGTATGGTGCAGCAGAGCCACACACAGTTTCTGCATTTTTGGGAGGTAAAGTCTTCGCACTTGTTACCATTCATTGATCCCTAATATGTACACATCTAATGTCCCTCCTGTTAATAATCAATACTGCCGCTAATGTTTTTAAAATACATCAGCTAATGTATTTTTTTCTGTCTGTAGGATCAGCTGCTCAAGAGGCTATCAAGATAATCAGCCACCAGTTTGTGCCATTCAACAACACATTTATTTATAATGCCATGTCACAGACTTCTGCAACGTTTCAGTTATAAAAACTGTCAGCCTGCCAGCAGATGCATCTGAGAAAATGTTGGAGGGATGAACTGACTTTGATAAATTCCAGCTCAACTCTTCTTGAAATTTTAAAAGATGAAGTGTTTAAAAGTGCTTTTCGTGGATAAAAAAGGCAGAGTCACGCACCCATGGTTGTTATCTATAGTTTTTCGTTTTTCCCTTTTTGTTCTAAACAAACCTGGAAATGAAACGTGCAAATACAAAACATTTTATGTAGTATTTTCATCCGTGATGATATATTACAAAATAGCAGCACTTTGTTTACTTTTGCCCAAGCTGTCTTTTATCATTCTGTTTGTAACAACCTCTGTAAAAACATGTAGTGTTTAACTGTCAGGTATTACTATAAAAGATTCCACAATTTACGCGTTTGTTCATTTTGGTGTTAAAGGAGATGATGGTATTCTCACCTCATCTGCTAGTATCACTTCTGCTCATTTACACTCAGACAAGCCAGCTAGAGGAATACTTTGCATTTTGAAACTGGCATTGTATAAAATACTCATGAACTATTATGTCTTCCCTGCAGTTGATTCTCAGAGCTCTGTTTCATGAATTGGTGAGAAAGTGATGAAGGAGCTTAACTGAGCTGCTTGACTCGTGGCCAAAGAAGCAGGAATGTTCATTAAAGTAACGCAAACCTGAAATCTATTGAACATTTTACACCCATGTTAGCTTATTAAATATTTAATAAGCCATCACTCTTTCTAAAAAAACAAACAAAAAAAAAAAAAAAACCTTTTTTGCATGACACCTTTGTGTGCAAGTAACTGCTAAACATGTCCTGTCCAAATAACCCTTTTTTTTTTATAGAGGGCACAGTTTTTTAATTTCCCTCCTGGGATTTTTATTACATTTCATTTCTCATCCTTTATAAATTATCCCTGAAAAGTGTGTGAGCTGCTTGGGAAAGCTGTAGTGGGTCTTACCTCTGAACAGAATCCACACACGGCACGCTCTTCAGCCAGTTATTCAGAGTTCATGACATTATCTTTATCTGACACTAGAGGGCTCTCCTCCTTTTCTATTCGGTAGTCACAGTCCTGAATAGTGACCAGTGAATGCTGACTGTCAAATTCATGCAATATTTGACGTAATCAAGCAAAAAACTTGGAATGTTAACTATTAACCAGCACACTGTTTCTCAGCAGCACCGAGAGATGCTGTCTGCTCTTCGTAATGAGTATGGTGTGATGTGCTGCTGAGAATTTTTTTTTTCTCAAGAGTTTAAGTGTTGTGATGTAACTGTGGGGCAGACAAAGTTTTCCTGTGTCTTATTTCCAGATTTGGCTGAGCGGAAATGCGTCCAGTGCAAATCTAACTCTGCCATCCTCTCTCACATTTTCTCATGCACACGCACACACTCAGACTGTCTCTGTCTGAGAGGGCTCGAGCGGGTTGCCAAGATGTACGCTGGCCTTTTCCTAAATCAAGAATTTGTCCACTGCCTCTTAAAGATTATCATGTCTCCTTCCATCAATCTCGTCCTTTTAAGATTACCATGTAGCGATGCCAGGTTTGTTAAGATGAAACAGAACATCCTCCTTTTTGAGCTGAATTACAAAGTCAAACTTTACATAAAAGTCAGCAGAAACTCAAATGATCTGGAATTTATTCATTTTCATTCACTGCTGCTGTTTTTCTTACTAAAAGCATCTTGGGGGGGGACATAAGGTCATAACTTCAACTATTTTTGATTGCCATGTGTCCAGCCAATTTATACACAATGGACCCTACATCAGAATAGCATATCTTTCACTGTTGATCCTAAACTAACTAAAGTGGCTTCAGGTGTGTCTGTACAGGACTGCCTCAGAAAATTAGAATTCATGATATTCTAATATTTTGAGATAGGATACAGGACTGTGTCACATGAAAATGTCGTCCATTCTGGATTCATTACAAATCAACTGAAATATTGCAAGCCTTTTATTGTTTTAATATTGCTGATTATGGCATACAGCTTAAAGGGGAAGTTCAGGATTTTTGACCTAGGGCCTCATTTTCAAGTGAGCCAGAATGCTACTTATCACTGAAGACAGTTTCAACATATTTCATTCATTATTCTAGTTCCAGGAGGTTGCTGATGCTAATGCTAGTGGAAGTCAATAGGAATCTGCTAGCCTGTCATTAAAACCAATCTTATCCACTCCACAGAACATCCGAGACAAATCATTTATAACTTCAGTCTATCTGAGTAAATGTCGTGTTAACAGAATAATGTTACAAATAAAACTAACCTTGGATTTTGTTGCATTTTGATTGTTGCTGCTGAGACACTTCACAAAGTTTTACTTCCTGTATTTGGCAGCAGAGTGATGTCATCTGCTGCTACGTGCATGAAGGAATTTGATTACACAAATATAAAGTCTAAAATACGTCCACGTCTGAAAGGCATGAGGATACGTCGGGTTTTGAAGATGATTTCAAACTTTTTTCATCAAACTAACTGTCACCATGTCTCTATGAACCAGAATACACTGACAAAGGTAGTAAGCTGGTAAGAAACTAGTTCCTCAATATGTAATGCAAAATCTGTCATACAAGGCTAGTTTTACTTGTTTAACACACAAATTTACTAGTTTAACACGGCATTTACACAGATAGGCTTGCTGATGTGCCTCGGATCTTCTGTGGCGTGGATAAGATTGGTTTTAATGACAGGCTAGCAGATTCCTATTGACTTCCACTAGCATTAGCATCAGCAACCTCCTGGAACTAGAATAATGAATGAAGTACGTTGAAACTGTCTTCAGTGATAAGTAGCATTCTGGCTCACTTGTAAATGAGGCCCTATGTCAAAAATTCTGAACTTCCCCTTTAAGAAAACTCAAATATCCTATCTCAAAATATTAGAATATCATGAATTCTAATTTTCTGAGACAGTCCTGTATCTTCTTCACACAGTCTTGAGAGTTTGTGCGTGTCCTTGTAACTCAACACCCCCACTCTTGTAAGGATAGTTACTGATAAGAGATAACAGAGAAACAAACAGGCCAAGGAAACATTTCTGATGCAACAGACCTGGCACTCTTCTTTTGGAATATTTTTTATTGAGGCAGTTACAGCAAGCAGAGAAAGCAGATTTTCTAGCAGAAGCAGAAAATTGATAAATGGAAATTTAAAAACTGAAAGTTTACATGTATTAAATTTCAAGTCATTGTTTCATCTGATGAAATAAAATAGTGTTTAACTGCACGAGTAAACATGTGAAAATGCTCACAAATAATTTCAAGATCAGAAAAAGAAATCCACACCTGTCACCTTTCATCTTCCTAAATCACCAGGTAGTTATGTCATAATTAGAAGCCATGCTTTGCAGTGACACATAGCCATTTATAAAAATATAAAAACACTTCATCCATAAAAACTTTAACTACCTGGTAATCAGATTCTTGTGTTTTATTGATGGAATGAGCTAAAATTGGGTTTTTGTTCATTTCAATACACTTATACCATCCTCAAAACCATCTTGCTGCAGTACAACAAAAAAAGTTCTCTGATGTGATACAATGATGCATAATCTAGAAAAATGTCATGTAGCATTGAGCAGAGGTCTCGTGGTTCGTTGCATGTGGTTGTTATTATCCACTTAAACCCAACGGACACCAATTAAATACTTTCATCATGTGAGATTGGAATATTTTTTTTTCATTTATTATGTATTGCTTATGCATTTGAATGTGGATTATTTTGTTAACTACTTGATATGTGCTGAAATATAAGATTAATTTCTCCATCAAACTATGTTTGCATACACAGTCCTATTGCTGTCACATGACTGCAGATTGTGACTCGGCCTTGTTGGGACTTATGAGGCACACATCCAGGACCATGTTCCTCTTTGAGACTCCAGACTTAAATAACCAACATATTCTGCAAAAGGAGGAACAACCTTGTAACTCTTGCATTTGTGTGAAAGAAACATGAATTTCCTCAGCAAAAAGTAGTTCATTCAAGTGTAGTGTGAGTACACTTATTTTATATCACAATTGAGGCAGTATACAGTACATGTACATGCAGTTTTCTTTTTTTATACTATATTTTATGTACTTAATAAGATCGTGAAGTATATTTGGCTTATACTTCAAATTATAAAGAAAATTCTAAGTGCATTAATACTATAACTTTTACTTCTGCTTTGATTCTAATACTTGTACTTTGGGATACTTTTTTCTTCTTCTTGTCACAAAGTACTGCTACTTGGTAAATACAGTATAATCCAAATACAGAATAAGTTCAAGTCATTTACTCGAGGTTACATTTAATTTCAAAGAATAAAAAATGTTTGTTTTTTTTAGGTGCTTTCTTTAAATGCACATCTTTAATGATTTAAGCAGGCATTTGGAAATAGACCTGCTTTGTAGGGTATGTTTTGAAATGCTGTATAAATATGTCAAACTTGTTTACAACATTTTATCTTGTGAATTTGTAAATACATTGCAGTCTACTGTACATACAGTATGAGTTAACTTTAAGAATGCTTTTGGTATATTTCAAGTATATAAATAGTATGCTACAAGTAATATGCCAAGTAAACTTACACGTTTACTTAAAGGATGACAACAGGTTAACTGGAATAGTAATGGATAAGGGGAGTGGTAGTCTAGTGGTTACAGAGGTACGCTTTGGTCCCGGGAACCAGGGTTCAAGTCCCTAGCATGGCACTAAGTTGTGAACCACTGTGGGATCTTGAGAAAGGTACTCCCACCAACTGCTCCCCAGTGGCCAACTGCTGCCCCGTCTATCTAGAGATGGGTCGATTATAGTGGCTAATTTCCTTATTTCCAAATGGGATCAATAGTGTTTTTTTGTTGTTTTTTTTTTGGGGGGGGGGGGGGGGGGGGGTCGTAAGATGTAACATTCTAAGTTCATAAAAGTAGTGGACTGGTAGTATATAACTAATACAATGGCAGTACAAAGAAGAGCGTACTTGTGGTATACTTCATCAAACTGAAGTGTGGACTAAAAGTATATACCTAGTACACTGGTAGTATATAGATGAGTATACTTGATGTATACTTGAAGTGTACTTTTGTAAACTTTAAAAAGTATACTTATAGTACAGAAACTAAATATGTTCCAATGGGCTCTATGCACGACTCCACTACTTCCTGATTAATCCAGGTGTGTCTGGCCAGTTACTGAGGTCAGACACACCCTGGGTTTATCAGTTCAACCAGTAATGAAAGATGGGATATAAAGGAGCTACCTTAAGTTCAGGAAGTAGTGGAGCTGTGCATAGAGCCCATTTAGTCCAAAGAAGTATTGTTAGTTTACTTTCTAGTGTATTGAAAGTACATGGTCCGTAGCATACCACTTATACTCAAATAAGCTTCATGCACATTACCTTTTGCGATGGTTTGACATGAGTTAAAATCAACTGACTCGTTAATGTAATTTTCACTTAAACTCCTGCGGGAGTTTTCTGCCTCTTTAGCTGCAGTAAATGGTCTTCTGTATTCTCCAACATCTCGTGGGTTTTCTGAACATTATGCTATGGAAGCAGTGAAGCTGAACCAAATGTTCTCATTTGCATCTAGATGGCTAAACAATGAGCTGAACTGCTGTACACTTCTGGAAAGTCATGCACAGCTCTAGATACAGGTAATAATTCTCTGTAGTTGCATCACAGCAAGCAGCCCCTCATAAAAAAAGCTCAAAAAAGCCTTTTAAAACATTTAAAATATAGCTTTTTTTTTTTAAAAAAAAAAAAAAAGATGATAGCTGTCCTACCTTAAACAAATTAGTTGTGAAAATTAGAATTTGACCATGCATTATTAAGACTTCAGCCGCTGCATGCAGTTTGACGCTGCTCTATCTTCAGGGCACAGAAGAAGCCATACAATAGATATGTGTGTGTTCAGGGTAGTTGGAGGGAGGGGCGGTTGTTAATGTTAAAATCAATCAGTAAATCAGAGGCAAAGCCTGCAGAAGGGCTGCTCTGCCAACGATGATTCTCGCTGGAAGCTTCTAGTAATAAAGGGAGAGAAAGTGGGGGAGGGAAGAGGGGGAGGGAAGTGGATGAGTCAGCGTAAGGAAAAGGAGGAAACTGCACAGTAAAGGTGGCAGATTGATGGTCATATCTTCCCCAAGGACGAGGGTTGTATGTCCCCTTGTCGCGCTCTGTCAGTGGATGGAAGGTGCATTTTATACATCGCAGTATAAGAGGCTGAAGACGGTGAGATCAAAGGCAGGCAGAGGTTGAGAGTGATGTTTTCTCAGTTTGAACCATCTAACTGGCTGGGAGCCAACCAGTCCTCCTCCTCCTCCTCCTCCTCCTCCTCGAGAGGCCCAGGCTGAATTAAAACCAGGCTGAATTAAAACAGCAAAGAGTGGAGTATTTCTTGTGTTCGCAGGGAGACTGCGGGAGGCCAGCATACTTTAAACCTCTCAGGGTAAGCTGAGGGCCTCTTCATTCTTCCTATGAACAGATGGAGCTGTGGCTGCTCTAAAATTGAACACCTGTGCTTTCAAAAAATTGTAAGTGTGGTTTTAATGTCAATATCATGCTGATTTGACTAATGACATTTAAATAGACTTCTTTATTTGGATTAGAACAGTAAATTTTACTTCACTCAAGAAAAGTGGGCATGTTTACTTTCTGTTCTCAGAGATATGGTACACCAGTGTATGTTAATGCTAACATCAGCTAATACTTATCTATCCACATTAATAAACATTCACAAGACTTAGGATTTAGGAGATAACAAAGTAGCAACAATTGTTTCCTCACATCATCTTAATATTTAGTTTATTATGAAACTGAATGAGAATAAAGCTAATTATGTTTTGAGGATGAAACCGTTTGGTCATTGCAGCACTTTTGACATATTGCTGAATTTATGCAGCTGACAAGTCAGATACATTTCATCAACATTTAGTAAATTTGCAGGCTGCTCTGTAAGGTCTGAAATTTATATGCACTCGGAGCAGTTTTAACCGGTCAGAGCCTGTGAGGGTGGAGCTGTCACCCGACCGCCAGGCCTTAATATTTATATTCCTTCCAGATGCAATGATAATGAATTCATGTAACACACAGACCCACAGGACAGCAGCTATCCAATATACTAATAGAAGAGGTGATATAAGCGTGACGCCCTCCAGAGCAGGGGAGTATTTGAGGACCAGTCCATTTCCATCCCAGTTTTATCCCCAAAAAAGAGAAGAAAACATTATGCACATATATGCCAGAGAGAAGGGTGTGTCCAAGCTGCTTTTCCAGCCAAGTAATATCAACCTACAAATTGTAGCAGGATCAGATCATATGTTTGACATAAACCTCTTTATGGGGAGTTAGTGATGAGGAAAGTTGGAAAACTGTAAACTATATAATTAAGTCCAGGCTTCTCAGCTAATTGTGATCTAAATATCCACATTTTTCAGGGTTTATACTGATATCGTGGCTGAGTTGAAACAGCTTTCACTTTAAAACATTCAGTCAGTTTAGTTTAGACATAGATCATCAAAGAACAGACATTTTCAGATAATAACTGTTTGCCACAATTTTTTTTTTTTTTAATAAATACAGAAAATGTTACTAAGACCACATGTGGCAACGATGATGCATGCATATAAACACAGGCAGATTTACAAAGTTAAAACAAAACCAGCCATGCTGTCATGGAAGGTATTTGTCAGCAGAACTAGATTTCCACATCCCACCAGTGTGTATCAGATGGGCAACGATGCAGCATATCTGACATCACGACTGCTTGGTCTTGATAGGCTACACTGGTATTTTGATTGGGTTTTAACATGAGACAGAGCCAATGTTTTGAGATTGATTTGATTTTTTTTTAAGTAGATTAAATAGATTACAAAAGAAAAAAAAAGATTATATTGATTATTTTCAATATTTTGAGGGGAAAAAAAGATTTATGACAACAGAGGAGACATTTTGATTCAATTTTAAGGGTCCCGTGTGTGCTGGGTCACCACTGACTCAACTGGGACATCAAGATATTGTCTTTAATTCTTGTCTCTCCAGATCTACCATCTTTTCATCTGGATTTTTGTTCCTGTTGCAGTTAGGGTTTTTAGGGAGCTTGGAGAGAGGCAGACCCAGATGGAGTCAGAGATTCAATCTCCCCCTGGAAGACCTCAGTGTTTCATTACCCTCCTAAAAATGCACACTCACACCCATTCACTGATAGAAATGCATACGCAGGCAGGAGACGAATGAGACAGGCAGATAACTCTGAAGCACACTATGAAGAATGCTCAAATGATTAATCATCCCACCTCCCAAACTTCCTGTCTCAGATTCAACAAGAATGTGAACACATTTACATTCAGTCAATGCTCCTATCATCTCATCTTTGTCGTGGCTGTGTCGAAAAAGTCTGCAGCAGTGTTGCTTGTGGAAGTATGTTTGCTGATTTCTCACATATAATTTACTTCAGAAGTCCACAAACGTTCCCTAGAGTACATTCTCCAGGTGCCATTCATATCTCTGTCGCCACACTCTGGCATTCTTCTCATCACTGAGATCAGTCGGAAACAAGGCAGCTGGAATTCCATTGTGGAGAAAAACACAGTGTTTCTCTGTGCAGCCACATGTATTTGTGTTTTGTCAGATGCAAATCTAACCTAGTGGAGGTAGAGACAAATACTTTCCTTACTTCAACTGATCATTATCAGCTCCTGAGAATCCTGAGACTGTTTGAAGTAGCTTGTAAGGATTTTCAGGAGATTTGATCTCTTACTCATGACTTGTATCATGAAGCAAAAGCATTCCACTGGTGTGAGCCATACAAATGGGTTAGTTTTTAACTGTACTCATATTTCATGGTAACTGTTAATGAGTACCACCTTTTGGATGAAGCTATGACATGAAATGTAAAGACGGGAAAGTGAGCAGTGGACGTTCTTAGTTGAGTCCATAGAGTTGTGTAGATTTTGCTCAACAGATTCTGTTTTAGTTATACCCTCTTTTGCTTAGGTTTTGGTTTCAGATGTTCCTAAAGCAAACTGACTGCACAGCGGGTAGATTCAGAGGGGTGTGTGTGAGAAAGACAAAGGCTGTGTGAGAGGGAGGGATGTGCTCCACAGGGGAGTGTTTATGAAGAGGAGATGGTCAGGGTGAATTCCTCAGATAAGTGACACAGCCTCTTGCTGTCCTGGATGGAGAGCAGAGTACGCTCCAGGCTGAATATGGTTAACCTCAGAGACACATGCATGCACAGCTTGGAGCTTGTGGGCACAGAGCGCTCTGTTAGAAAGTGTAACATGAAGATCAATTTAGAATACTCAACCTCACAATAAGCAACTTTAATGTTCTGCCATTTGATTTTATTTGTCAGATGACACTAGAAAGACTACTGATAACATGTCATTTATGACAGAGAACCAATAAGGCCAAGGTCAGAATCCCCACATGCATCCACGCTCACACAAACACACTGGGAGTGGGTAGATCAGCTTCAAGGGGCCCTATATATGGTGTCAGGCTCAGTTCAGATCGCAGCATTGTTCAGATTCCTGTCTGTAATTATACCAAGAAGCCTGATTCAGCTTTATATTTTTTATGCACATATTTGAAAGATGGTTCTGATCATCCTAAAAACATATCTCTTTTCGCCACACAAGCACATACAAAATCCTTACACATAAAGAGGACAATCAGCTTGGGAGAGGAAAAGAGGCGCCTCTATAAGTTGTGCTGTGGTTGTTTAAAAAGCAAAACACTTAGCATAGAATTTTCTTGAGGTATGTGTGTGTGTATGTATATATATTTATATGTGTGCCTTAATGTGCTCTTATGTGTAGGTGTTTAAAGGTTTGTTTGTGTGTAAATGTTTGTGCCTTGCATATGTCAGCAGGCCAGGAGATAGACCACAGAAAAACTACAGAGACCCATAAAAACAGCTAGTGTGTCTCTGCAGAAAGGGGGAGGAGGAGGAGGAGGAGGAGAAGACAGAAGGGAGAGGGAAAGGAAGGGGTAACCTCAACAAGGGATTGAAACAAATATGTGGAGTCTAATCCTCTCATTAGACAGCAGGGGGGTGCAGTGCAATCAGATTCAAGCAGAGAGCTGTGCTGCCATGTCGGGAGTTTGAGGCCTGGCAGAGCACAGGGAGAAGATGTCTACGTCTGTAAGAATATTATCTAATGCAGGCACAGACAAACACACAGCAACTTAGCTGTATTCAGCCCAAAAAAAAAAAAAAAAAAAATCCAAATCATCATGCAAAAATCTGGCCCGTGAAAAGACATCAGACAGAATTGTATGCTCAGGAGCTGAGCTCCAGATCTCCATCCCTATGTACATTTCTTTTTCATTTTCTTGAAAGACAGCTTATCAACTAGTTTAGAGTTGCCTTCAGGCAGAGATTGTTGTCTTTTTTACCAAACCAATTGTGAAACCAACTTACAGCAAGAAGAGCATGCAAAATTATCTTGTCTTTATAAGGGATTGATTGGAGTGGTCCCCCAAGAGCCTTTTATTCTATTGTAAGTTGTTTTCAGCAAAGAAATTATGTCATTCTGAAGTTTTTTGTTTCTCTCTGCTCCCCACAATCTTTGTCTGCCCTCATATTTAACACTACAAGCTCCCCCTCCTCCTCTTCACCCCTCTTACAAGCATACTTTGCAGAAAAACACAAAACGTCTCCTCTCAAAGGAGTGTTTTACATTCCATTGTTGCTGAAGCTGGTGTTCACCACTTTGAACAGCAGTATTGTAAAGCTCTTTCCAGTGAGATCTAATTCTAAGTTAAGAAGGTAAACTGGCTGTAATCCTGTATTTATGTGACCTTAAGTAATGTGAGTATAATGCTGCAAGCTCAAATGTTTTGCACATGCATGTGTTTTATTATTTTCCTCAAGCCTCCATGTTTGCTAAACAACATAGTGAGGGGCTAAGGACAGTAAGGAGCTTGTAACTCAAGTCTATGAGGGATAAGTCTTCTTTTTTTTTTCTTCTTTTTCTTTTTCTGCTGGAGGTTTTCTTGAAGGGGGGTGGCTTATTGGAAAACAAACTCTCTGGGAGGTTATTTAGAGTTACACACATACAGGAGATCAACTCACACACCTGGACAGCGCAGCTCCCCTCCTTCCGGCCCTCTCTCTGGATTCCCTGGAGCATCAGCTGAGTTGGCTGTCTTGTTAAATAATGCCAAGGAAGCTGATCCATCCTTTCTTCGTAATGTCAGTTTGGGGTGACGGCACCACCTGACCTGCTTTGTCTGACACTTCTTCGTCAGCAAACCAAAGCAGTGGTGGATCTGGGTCATTTCCCAGTGGCCATTGCTGAGTCACTCTGCCGGCTCTACCTGCTGTCTGGTAATGCAAAGTCAGAACAGTAGCCTACACTGAAGAGGAGGGAAATTCATCTTCATATCTCACCAACACAATGCATCACTGTGTGTGCAGTATTACTTACCAATGTTAAATGGCTCTTAGGTTTGTCCCCGCTCAAGGTTATGAAATGATTTTCCTCATATGGGAATCGAATAAAAACCCCAAGAAGAAAATTGTAGCAAAAAACCATCAATACGTTTAATCACTGAGACATAAATTACAGTAATGGGATGACTGAACAAAACGGATTACATCTGTGATTTTTAATGTCAGTTTGCGTGAACATGATTATAAAATGACCTGTTACCACCAGAGGTTCCTAAGTTTTGGATCTACAGACTATCATGGCCATGCCAAAGCGCTGCATGAAAATCTACACTGTAAAATATGACAAGTTGGCTTTACTTAAAAAAAAAACAAACAAGCAAACTAGTTGCCTTCAAAAAATAAAGATTTTGTTAGTCACTGAGTAAAATTGACAAGAATGATCTGAGTTTTTAGAAACTTGTGGAAAAACATTGATGTGATTAGTTTCACACAAATTATAGATACTTCACAAAATTTAGTTTTTACTTTCAACACACATAATGATTTCAAGTTTCCCTTACTAATTCATAAACTTAAATTTGTTTAAAACTATTGTCAGACCACAGACATCTCTGTTTAGTGTAAAAAGGTACTCGGTAATTTAATTCATTACTAACCTGCCAGCCTGCAGGCGACAGACTGGCAACCTTTCCAGGGTGTACCCTGCCTCTTGCCTGATAATAGCTGGGATAGGCTCCAGGAACCCCCACGACCCTGAACTGGATAAGCGGTACAGAAAATGACTGATGATGACTGACTAACCTGCCAAAGTAAAAGCACAAAGTTTCATACAATAATACAATAAATAACCTCTGATTTGTTTGTAGATAGCACTCATCTTGATTTTAAACTTAAGTGCATTAATTTGTTTAACATGTTGTCACTCCAAAGTTCATATGACTTGTTTATGACTAGTGGTACTTACAAGATTAAAGTTATATTACCGCAAGTTACTGTATATTCACAAAATATATACACTCAACGGCCACTTTATTAGATACACTTTACTAGTACCAGGTTGGACCCCTTTTGCCTTCAGGACTGCCTTAATCCTTCGTCGCATGGATTCAACAAGGTACTGGAAACATTCCTCAGAGATTTTTCTCCATATTGACATGACAGCATCACGCAGTTGCTGCAGATTTGTCAGCTGCACATCCATGATGAGAACCTCCTGTTCCACCACATCCAAAAGGTGCTATATTGGATTGAGATCTGGTGACTGTGGACGGCATTTCAGTACAATGAACTCATTGTCATGTTCAAAAAATGAGTCTGAGATGATTCACACTTTATGACATGGCGCATTATCCTGCTGGAAGTAGCCATCAGAGGATTCTACACTGCAGCAACAATACTCAGGTAGGTTGTGGTGGTTAAACCGCCACGTTGGTACTGAGGGGCCCAAAGTGTGCCAAGAAAATCTCTCCCACACTATTACACTACCACCACCAACCTGAGCCGTTGATACCATGCAGGATGGATCCATGCTTTAATGTTGTTGACACCAAATTCTGAGCCTACCATTCAAATTTTATAGCAGAAATCGAGACTCATCAGACAAGGCAACATTTCTCCATCTTCTATTGTCCAAAGTTGGTGAGTCTGTGGGAATTTTAGCCTCAGTTTCATGTTCTTAGCTGACAGGAGCGGCACCCGGTGTGGTCTTCTGCTGTTGTAGCCCATCTGCTTCCAGGTTGGATGTGTTGTGCATTCAGAGATGTTCTTCTCCATATTTCGGTTGTAACAAGTGGTTATTTGAATTACTGTTTCCTTTCTATCAGCTCGAACCGGTCTGGCCATTCTCCTCTGACCTCTGGCATCAACAAGGCATTTGTGCCCACAGAACTGCTGCTCACTGGATATTTTCCCTTTTTCGGACCATTCTCTGTAAACCCTAGAGATGGTTGCGTGTGAAAATCCCAGTAGATCAGCAGTTTCTGAAATACTCAGACCAGCCCCTCTGGCACCAACAACCATGTCACATTCAAAGTCACTTAAATCCCCTTTCTTCCCCATGCTGATGCTCAGTTTGAACTGCAGCAGATGGTCTTGACCATGTCTACATGCCTAAATGCATTGAGTTGCTGCCATGTGATTGGTTGATAAGAAATTTGCATTAACGAGCAGTTTGACAGGTGTACCTAATAAAGTGGCTGGTGTGTGTGCGGGTGTGTGTGTGTGTATATTCCAAATCTCAGTTTAAGCCTAAAGTATTGTTCATAATCATAACTGCCAAAAATTCAGGAATGTCAAGTTGATTAGACTTATTCCACCCATTGGTTAAATTCTGATTAAATGTTTATACACTGCTCACAAAAAGTTAGGGATATTTGGCTTTTTGTATGATGTCAGAATGAACCTAAAATCCACTACAACCTTTCCAGGTGAATTGAATTAGACTTTCTCTAAACTGCACAAATGCACAAAAAGATGATTAACGACAAAAAAAAATACGAAAGTAGTGTAAACCTTGACTTGACTGAAAGTTGAATATCCCTAACTTTTTGTGAGTACTGTATATGAAATGCTTTGCTCTTTGGATACTGATATGCGACCTATATGCCAGTCGTGCCAAGTCATTCCTTGGAAAATTGATCAAAAGGTTTTGTTGACTCATGCACCCGTGGGTGTATCCTGTCTTTGTTTCAGGGAATAATTTTGATAACTTCCAAAGTTCAACAGAGCTGATGAGGCCAAAATACATACAGTATTAGATCTGCTGATGCATAAAAGCCACAGAGTCTTCAAAGACTGTCATTGGGATTATCTTCTGGGTCAAATTTGTTTTCCATCCTGAGCATTAAAACTTAAGAAGTTGAAAAGGCATTTAGTTTGAAATGTGGAACAAAACACCAGTAAACCTGAAATCTTTTTCAAACTTAGTCTTTTGAATCAAGTCTTAAAACCTTTGTACTGGCCGCAGTACTTGAATATATTGTACACTAATGATGATAATGATGGTGATGGTGATGATGATGATGATGTATTTGTTTTATATATACAGTAAATCACTCCATCTACTTGGCTGAATTTTTATTTGATTATGTACAACATATTTAGGTGCCATGTGCTGTATAAACAAATTCACCTTGCCTTGCCTTATTTGGCTCTAGATTTATTT
The DNA here is from genome assembly GCA_023101725.1 of Atherinomorus stipes. Taxonomy (NCBI): domain Eukaryota; kingdom Metazoa; phylum Chordata; class Actinopteri; order Atheriniformes; family Atherinidae; genus Atherinomorus; species Atherinomorus stipes. The sequence continues at coordinate 1,049,638 of JALJCO010003962.1, read as the reverse complement.
GTCTCTATATTCCAAATAGCAGAAAGATTTAAGCTTTTCACTTATATATGATGAATTTCAGTATTTTTCTTTCTTTTCTGTTAAATTAGGAACAAATGCTAGACGGAAAACAAATACAGAAATCCTACAACTTGTAGGAAATAAGAATCCATTAACTAGTGACAAAATTTTTGTAACACTGAGTTTTTCTGATTAGTGGTGTTAACATCAGTTTCTGATATATCAAAACTGAAACCAACAGTTCAAAGCAACAGTAGGATCAACAGCTTTTGCAAAAGCCGGGGGTGTTTTGTGTTTGCCTTCCAGTCATTTTTCAGTCTTCTTCCATGTTGAGGCAGATTTGAGTGTGTATGCTTAGAACAAAGCAGTGTTGAGCTGCCAGAGCCAGCGTGGTGGGCATATGGCATTGCCCTGGGCCTGGGGCATCATGGGGGATGGAGGCATGGGGTGCTGTGTGTATTATATTTGAGTATCTATGTAAAGGGATGGATCTATGACAAAGTTGAGGGATTTAATGAAGCATGCAAGGGGTCAGTGACATAGAGAGACACCAGCACTTAAGGGATTCTCTGCAAAGAAGGGGCCATTTTGAAGTCCTTGTTTCTCAAATACAATGACACTCCACCCATTTCACTCCTTTTGTTCTTCACTCCATTTTGTCTTTCATGGAAACTTATGCACTAATGCAGACACCAAAAATACTTCTGTGAACTAGCAAACACTTGGTTTCAGTATAGAAAAGTTTGAACAATAACAACAATGATCAGCATAAGGCTGAAAAGACTCAATGTTGTTGTGGATATTTGGGGGGTGGGGTGTGTTTGTGTGTATATCTGCTGTGTATCCAGGGTGGAGGGATTCCTGTTTTATGAGTTCTTCCTGCTTCAGACTGAAAACATCAGCTGGAATCTTATCCACTAAATAAGCATACACAGAGTGTATTCTTTACCAAGAATAAATAAAAGCGCCATGGAAGCAAAGCCTGAACATGAAATCATTCACGTGGAGCCTTGCTGAATGAGAGCAAAATGTGTGTGTGTGTGTTTTTTTCTCTTACAAATGATAATTGTTCTCAACAAGATGATAAAAGATGGAATAAAAAATAGAAAATTTCCTAAAAGTCTATTCTAAAGGAAGGTTAGAGTCATTTTTATGGTTTAAATCCCTCACTAATACAATTCTTATAGAGTTGGATCGTACTTTGCATGTTCTCCTGTCCTCTGTTGTCATAACAGTTTCTGAAAAGCTGGGATGATGAGCTGTCACAGCTCTTCAGAGTCCTCCACAGTTAAACAAATGCTGACAGGCCAAAACATAAGAATCACAAAGGACTCGCTACAGCTGAAGCAAAATAACGTTAACTTTAATTGGGGCATGGATGTATTCAGTTTACAAGGTACTGAGTCATCCTTTTTTTTGCCAACTTAGTTGTAATTTTTCTGGAATGTTTTTATGTAGCCTCTCTGGAGTATTAATCCAGCATAGATGCTTCTCAGTCGTTGTGGTAAAATGTAGCTGCACAACTCTGTGAAGTCTATTCTGCAGTATTGTGTGTTTAAAAAAAAAAAGAAAAAAAAACTTTAGAGAAAAAATGTATCACTTGAGGCCTTCTGGCACATTCCTCTGCAGCAGGTCTGTGACTGCAGTCCACGTGTCTGGAGAAGTTCGACTGTATGTGACAAATACCTTGAGCTGCTATTTCCAGTTGTCTCCTCAGATAAGTGCTTTTAACATCTACCTGCCACAGAACAATCCAGTAACTTATGTGATATACTCGGGAGTAAAATGAAGAAGAGTAGTGATCATACCTACCGGATTAGGGTTATAGAGATCTGCACATTCGTACCTTAAGAACAGAAAGCATGTCCAATTCATTTCTTAGCCTGCACCCACAAACATTTGTGTGTGTGCTGTGAGTCAGAGTTGAAGGAAAATCCATCATTTCAAGCTGCCATACCAGTCAATCAGTTCCTGCTTCAACTGGGCTTTTAATCATGTTGTCATACACTGCAGTGCTTCCTCTCCTTTTCAAGGCTGGCTTCCTGTTATGTTAAATACTTAATGCCAGTTCTCCTGTACAACCCTTTATTTGTGCAACTTCATGGTTATTGGATTTAGTGGCATCTTTTTGATAGAAAATGGGAGTACCACATTCCTGTGTCAGATTCTGTCAAACTTTGAGCATAAGGCACAGAAGAGCCATACGGCCAGCTACACAGGCTGTATATCCTGTCTTTCAGCTACATGAATCAAGCAGTTGACAAGCCAGCTGTCAAGCTGTCAGTCATTCAGAGGGTTTGCAGGCAATGGAAATAGTGGGTGCCTGCAACCTGCCAGCCCTCTAATCAGCTTTAAAATCCACACAAAGTGATACTCAATGTGCATGTGCAGATCATAAACTTGGGTAAATTAAGTGGAGTTTGAATTACGGAGTTCCTCACTGCACTAACAATCCAAGCCAATATTATAAGAGGATATGTGCTTCTTAGTTTTACTTTTAATGTTAATGAAGAGTGAATTGTCAAAGATCCAAAACTGTGTTGTTAAAATGAAGGAAATATATGGTAAAGAGACTGATAAGTAGTGTAAATTATAAAGACGGGATTCAGAAACCAAAACATCAGCCAACTCCCTGACCCATCTATTTACTTTCTCCGTGTAACATGAGCTTCTACCATAACACTTAGTGCTGGGCTCAAAGTAACTCACAGATTAATCATTTTATATGAACAGCATTGTAAGAGGCAGCAGTAGTCTGCATTTCAATCTATATGTTTGCATGTTTGTGTGTCGCAGATGAATGTTGTAAGAACTGAGGCAACTTACAGGACTTCAGTTGACTAAAAAGCATTTGCTATACCTTATTTTTGGTGTTCCAATTAGGCTATGTGCCTGTCCCAAAGTTTAATCTTAAACTTATCTGATTGAAAACAAGGTTCCAACCTCCAAACATCCTTTCAAAAACTTCCAGACTGATTTTTGTAGAACATCTTCTATTTCCAGATGAAGTCCACAGTGGACTTTTCAAGAAACAACCATCGACAAATGCACATATATAAACATCAGAAAGCAAGTTACAGCTCCAGCCAGTTGGAAAATACTTCAAATGAATTAGAGTCTTTCTAAAAGACAAGCTATCACTTTGTCTGTGTCTTTCTGTTTTTGTCCTTTCCCTTACCAAAAAGTAGTATATGCAGGTATGCTTTAAGTATACTCATTTTAAACTTTAAATAAGACAGTATACTTTCAGTTTACTGTTTGTGTATTTATCAGAAATATACTTAAAGTTTACTTGGCTTTTACTCATAAATATACTAGAAGTTTAAGAATATTTAGCCTATACTTATATTTAAACTTTTTAATGATATGCTTTAATAGTAGTACATTCATAGTACATTTTCACACATACTAGCATCTTTGTAGCATACTGCAAGTTGTAAATTCTATCATGTTTTTAAATCCTATCTTGTAAGATTTAGGGGCTCTCTCTCACACACTTTGAAAACCCCCAGTTCATGTCATATGTATTACTTTTATTCTACTTAAATGTGTACTTTAGTATACTTAAAAGTATACTTTCTGAAAGTAAAAATAAGCTTGAACTTTTAATATGAGTAAACTAACAGTATACCTACAAGATTACTTTCAGTATACTTGAAAGTGTACTTTTAAATACTTAAAGTGGGCCAATTTAGTTCCAAGAAGTATTCTTGTTAGTATACTGCTAGTACATTGGTATCAGTGTACTTGGTACACAAAAGTACACTTGGGGGATATACTTTACTATATTTGAGTATACTTAATGACGTGTACTTAAGAAATCCTTCTTTTTGGTAAGGGTTCTGCTGTAATTTTAACTATCACACAGCCTAAACCCCCATGCTTCCCCTGCAGCCACCTTCAACATGTCTCTCAGTCCATTTTGTCCTTTCCTAACCCTAACGTTTCCTAACATTAGCTTAAAAGTGCTGGGGGTCATTTCAATTCACATTTAAATAATTCACCAGGGGCAACTCAGCCAGGGTGCAGGCGCTGCCCCAAACAAGAAGCAGCTTTTATTTAGTTTTGTCTGTCACCAAAGGCAGAGTGAAGGTCATCTCTCCCCAGTGGACATTCCTCTGCAGCCTCACTGGCTGCTGCTGAAGTGATTTGCAACAAGAATTTTATTACAACAGCACAAACACAGCATTAGTGTATGATTTCAAATGGAAAAAAATAGAACAGCATCAATTTCTTTCTGCCTTTTTATTTCTATGCCTTTATAAATTAAACAAGGAGCACTAATGTCAAGGTTGCAGTAAAAGAACATAATTTTCAATTAAGTGTCTTACACAAAAGGTTATGAAGCACTTTGTGTTTCCTGTAGCCCACAGAGCCCAAAGGCATCAAGGTAGCTGCACACAGAATGAGTTTCCAACTCTAATCTATAACACACACTGTGCTCACACACTCCCTGTCAACAACCTCTCTTTCAATGACAATGAGATAACAGGTAGAAGAGTGTTGAGTACAAAACTCCTTTGTTGTAAAGATTGTTCAAGGAAAAGACTGAGAACACAGAAAATTGTCTTTTAATCCACCAGATTGTTACAGATATTTACTGTGCGTTTTTCTGTATTTGTCAAATGTACAAAGCTTCTATAGCAGCTAAAAGAGGGATGAGAAAAAAGTTATACATTCAACTTCCTGGGTCAACAACAGTTGAAGCTCTTTAAACTGTTCAATAAACGTAGCTACAGACATTCCTACAGGACTGTCAGCTGTTTGTGTTACCTTGAGGGTGATAAAATCCAGTTTTAAATAAGGAAAAAGGACAAATTCTCTTTTTTTTTTGCTACCTCAATGTAATTTTTCTCCCCAGACATCCTATCGAGTCTGTTCCCACTCCTTGCTCATCTCGTACTGGCAATTTTACAAGACTTTCTTCCTTTTTGTCAGTCTTGCTTTAACTCAAAAGATAGCATCTTTTTTCAGCATGCAATTTCATCTTAAATTATCTTTTTTGCCCGTTTTCTTCTTTTCAACTGTAACTAGTAAGTTCAGGTTTTTAAACTTAACCAAACACCCAAGAACAAAATAAAAAGGTCTGTACAGAAGATTTTTGTTAAAAACAAACCAAAAAATAAAACAAAAGCAGTCACACAATTATATTTAAAACAAGTCTCTAGAGCAGGATTTGGATTTAAGAATTTCAGCTTAAAGTTTTTGAAATCTCAACTTGAGACCATAAGTTGGATTTCTGACCATAGACCGTTAATGCAGATGGACGAACTTTCTGCAACATCACCCATTGGTTTCTGAAGAGCTAAAAGTGAAGCCAGTTGGACGTGTCTCACCGTTGCCATCTTGCCGTGTCACGTATGTCGTCACTCCCGGAAAATTCTAAAATGGGCAAAGGCAAGGCTGCTCCGAGCTGCAGGGCAAATGACTGACAGCTGTCGTCATTTGCTCTGGGCTAAACGCTAACCGAGCTAACTCGAAAGTCACATGAGCTAACAAAGATTAGCCCCCTAAGTGGCGGTTGAAAGGTAAGACACACTTAGACCTGCTATTATCTGACTAAAAACCACTGTTGTGCAACTCTGCTACAAACTGAGACCTTACTGAGAGCAAACAAGGAGCTAACTAGGAGCCACCGTATGTCAATCAAAAGGACACACCCTAAATTATGTGTAATTTCAGGATTAAATAACATCTAAATGGATGAATTATAAAAAAAAATTGACATGAAGGTAAACTTGACCTTTTCAACCTAAAATGATTTTTGACCCAGGCTGTAAACCTGTTTATTTCTGCTCTGAAGTTGTTGTCTTTAACATGGGAGTCTATGGAGATTTGCTCTGTTTAGCAGCCAGCCCCTAACAGATCAAGGGAGAACTATTAAAAATGACTTCTTCATAGTTAGCCTCATAGTTGGCCACCGGAGGTTGTCGCTTGTTTCTGACACAGAAAGTCATGAGTTCAAGCAGTGAGGGCTTTTAACAATATGTCATTAATAAGCACTTCTAACACTATTTGACTAGAAAAACTTGGAACTTGTGCAAGGTTTCTTAATCTGAATGTCCATGTTATGCAAAGTTCCCGAAAACAATGAATGCAAAATCTTTCTTTTCTTAGTGCTCACTCACATAATAAACAAACAGTTCCTGTTTCTTTCACACTTATAGCTGCACAAATAAGTTTGCTATATAGTAATCAGAGGGAAACAGCTTTCTTCTGACATTAGATGTTTGTGAATGAAGTCAATGTCTCTCTTCTAATATCACAGATTCTCTGCATATCTGTGAGTTTTCCTCAAAACCTACTGATTTGATCCATTTGATAGTCATGGTAAGTTCCAGTGCTTTTTAATTTGCATTTCTTTTTAATCAGCAAGTGCATCCATGTAACTGTCCTTTCTACGTAACAATAACACATATGATTTGTATTTGCACGTGTCTTTGTTCTGCACCCTCATATATGGGGAATTTTTTGTTTAATGTTATCATATACATACACACAGCTGCAAGCTGCTGTCAGCTGTGACATTTTTTTGTCTATGTAAATACAACGTGACCGCAGTGAGGGTATACGTGAAGTCAAATGTTTGATTCTTGTGTTCCAGATGTGACCAGAAGGCTCCTCAAATCTGAACTACATAATCTTTTCATAACAGATCTGCAAACCTGTGGGAGAACAGAGGTTTCAGCCTTCTGCCTCATAAACTCTAGCTCAGGGTTACTAAGTTCGGTCCTGAGGAAAACAATCCAGCAGGTTTTCCATCTCTCCCTGCTCTAATACACCTAACTCAAATAGATCCAACAGCCAATCAAGCTCTGCACAATAACTCATTAACTTGTGTTGGAGCACAGAGACATGGTACTGCAAACCTGCTGGATTGTGGGCCTCGTAGGACAGAACTGAGTAACCCTGGTCTAGCTCATTTTAAAGGTGAAGTTTGTTTTTTTTTCAATCTGGACCTATTTTCTAGCATGAAATATGTTAATTTACTCACCCAGACAGTTTTGGTGCAACTTGAATTCCTTCGGGTGATATTTAGATCCACTCCAGATCAGCGTATGTCCAATATAATGGAAGTGATGCAACCACACGCAGCCTCTAAATAAGGCATTATCTGCCACAAACTCCTTCATTTCACCAATGTTTTGTTACAAAACATTAGTCGGACCCCCCTGTGAGCTCAAAGCGGCTTTTTTGTGGTGATTCGTCCTTATTTACAGACATTTTTACTGCGGCTTTGATGATGTCACTATTATGCGACACCATAACAAGCAAATGTCTGTAAATAAGGACGAATCACCACAAAAAAAAAAAAACACTTCGAGCTGACATGGGGGGTTCAACTGTTTCGTAACAAAACATTGGTGAATTGAAGGAGTTTGTGGCAGATAATGGCTTATTTAGAGGCTACGCGCGATTGCCCCATCACTTCCATTATATTGGACATACGCTGATCTGGAGTGGATCTAAATATCTCCCAAAGGAATTCAAGTTGCACCAAAACTATCTGGGATAGTAAATTCATGTATTTCATGCTAGAAAATAGGTCAAGATTGAAAAAAAAAAAAAAAAACTTTCCGTTTAAGTCCTCTAAGTGTTGTCCTCTGGTGGTGGGGTCTTTTCTTAATATAATAATAGAATGTAAGGTTAATCCTTGAAGTAAATCTTATTGAATATTGTCTGACCAAGTCTTAACAGCTCCCTCAATAAAATTGGGGTGAAAAGTTTACCTAAACAAAGAGATATATGTGATAAAGGTGAGATTAGACAAGAAAAGTGAAAAACCATGCTCTCCATTACATCTCCACATTTCTTCTCAAAAGGATGGGTGTAGCACAGGGATGCCGTCTCAACTTTCATTTTGGTGCTGCCCTGCAAACACTGCAACATTGAATAGTTGCTGATACAACAGCCTGGACGCTGAAAATCTCAGAAGGCTGAGCTAAAGTGAAAACTGAGATGGCCTCCACACTAACACTTGCTTCATTTTAGGATGTCAGAGTCTACATAGGTTTCCTTTAAAGGAAAAAAAAAAGTTTTGTGGTTTGTTCTAGCAAACACCAAAGGGGTTTTAACGCATCAGTGGTCCACTGTATGTAAGAGTGCCTGTGCTCCTCTATCTACCGGTAATCATTCTTGTTTCGATGGTCTGTAATGCTTAGTAAAGAGCATGTAGGTACATCTTGAAAATATATCTACTGTGATACAGCTTACACAGCTTCTAATGCCCAAGCACTAGATGTGGAAAATGGGCGGCTGTAAAGTGCTCACTCAGTGCAGCAGCTGCATCAGCAGAGTGAGACAGAATAAAAAGCTGTGTCTTTTGTGTGTGTGTGTGCATGTGCATGTGGTTGGGTGAAAGTGCGCATGTGTAAGGAGGTAAGGGGTGATGGGATCTCTGAGCAGACAAAGAGGAATCACTTGTACTCTCAGCATCCATTAGACTAACCCAGTGGATCAATATTGATCCTTACCACCACTGAGCTCCGTCTAATAGGCTTCTGGTCTCCCTGATACAATGACAGCATTAGCGCACATGCCCAGATGGATGGATTCAGGCCTGGAGGCCGCACCACAGCCAGTAGCAGAGAGCAGGAGAGAGATAAAGAAGCTAGTTTGCAGATTTACACGTCAAGAAGAGAAAGCAGTTGAGTTTCTAATGCTAATACTGTGTGAAATTCAGACAAGAAAGTGAGAGGTCTACAGGGACAGGAATAGTAGAAAATCCCAGTTTGCTTTAATCAGCATAGTTTAAAGCAGGAAAGTAATCAATGAGAAACCCTCTGTTGATCTTGCAGCCTTTCAGTCATTTAGTGAATGTGCCTCTAAATGTTTTAGAGAGGGAAAGAGTGGAAGTTTGTTGATAATAAAAGCATCAGTGTATGAGTGTGTGTCTCTGTCTTTCAAGTCAGTCAGAGATGAGAAAGGGTGAAAAGGGAAGAGTGACTTGTTTGTTTTTTGGCCATGTGTGTGTTCCTGTCTGTACTTCTGCTCTGCCACCCTCCTGTTTGAAAAATAAATAATGATCAGCTGTTGCTGCGATTTAGCCACCTGACTCTGATTAACTTCTCAGCAAGCTAAGTGGATGGAACGAGTATCTTAGATCAGAGAGTATTTCCGTCTGAGCAGTCCTCTCTCAAACTCGTGTCCCTCCATGATTGTTATCTCAATTACAAGATAGACGAAACTAGATAACTTCACAGAAGTACAAAAGGCTTTGAAGTCTTTTAATATGTTTTCCCCCTTTATAGAAAAAGGGCATGCTAATAGAATTTTGTTAAATATTGCTTGGGACTTGTGCATCTGTGTTTTTATACCTAGAAATATGGCAGAAGAATAATACTAAAATCAGAGAAGGTCAGTAAGCTAAGTGCAATAATGTGGCTCTTTTTTGAGTAATTCTAGCCCACATTCCAGAGAGACCCTGTTTTTATTACTATTCATTTACCTGGCAGCTCTGGCTACTGCTTTTTCTCCAGGTTTTACTTAAACAAACAATTGTGAGGCACGTAAAATGCTACATACAGTTAAAGATTAAGCCATAAGAGGGGAATGTTAAAGAGTTTTCCAAGTCAAATTGCCACACAACTTTTTGAATGCATGTTTTATACATTATTTCTTATAAGTAGCTTTAAATACTATAACTTCTACTAAACTGAAAGATCTGAATGCTTCTTTCACTGCAGCTGTGGAGACATACTAAAGATCTGAGCTGAAGTTTTTTGGAAGATTTAAACAGAAAATACAGCAAACAACTTTTAACTTATGAAAGATGACTCACTGTCATTTCATTGACTTATATAACTACAATCCTGTGGTTATACTTCAGTTTGAGCACAGTTAATGAAAACATGAACTCTGTGTGTCTATGGCTGTGCTCCAAATGTGCTCGAGGGACTATAAAGAAAGTGTTGTTTCCAAAACTGTAGGTTTATGTTAGTCAGCTAGTTTTAGAGCCACTCTCCCCTCACTGCTTCTCTTTCATATACATATTCACACGTCAACAACTAATCAGTCAACAAAGTTTCTACAGCATATCGCTGAGTTCATCAACACCACACCAGGTATTTGCAGATGAGTTTTGATGATGTTCTGTCAAGAAAATAAAGAAAATAACGATTGCTCTGGGAGTTCAGCACTTTGCAAGTTTCTTCAAGTTTCTTGTGTTTGGATTTAGCTCACATTTTCTTTTTCCTTTTCCTTCTCAGAGGCATCAGTTGGGGAAAGCAAAAGCCTTGGCTGGTCTTGACACAAGGAAAAAGAGGCTGGAGCACAGTCTGAGCTTTGTGCAGGAGCTTGCATATAGAGCACATAGTGTTGGGGTAACCAGGCAGTGCAGCTGGCCTTTCACAAACATGCAACTTTAAGGCAGTGTGTAAATCAAGATCCACAGCACAAGGACTCTGTTCTCCTACACCAGCACACACACATACAAATGAAATGAAGATACACAAAGTAAATTGAGACAATGTTGAAGTGATGAGCTGTTAGTCTTGGATTTCAGTTGTCTCTTTAATCCTGTGACAAATCTGGAAAGAATTATGAGGGAACATAAACAAATACTACTTTAAATAAATCATCGCCTTTCTGCTTGACCTGAGGATCCTTTATTCATTATCCCACCTAATTAAAAGTAAACTGATATTGCACATATTTCTTAGGGGACAGAGTTTTGAGTAATGTACTCTGATAAAAGATAAACAGCCTTTGAACAGAAACTGTTATCTTTGTTATTTTAAAAACAACACTGGCCTGGTCATGTCACCGAGCAATGAATTACTTTAATGGGTTGTTTTGACTCCATAGAACATTTTGTGTTTTGCTTTGACTATTAGCCATAAGTATAGGAGTGTATGGTGGTGCGGTGGTTAGCATCAATGCCTCAAAGCCAGAGGGTTCCTGATTTGAGACGGACTTTTCTGTTTGGACTTCACATGTTCTCTCCGTGTATGCATGGGTTCCCTCTGGCTACTCCATCTTCCTCCCAAAGATCAAAGCCATGCATGTTAGGTTGACTGGTCATTCTATAATGTCCCTTAGACTGAGTGTGAGTGTGAGTGGCTGTTTGTCTCTCTGTGTTGGCCCATAGACTAGCGGCTTGTCCAGGGTGTACCATGCCTCTCGCTTGGTAGCTGCTGGGATAGACTCCAGCCCCCCGCCACATGGAATTGCAATAAGTGGATATGAAAAAATATGGATGATTATATGGAAGAAAAAAGTATTCGTTTAGAAACTGTTGTGTCGCTAACTCTTAGAATACTTCCCTTTATAAAGCTGTTCCCAAACCAGTAACCAGTGACATCAACCCACATCCAAATGAAATATTTTGCCAAATGATCCACAAGAAAGAAGACAAACTTGCCAGTAAACTCCCCGTTTCTGCTCTTAAAGCCTCTCCACAACATTCCTGTCATAAATGTGTAGCCCCGGAATATTTTTGTATGAAACTAGAGAGAGCTGGTATGCGGATGGACCTATTACAGAGCTGCTTCTATGGGACGTTTCCATTATCGCCACTAAATCTCTTCTCATGCTCTGACCCATGGTCCAGTACTTTTTTTCAAGGTTGGATGACTATACTCTGCTAATACTCCCCTTCACCTCACACGCATGCACATACATCCCCTCTATCCACACGTGTACTCATAGTTTAGTGGAAACAAAAAAGAAAAGAAAAAAGAAAGTAACTCCCCCCTGTTAATGTGTACGCGTTAGCACTTGCTTGGCAAAGTCCATCTACTATGACATTAGTGTGAGCAGCAGGCGTGGCAGCATTCTGCACGGGGGCCTCAGGTAGATGTCAAAACATGTTTATCCCCTGCAAAAATACCATCTAACTGAGATCCAGTCCTGGTCTAATATCAGTCTGTGAAATGATCCGAAAACGTCCAAAGCTTGCGAAGAGTCTTTTCTTTTCTCAATGCAGCATCAAAGGCTTTGATCCCACAACACTTCCCCAGCCCCCTCTTCCTTTTCTCTGCCTCCTGCATGCATTCCTGCCCCTCCCCCCTCCTTGAGCTCCCCTTGACGGTATGGATCTGTGAAATGTTAGCAGAGTGTGCTGCCATGGCATCGAGCTGCCGCAATAGGCACAGAGATGTGAGAAAGACAGAGGCGAGGGTTAACTCTGATAATGGATGTATATCCCCCGGGTACAGTGAAATCTTTTTGTTTTTGTAACGTTCTACCAACTTGACACCCCTACGTGGACAAAAATAATCAACTTAACTTTAAGCAGCCTATGTAAGCTGTAGGGGAAGTGAATGCAAAAAAGTTGTTTAAAATTAAAAAGAGCCTTGAAATTAGATAAAGCGGCTGTACTTTTTCTGAAAGTACCGCAACAAAACTGTAAGTCAGTGGTTTTATGGTTTGGAAGTGAGTTAACCCACTGCAGCAGGTGCTTAGTATAAAACTTCTACAGCAAAAAGTCAAAAGATTCAAGTTCACAAAGTTATCAGAAAGGTGATCTTTGTGGAATGTATACAAAATTGAGACTGTTTCCACTTGAGAGCATCTTCTATATTTAAATTTCAAAAAGATAGTGTGAAGGTGGAAATGGTGATTCAAGCTTATGAGCAAGCTGCATGTGAGAATAATTTGACAGAATTTAACAAGATTTTAAAGTAAAATTAAAATTTGGGGGTTAAAGTTGAAGTAGTAATAAATCAATAACTTAGACAACTGTGACACACTTGCTGAGAAAATGCATGAAAAGAAGATCGGAGTGGGCTACAGCAATCTCTCTTTATTCTCTATTCTGAACAATCATTTTAAAATGAACAGTCCTTACAAGTACTATTATTATAAAAGGCCAAACAGTTATGTCATGATGCTTCATATAGTAATAGAAAGGTTATATGAAATTCTAAATCCAATAATATGCTAGTAATTAATGCTTTTCCAATGACCCACTTTGCAATTATCAGCCTCAAACAAACAGATTTATTTATTCATTAATTAATACCAGAATTTATTGTTCAATATATTTTTTTTCATGCTGCCCAGCTTCAAACTACCAATGCAATTCTCCCATCTATACTTCCATCTCACTTGCTGTTTGTCTGTCACTCTATCCTCAAGTGGTTGCTTTTCATTTTTGGTTACTCAAGAGAAAACACCCTTTTCCTGAGTTACCACTAAAGACATTGCAGTGGTTACAGCATTTCAGAAAGCCTAGCTGTGTTTGCGATACCTTGATGGCTTTCTTTCACCATCGAGGGGGTTGAACTGAATTCACAGTGACGTAAAAGATGGCTTCTTTTCAGACTGCCTGGGTGACCTCAGTGCTGAGACTCTCCACCATGTCTGAGACTGCATCAGGAACTTCCTGGACGTCCCCACACAGGTTCACGTCCCTTTTCAGTTCAAAGTCACTCGGCTCTGGGATAGGTGTCTCCTCTAGCTTTTCATTGCCATTAACACATTCGTCTACATTTGTGGTCATAGTGGCAGTGTCATCTTTGCACTCCCCGTTCACTGCTGGAACTGCATCTGCCACATCCTCTGTAACAGAAGGACTCTCTAAATCTCCATTTTCCATCTTGCTTTCCACCTCAAGCTCTGGACAAGGCACCTCTTCCACAGGGGCTTCAGCTGCCTTTTCGGTTTCAGCAGTCATGTCGCCAGCAGAGACAGACTCCGAGATGACTATCTCAGGAACGGGTTCTGCTGCCTGTGGCTCTGCTGCTGCTTCGGAGTTTGAGGCTTCTGTTGAAACAGATTCCTCTTCAGCAGGCTGATTTTCAGTGGAGGTTATCGCTACTGCAGCTTCCAAGACCTCAGAAGATTCTGCTTTCACAGTTGTAGGTTCAGTAGTGTCAGATGTGGTTACAGTCGGTTCTGGTTCACTTTCTTTTACTTGTTCCACTGCTTCAGGCTCAGGTTCTGGCTCTGGTGATGGGGCTTTCTCAGGCTCTGTGGTTTGCTCTGGTTCAGGTTCTAGCTCAGGCCCTTCCACTGATTCTGGCTGTTGTTGGAGTTCTGGTTCTGGCTCTACTTCTTGCTCTGGCTCTGGCACAGTCTCTGTTGCTTGATCTGCATCTTGTGTTGGCTCTGCCTCTGGGGTTTGTTCTGGTGTGGCTTCTACTTCTAGAACTGGCTCTGCCACTTGTTCAACCTCTGGCTCTGGTTCAGAGAAAGCAGCAAGAACTACTGTTTCTCCTGCTGTGACTTCAGCCTCAATAGCAGTCTCTGGGATGGGCTCTGGCTCTTGATCCTTGGGCACAGCCTCTTTGCTCGCTACATTAGCAACTGGTTCTGGCACAGATTCTACATCAGCTGAAGGTTCTTCCACAAGCGGTTCTTTAGCTGCAGATTTGAACTCTGCTTCAACCTGCACAGGTGCTTCTGCTACTGAAACTGATTCCTCTGCAACGTGCTCCTCTACTACTGCTGCAACTTCTTCCTGCTCTGCTGGAGCAGCTTCTTCTGCTGGTGCAGCAGGTTCTTCTACAGGAACTGCTTCCTCTGGTACTGCAGCTGGCAATTCTTCTACTGGTGCTGCTTCCACCTCTGCTGCAGCTGGTGTTTCTGATGACGGTGCTGCTTCCACCTCTGCTGCAGCTGGTGTTTCTGGTGACGGTGCTGCTTCTACCTCTGCTGCAGCTGGTGTTTCTGGCACTGGTGCTGCTTCCACCTCTGCTGCAGCTGGTGTTTCTGGCACTGGTGCTGCTTCCACCTCTGCTGCAGCTGGTGTTTCTGGTGACGGTGCTGCTTCTACCTCTGCTGCAGCTGGTGTTTCTGGCACTGGTGCTGCTTCCACCTCTGCTGCAGCTGGTGTTTCTGGCACTGGTGCTGCTTCCACCTCTGCTGCAGCTGGTGCTTCTGGTGCCAGTGCTGCTTCCACTTCTGCTGCAGCTGGTGCTTCTGGCGCCGGTGCTGCTGCTTTCTGTTCTACAGCAACTTCCTCTATAGCAGCAGGAGCTTGTTCCTCTGACACAGTTTTGGGCTCTTCTGGAGCTGCTACAGTCTCTGCTACAGGAGCTGCTTCCCCTTCTGCTGCAGCTGGCTCTGCTGTTACTGGATCTGCCTCAACTGCTGCTACAGCTTTTTCCTCCACAACAGGAGCTGGCTCTTCTGTTGCTGCAGCTGACTGCTCTGCTGCTGCTGAGGCCTGCTCTGGTGAAGCTTCCTCTTTAGCTGCAGGGGTTTGTTCTTCTGATGGTGCAGATTCTGAAGCGATGTTTACTGCAGGCTCTGCTTCAGTAACTGCTGCCACGGCTGCCACAGTAGTCTCCTCTACCACTTTGTCTGCCCCAGCTGATGACTCAGCTCCTGTGGGTGGGGCTCCATCCTCCACTTTAGCGGACTCTTCTGCACTAGCATCCGCTGCAGCAGTCTCTTCTTTCTTGTCTTTGGGGTCGCTCACATCATATGCTTTTCTTTTCTTGCTCAGTTTGCCTCCCATGATGTCTCCTGTAGGAACACATAAGACATAGTTCATTTAGTCTTTTCTCCCAAACCATAAATGTTTAGATACTGTAGTGTTCAAGAAAACTCTGACAAATATACAAGTTTCCAGGTCCCCTGATTTACATATCGCTGAACTTTGTCAAAAAAAAAAAAAAATCTTAAAAAGGCCTGTTGCTGGTTTTTGATTACTCATGTTGTCAGTTGGTACTGTATGTTTTATACAGTTGAACTTGTCATGATGTATGCCGATGACTCGACTATCTATTCATCACAGAGTACAGTGGAAGAACTTGAAATTGTTTTGATGCAGGAATTAAAATCTGTACTGGAGTGGGTCACAAATAATAAGTTGGTTCTAAATGTTGGGAAGACAAAAAGTATTCTTTTTGGAACCAGACATATGCTGTTGAATGAACCCAAATTGAATATTGTTGTGGAAGATATACGTATTGAGCAAGTACAAGAGACTACACGACTTGGTGTTGATGTGGACAACAAATTTTCATGGCATAAACATGTCAAAACTGCGATGTATGGGATGGGCAAAGGTCTCTCAGTGGTGAGAAGATGCTCCCATATGTTACCTTTTGATATGACTATGGATAATATAAAAAATGGTTGTACTGTCACAGTTGGATTACTGCTCTGAGATTTGGTCTTGTGCTGCTGAACACATATAAAGACCCTACAAATGGTCCAAAACAGAACATCTCAATGTGCATTTCGATGCTTATTCAGAACCAGTGTAGATTGGATGCATGATGTATTGTCATGGCTGAAGGTAAAAGAGAGATTTACAACTTCATTGCTTAATTTGACCAGAAACATTGTCTTAACCAAATATCCTACTGTGCTTCATAAAGAGCTATGTTTTAGTTCAGATGAACAGTACAAATGATTTAATCTCTCTGGGGTTTTTTTTCTTCTTCTAAAAAAAACTAGTGAAAAGGCAAAAAAATAAAATAAATAGCAGCCCAATATTTCATCTTGGGTTTTATTTATTTATTTATTTATTTATTTATTTATTTATTTATTTATTTATTTATTTATTTATTTATTCATTTATTCATTCATTCATTTTTATTTATTTATTCATTTATTTTTAAGGAGTGGTGGCCTAGTGGTTACAGAGGTGAGCTTTGGTTCAGGCAACCAGCGTTCAAGTTCCTGGTGTGGCACTGAGGGTAAACCACTGTGAGCCCTTGAGCGATGTCCCTAACCCCCCACCACTTGCTCCCTGGGCACTGTGCAATGGCAGCCCACTGCTCTCTAGTCTAGAGATGAGTTAGATGGAGAACTGCATTTCCCAATTGGGATTAATAAAGTAAATTTTTCATTATTATTATTATTATTGGTAGTAGTAGTAGTAGTAGTAGTAAAAGTAAGATTAGTAGTAGTAGTATTTCTGCCCTGACCTACGCAAATCTAATCTAGACAGAACAAATAACATATGTGGTGACAATATAAACACTGATTGCAGTTTTATCTAAAATGTTGTATGACTTTGACTTAGTTGCTTCAAATAAAAAAGAGTTTTCATTTCTGTAGAAAAGTCTCTTTCTCTGAAAGAGAACAAGAAGAACAAGAGAACAAGAACAAGAAGTTCAATTAAGAAACTGCTCCCTGCCAAACACAGTTTGGCTAGAAAACAAATGTTAATGCATGGGAACTTTACCGAGGTCAGGCAGCCCCGCAGACTCTATCCTTTCAGGAATGTCTGTAGGGCTAAACGCCAAATGAGCCCACAAGTATTAGTTAAAATCTATGATGTACATGCTCAACTACTTCTCTCAGTGTAACAAACTAGTATGTAGCGCAATAGGTTCCTCAGCACACACGGAGAAACAATTCAGAGCCTGTAAGACTCATTGTCTTAATTGTTAAACTAGATCTTCTGCAAACCCATGTAAAATTGCCACATAAATATGACACATACTTAATGGAGCTAATTTGTGCTACTGACATAAGTTCTTTGAGGTAATTTCACAACACTGTTGTGGCTATGGAGGAAGTACATGTAGCCTCCTGCAGTGATTGCCACAGAATGCAGCAGCAGAACAGGAAGTTCAGCTTTGTGTTGAGGATTGTATTTCAGCGAAGCTTGAACAAATAAGTCTGTTTGAATACAAACTATGAAAAACAGGTCACTATTGCTCTAGTTAGGAGGTATTACATCTGTTTAAATTCCCATAGACTCATCATTTTAACAGATTGAAGAGGCCTACTTCGCAAAAAATTGTTAAAATCAATGTTATGCCCAAAATGCCTCACTCAGGACTTCTAACCTGCATGGCAGGACGATGGCACAGGTATGAACAATCGGGAACTGTCCGTAGTGCTGCAATGGGGCAATAAAACCAGGATGCGCCATAAAACCAGGCTGGAATAAACTGGATACACCCATGACGCCCGTTTGAAAAACTCATTATATCTGGTTTCATAACATCTATTTCATTGTAGGTGTATTTCTAATTGATCACAGCCTACTTAATTCATGTGCGTGTATAATAGTTTTTGGGGTTTTTTTGCTCTCGACATACTTCTCCGGGTGTCTCCACCGTTAAGCCAAAGCCACAAAAAGAAGGGAAAAAAAAGAAGAAAACTTCATATTTCTAAATCCAACCATTTGCACCTTTATAATTCACAATGACGTCAGACCCATTTCAGACTGAACGTGAAATGCAAAAAGTAGACTCAATTCTTCACGTTGTTATTTGATAGATGAAGGACACACATGCAAATGCAAATGGAGTCTCCGGAATGTACCGGCCCCTAACAAAGGATGGGGGGGACTCCTCACCAGAGGCTGATTTCACTAACAAAAGCAACAAGCTGGGCAAAGTTGGCAGAACACACTGACGCTGAGATGTAGTTAGTATAAGGAAAACTGCAGCAGGTTTCTACTCAGCGGAATTTAACTATACACGGCACCAGCGTTGAAGGCAGTGGAGAGGTCTCCATCCCCCCATCTCAAGCCACCCACCGCTGCTTCCCTCACCAGCTCTGCCCTTTTTTGTTCAGGAGCTTTTGAAAATGTGAAACGTAAAATGAACATTTTTGTATGAACTAAGATCGTTTTTTTTCTTTTCACTTTACACGAGGAAGTTTTATTCGCAACACTATGAAAAGATAAAACGGCCTCAATATCCCAACTTTTATACATAAAAATATATAAGAATTAAATCAACGAGAACAGTGGGTAAAGAAAAATCTTTCTTTCTTTCTTTCTTTCTTTCTTTCTTTCTTTCTTTCTTTCTTTCTTTCTTTCTTTCTTTCTTTCTTTCTTTCTCTATGCATTCAACACGTAAATCAATACACATTTCAATTGTAAAAAGAAAAAAATGACAAAAAAAAGACTTCTTAACTGACCTGTAGCCTACTTTTTCCTTTTTAAAAAAGGAGTCAGTTGTTCTTCTTTTCCAGTGTCCGGCTGGATGCGATAATGGAGGTAACCCTTTGGAGTGACAGCTGCAGATTCCGCCCCTGCTCTCCGAGGTGCAGTGTGTTGTAACTGAGGAGTGCCCCTCGTAGTTTTCTGGACATCTGTCGCTATCACAATCCAGCCAACCCGACGACTGCTCCGTCTGCAATCTATACCCTCCCAATCTCTAACCCCTCCTCTCCCTTACACACCCACTACAGCGCACGTTTCCCTGTTGCAAAAACATTCGTGTGGGGACTGAGGATGATCATGTACGAACCACCAGTTATTGCACTTTAAACGAAACTGCATTTTTCTTTTTCTTTCGGTTTGCCAGAAAGAAATTCTTTGGGTGAAATAGTGTTAGTGGTCTCCCCGGGAGTATTGCTGCAATATAAATTATGCATAAGAGGCATTATGTCAGTGAAACCACTGGAGCACCACAGTCTACACAGACATGTCAGCAGGAAAACATGCATGCTTGTTACAAATTATTCTCATAGGAAGCTTTAAGCAAATTCAAATATATCATTTAAAAAACAGATTTTGTTTGGCTCAAAAGTGCAAAAACATGCAAATGCAAAATATTCTTGGGCTGCCATAATTTGTTGGTGTACAGATGTCATGACATTTTTAACATACAAGGACAGTCTGTCCTGACTATGTATGTACCCATAGATTGCAATAATACAAGGTTGCCAGTCACATTACAATGGGTACTGTTTGCCACAACTACTGCAAAGTATTCTAAAGCATTGCACCTCTTTGCTATTTGCCTTCTAGGTGTTAATGGGACAAGCTGGGTCAGGGTGAGACTTTATGAAATTCAACAACAGACCTTTCCAGATAATCATGTTGTCAACTTTTAAGAATTTGATTCAAGCCGAAGGTCACTGGAGATTTCACAGAGTGAAAACTCTTGATGACTAATACACATATTGAGAATACTTGATATTACTGAAATAATATCTGCTGGAACACTGAGGTGATTGTACTTGCAAATAACTTGAACAATTATTATTTAAAACTGCCAAAATACACATAACCAAAAAAAAAAAAGAAAGCTTTTAGCACTGGAGCCATGTGGAGATGAAGGATGAGATTTATAAGTCTTTATGGTTTCAGTGAAATTAGAAGAAAAGACATTATCTACATAACTGTAAAAGCAGTTTGATTAGATCACTCAAATCTGCTCAGCATGCTAATTAATCCCAAATGAGGTGGCATGCAACCAGACAGGTAAGTTTTTCCTGCTTTTTGACTTAATCATGGGTGATTTTTAGTTTCACTTCATTAGAAGAGGAGCAATTACTGCAGATTAAAAGGGAGGATTCACCAAAGCTGCGAATGTGTTAATGTTTGTACTTTTTCATTTGACATAACTGAATTCATCAGGTAGAAAAGTTTCAAGTTGTTCATATGGGTTTTTTCTAATGTTTTTACTGGTAAATGCATGTTTTGTTTTACTTTATTAACAAATAAATGCTCATTTTCAAATAAATATATGTTTCACTTGGGTTTTATGAGTGAAAAAACTAAAATAAAACAATGTAAATAAATATGTTTCACTCAGGTATTACAGAACTGAAAATGCAGCATTACTGAAGAGACAGCGCCCTCTCCTGTTTACAAAATTGATAGTACGAGATATCCTATACAGAGATGGGGAAAACCTGTTGGCCTTTAAGATCATGATGACCCTATATTAACATTTTATAACTGAAAATGATCAAACTAGAATGTTTAATGCATTTATCTAGCAATAGTCAACAACTCTCTCCTCACTTTATAAGCCACAAATATATATGAAGAAATTAAAGATACTATTCTGTAAATCTAGTTATTTTATTAAAAATGATTTACCATTTTCTGCTCCAGTAAAATGAAGCTGCGCCCACCCCTTTCTTTTTTGTTCTTTCTTTTTTTTTTAAAGCTGTTATAGAAACCAAGAAAATAAGCTCCATTTTGTTTGTTTTGCCTGCTGACAGCAGGGCTAGACAGTGACAAAGGGGCAGGGAAGGCTGACTTTCACATGATGCAAAAGCTGTGGAATGCAC
The DNA here is from genome assembly GCA_023101725.1 of Atherinomorus stipes. Taxonomy (NCBI): domain Eukaryota; kingdom Metazoa; phylum Chordata; class Actinopteri; order Atheriniformes; family Atherinidae; genus Atherinomorus; species Atherinomorus stipes. The sequence continues at coordinate 1,028,749 of JALJCO010003962.1, read as the reverse complement.
TCCCAAGAGTGCAACCACCATCCCAGCCAACCACTCTGCTCCACATAGACAAGAACCAAAGACATGAGGGTAAGCCTTGGAAAATCCCCCAAAGTAATTGTTAACGTCTAAAGCTCAATTGTCTGCAAGTCTTGGTGCAGATGACCCAGACTGACATAATGAAAGAAACAAAGAAAAATAAAGAAGCAGGTGTTTGGTGCTACAATGCACTATGGGTCTAGTTCACAACCACAGTGAGGGTATGCAAGAATGTGATAAACTGCTTGGCCTGTTCACAGTTCTCACAGACAGGGGAGGGACAGATTCATATATTGTATAAATAATAATCAATAACAGCTCACTTAAATCTATGATTTATTATGGAACATGAATTGATATCTATAGTGTACTTGTTTGCCTGTGCTTTTTCTTTCAAAGGCAGCAAACTAGCAAAAATGTCCTAAGTGTTATTAAAGCTCAAACTAACCACTGGTATGAATGGTTTTTCCATCTCTAACAATGCATTGTATTACAATGGCAAACTGTACTGATCTCGGTGGGATAGATTTTGACCATTTATCTATTAAACTATAAAATAGTAGGGTTTGGGAGATCTTATCTGCAACTATCCCTGTAACTACTTCATAGTACATACTGTACCTATAATAAAAATGGCCTGTTTGAGTCCTTTTCATAATTGTGCTTTTAAGGCAACAATTAAGTATTCTATTTACTATGGTACCACTTGTGAATCTAATATCCGATATTCTAATCTGACAGAACAAATGAGCAATACATACAACAACTTGAAGGGGCAATTTCCAACTTAAAAAAAAAAACTTTCAAAAAGGTCCAAATAGCATCATCTACTGGACAGTTAATAGTTTGGCATCATTTTTGTCTGTAAAATCAATTCAATTCAAATCAAATGTAAGCCTACCTGTACACTTTTCATTGTAGCTTACACAAATAAATGCATAAACAGCTGACCATCATCTCCATTAAATACTCTGTATCAACTTTCTAATCTGGTGCAAATCTTATAGAGTGGGTTGACATAACCATATTAACCACAAACTGACCAAAAGAAAAAGAAGCCCAGGAACAAAGCAAGCCTGAATTTGTAAGGCAGAATAAAATAATGCTATTGCGCTTCTAAATATGCACAAGCACTGACAGTCATACACTAGTTCTCTCTCTCTCCCTCTCTCTCTCTTTTTTTTTTTTTTTACTAATGTAAAGACCTCATATATACTCATACCAGTTTAGTTCAAAATTAAACAGACGGCTCATCCATTTTTCCTGTGACTGTGATTTTGTTGCAAATGAATGGATGTATCATATTCAGATTAAGTCAATTAAAAGTTTATTAGCACGACACCAAACAGTGGCATTGTTTTGGAATTGTGTAAGGTTATATTTAGGTTCGTTACTGCAATACTACTTTCGCTAGATAAATTTTCATGACAGTCATTGGTGGTTTTCAAATGAATTGATAACATCTTCTTATATACATTTTGAAAACGTGAATACAAATAAACTGGTTACATCAATCCAAAGTTGTTGTTTTTTTTCCACTTGGAGGACAGAAAATTTAAATCAGTCAATTCTTCACCTAAGAGGATGATTTCCACCAAAACTCGTATTTCTTGTCATTATTTGTGTAAAGCTAGCAGCCACGAGGTTACAAATTAGATCATACTGTTATTCGCTATCAGCTGGTAAACTTGCAATGACATCACTTTTTGGGATCAGGCCAGAGGGGCAGTTCGGTAGTTTCACCTCAAGTTAAATCAGTCCGTGTATGAAAAGCACTTATATAATATAAACGTTAAAATCATTAAAATACATAAACGATTCTATCTTATAATATATACGAAAAATAATTCCCCCAAACAGATTATATTCTAAAGACAAACAGTGCATCCTGGTCCCGACGCGGCGGTGCTGTCAACGAATGTAACGCACCCTTGACTACTTGGATGAAGGCGGTGCTAGTTGTGCCCAAGCAGCAGGGCCTTGCCTTTGTGGGTGTAGAAAGAGAAGATGGCTCCCGTTCTGGAGAAACAGCTCCCGGGTGCAGCCGGGTCGGGCGACAATAACAACGAAGACGAAGAAGGACAAAACCTTTGGCAAGTTGTGATGTTCTTCATAGGACTTCTTGTCAGCTGAGACGGCTGCAGGAAAAGCACAGCCGCCATAGTTCTGCTTTGTCACTGCCGGTTGTTTCCTATGAAACGCCGGCCCGGCTAGCAGTAACGTTAGCACTAACTGAAGCTGAGCGGTCAGTGTGCTAACGTTATTTGTGCTAGCAAATCAGCTAACGTCAGCTAACTGGGCAACTGTCATTCCCCGTTCTCTACATTTCAATTATCAAGCCTAGATCGTTCATTAGTGTTTTTTCCTTTATAGAGGCTGTTTTTCAGTTATGCGGAGTTTCAAGTAGCCACTCATATTACCAAGGACTTGGGCAGTTTATATAGAGACAAGAGCTAAACATTAGATAGCTTCTTTATGGGGGATACAGTAAGCTAACAGGAACGTAAACGTTATCAAGCAAGCTGACATCTCACACAAGAAATTTGAGTGCACAAAGTTTTTTTTTAATCATTACATAATGTGTATCTCCTGGGACCACACTGTCATGGGAGTCTTAACTTGCCAAATTCCATAAATTCAGGCTATTATGATCTTTAATGCAGTAAACCGGTCAGTGTTGTCGACTGAACATTTCCTGTTTTTGCGTTGACGTGGGCTCATCTGTGGGCCAGCTTGAGGAATGTTACCATCAATGAAGTATGCAAACTGCAACGTTTTGGAGCGGTGCTCTGACAGCAGATTTTGATCTGGGATTGGGAACTGTCACTGTGCATCTTCACAGCCAATCTGAGCTGTACAGGACAGCTGCCTGTTACTCATGTTGTATTCCTTCTTGTAGGTCTTCAATACTGAGTGAAGTTTCAACTAGGTCGAGTTCAAAGTTGCCATCAGGAAAAAACATCTTGGTATTCGGTGAGTGTTGGCTATTTACATGTGGGGAAACTATGCTTCTGCAGCATATTTGGGTTGGTCAGCCCTGAGGGAAATAAAGGCAAAACTTTAGAAACCATTCTGAGCTCTCAAAATCTTAGCATTTCACATAGTAAACCTGTCAAATTTTTCAAAGCCTGCAATTTTGGCTTCTTAACCTCTCACATTTTTGGGTTGCAAAACATAAACATATTAGTCCTGAAAAGTCGTGTTGGGTGGAGTCATATTTAAGTGAATAAACCTTATTAAACTATGCTTTTTGTCAGGAACATATGAATGAGACATTGTAGTCTTGTCTGAACTTGAGCTCTTGGTTTGCTTCAAGGTTTAAGACAGTAATCATTTGAATTTGGAGGGGAGTGTGAGATATTGTTATGAACCATGTTTGAGAAAATACCAACTTTCCCTGTTGTTCTTAGTAGTTAAACTGCTCCCCAAGAAAATCAAGAACCAATATTATGTATTTACATATGTAAACCCATTTTTCTTCATGTAGCATTAGAATCACTGCTGATTTACTTAGGTTAGAAATGGTCAATATTAGGGCTGCCACTATTTTGATAGTTTGACTTATTTCATAATCGACTAATCGTTTGTCTTTAAGCTTTGTTTTTCCTTTCAAAATTGCTGTTGTACCTTCCTCTGCCTTGTCCGTCTTTCTGTCTGGTCAGCTTTTCTTGAATTGTATATTGACATAAATTAACACAAACTACCAGTCAAAAGTGTGGACATGTTTTTCAAATAGATTCAATGAGAAAGTGTCCGAATTTTTTGACTGGTATTGTAAATATGCTACAATTTTCATTTGATCCGATTAGTAGAATAATCGCCAACATAATCGGTGATTAGTCTATTATCAAATAATTGTTTGTGGCAGGCCTTGTCAATATTACCTAGCCTACTTAAGCTATGAATGACGTGTTAAACGTCTTGCAGGTGAGGATGGATCAGGAAAAACAACACTCATGGCCAAACTTCAAGGAGCTGAACACAACAAGAAGGGAAGGGGACTGGAGTATCTTTACCTAAACGTCCATGATGAAGACCGAGATGGTGGGTTCACCTGCTGTGAATTTTCTCAATTTGATTAACAGAAGGAACTTTTAAAAAACACATACACAAAAAAAAAAACCCAGAGCAGCATTTTGAAACTTAATTTTGTCTTTTATTTTTCCCCCTTTTTTTTTGGCAATGTAGACCTTACTCGCTGTAATGTGTGGATCCTGGATGGAGACTTGTACCACAAAGGCCTTCTTAAGTTTGCTGTTACAGCTAAGTCACTACCTGACTGCCTAGCTGTGTTTGTTGCGGACATGTCACGGCCCTGGACCATTATGGAGTCACTGCAGAAGTGGGCCAGTGTCCTTCGCGATCATGTGGACAAGCTCAAAATTCCACCAGAAGACATGAGAGAAATGGAGCAGAGGAGTAAGTAATGATGCACGCCACCTATGTTTGAGCAACTTAATAGTGAAATTAACATCCAGTTTAGTCCACTTATTAGTGCTTATAATAGGCAAGCCTTTCATTTGAAAAATGAAGCGCCTGTGCAAGTTTTTGATTTTTTATTTGGCTGGATAATGAAACCCATGTGCCAGTGGCACCAAGAGCTATACTTTGCTGCTCAAATTTCTGATGTTATTGCACAGTGTGTGTGTCCTTAGATCTTTCTGATCAGATTATCTACAACAGAAAATCGATAAAATATTAAGACTGAGGACTAAGTGAAATTTGATCTTTGGAACATTTTCGTTTACAGAACATAATGTGCAACATTCAGCATTGATCAGTAAGAATTTTTTTCTTTGTCACTGTACAAAATTTTTTAATAAAGATCTGCAATACCTGTTAAAATTTTTGGCACACTTTTCCACTAAGTCAAATAAGAAAACATGTCCAAAGTTTTGACTGGTAGTTTACTGTACATACATGTCTTAGTTCTCTCTGTCTGGAGATGGCTTAAATAAAACTGCAAACAGTAGGGATGCCTGAAGCATCCAGGGTGGAAGCAATGTGAGTCTTGCATAATAAAACCAAGACTCCTTGCTGACTGGCTACTAGGGAAAAGAGAAGAGCTTGGTTAGTATGCTGCATGGAAGGCGAGCACTGTATAACATTACACATTGTCAAGGATGATTCTAGGTCGTCATCAGAGAGGCCCATGATCCTCAGCTGTGTGCTTAGGCTGGAGGCGAGTTCTTCAGATCAATGAGTGTGATGCACTCAGATGTTGTTCTCCTGTTAATTTTAGAATCGGTCATCTCCTGCTTATGAACTGATCTTTTGTGCTTGGAAACATTACTTTTCTAACTACTTAGTTCAGCCTGCAGGGTCTTTTTTTTTTTTTTTTTTTTTTTTTTTTTTTTTTTTTTAAGGTTCCTGTATCTTTTTTCCAAGTTGCTGTTTTTGCTCTTAGTCTGAAATCGTCTTGCAAAGAGGAGTTTTTTTTTCCAAGTTCCACTACTCACAAAAAGTTAGGGATATTCAACTTTCGGTTTTTGGAGAACAGAATGATGCAGAATAAATATTTAACCATTGAACAATGTACATGTGCATTGAAAAGTTTAGAGAAGGTTTAATTCAGTTCACCTGGAAAGGTTGTAGTGGATTTTAGATTCTTTCTGACATCATACAAAAAGCCAATTATCCTTAACTTTTTGTGAGTAGTGTATTTTGACCTTGAATGTTCAGAAATATTCCCATCATATGCTAAATGAGCAGTGTTCGCAAGCAGTGGTTCACATTTTAAGCTAGATTTATTGATTTAAACCACTTCTTGTAGATGTGTTTGTAGTCTTATTCATTTAACCTTTACATTTCAGTTGGAAAGCAACTTTAGACGTTAGCTTGGGCCATTATTCTATTAAAATTGGAAATCATCATTTGTATGCACACAAGTGACTTTTGTTAGTCTTTATAGTTCTGTGTTCTTTTTATTAGCCTTTTCAAGTGTGGTTTTTTTTTTTGTTGCCTTTTTCTGAAAACCTGTTCACATGGTCAAACTTTCAGTTCAGTTGAGGCTTGTCACCTAGATAAAGCATCTTTCAGAATGCCAACTGCAATGTCTATAGCACATTGGTGAGACTTGGATCATGTAGTGTTTGAATGAGAGAAGACTGTCTGACAGTCTGGAGTGTGTGTGAATGGCTTTTGTCCAGGAAGTCTTGCAGGCGTCTTGCATCATGGTCGCCTCCCTTCCAATAAGAGCTCCAGAGAACTGAAAGGAAGTAAACTCAATTGGTCTGAACTCAGTCAGTGGGCCGGACATTCTGTCTGCTGCAGCGCTGGAACTAAAAGTGGGTTGGGTGTCTGAAGTCGACTCTAGTCAAATTACAGGCTCAACATACTGCTGCCTGACTGACTACATGTTATAAAGAGAAATATTTCACTCTGAGACTTCTTGGTAGTGACGATACAGAGATTATTTTAGCAACAGTACAAACATGTTGACTGTTTTGTTTTGTTTTGTTTTTTTTAAGCTAGCAATATGCAGTAGATTGCAGTTTGACTTCTGTTGTTGTAACAAACGGATTAAACTTGCTCATTTCACCTGGAGTTGGTCAGAAAAGATTCATAAAGCTCAAATTGAGCTTCAGCTTTCACTGACATTTGGCCTGTTTTTACATAAAATGAGTCCTATTTGAAGTACTGTTTCATTATTTCAGAGTATATTTTATTGAAAGAAGGGTGAGTACCGACGTGTTTTGGCTACACCTTTGTTTGTTGAACAGATAAGTAGGTCTTGATAGGGCAAAGTCTGTCTGACTTTGTCACTTTCATTTAGGGATGATCCATATACCACCTCTCTAATCAGATCCAGGGGTTCATCTTATGTATATTAGAAATCACAAAAAAAAAACCAACCTCAAAAACAAACATTAAAGCAGCTATACAAGCTACTGTGATAGTCCCAGTTTCCTCAGACACTGCTGAAGTGTAAACTTCACACCATTATGAAACTCACACATTAACATTTCAGGGTTGTCTTGCTGCTACTTTTTTTTTTTCTTGACCAATGAAAAAAGATGTGTTTATGCACATATGTTTAGGAAAGTGCTGTTTTTGTTCTCTGCCTAACTAGTCTGTTTTTTTGTTTTTTTTTTATTTGTTCTGTAAATTGCCTTATTTTCCCGATTTGGGTTCAGCATGAGTGAGAAGGGACTACTTGACTTCTGACTGTTAGGCTCATACAGCTAACATTTTGACATATGACGCTGACTGTTTTCATGAAGGTGGTGTTAAATAGGCCTGCAGCTGTAATTCTTGTGCCGTAAAGTGCATACTTTAAACTTTTTATGCATACCCACTGGATTTGTGTAATCCTGTATTCCAGGAAGGGTTCTCTTTTAGCTCATTTATAACAGCGGTTCTAGCCCCGTGCACAAAATTCCATGTCTGAAAGTAAAGGGTTTGACTCAGAATGACAAGCAAAGCTGGCTTTGTGGGCTGTTCTCCAACTGCATTCTTAATGCTCCTGAGGAAGTAGGCCAAAGCTTCCTGCTTATAACCTCCCACCCTCCAACTTTCCACAGCAGCTTTGAAAACAGTAGGACTGGACAGCTGGGTTAGCACTACATGAGAGTTAGGAATGCCATTCACTTATCTTTTTTCTACCTTTCACCCAAGGCCTGTAATGTAACTGTGGAAATGTAGCATAGTTGTGTTTTGCTTTTGTTTTCATGTGGCAGGGACTTCTAGGTTTGGGGCTTAAGCAGGAAGAAGCTGTTTATTTCAGTGTATGAATAAAAACTGCTTCTATTCAGTTATGTAATGTTTCATGAGTCAGAGACTAAATAGTTTTAGGGACACAGTTGGAAAGTTCGTACAATTAAAAATGCACTCATGAATTCAGGTTTGATGTTCTGCATGAAGGTGTTGCAGAAACTGTTCAGTAGGTGCCTCAGCACATTCAGCAAAGATATGCATGTGAGAAGTAACTATTCTTCTGAACTTTATTGTTTTTATGAACGAGACCAACGTGGTGCGTTGTCTTCCTTTCCCTTCCCTTCCCTTCCTTGCGCAGTTACGCCGTCCCCATGAAATACAAACCCATCGAGGTTTCAAACCTTTCCACCTTGGAACCCTGTTTCAGGAGGCTAATCCCTGGTTTCGTGAGGATGATAGGGCAGATTTCTTAAATTTTGCCGGTTTTGCTGTAATACGGCGCCGTGTGGACGGCCCCTTACACTTGTATTCAGTTATATACTTAACATCTGTCTGGCAGGCACCCAAGTTAATTGGGCAGACACGGTTTTATTAAAGTTTTCTAGTTTTTGCAGGTTTTTATTTGTTCCTCGACTACAAACAAAAGAAGTTCATCTTTAATTATCCACATTTGATCAAAAGTTATTTTTTTAAAAGAAAGATAAGTATGCCATACCTAAGATAAGAATATAACATACAGATGCCAGAGAAAAATATAAATGCTTTCTGTGTGGCCTGCTCCACTGGAAAGGATTTTCAATCATAAAAGTTAGAGAATGAGTTTGATTTCAAGGAAACTGAACAAATATTCATTTTTTTTCCAGATTAGTTGAAACGTGCTCCCTCTAAGCTTATTATCGTTTTTCTTCCTCAGTGGTTAAAGCTTTCCAAGAGTATGCAGAACCAGAGGATGCTACTCCATCCTCCCCACGACGGGCCCCAACATCGGGGGAAGATGAGGCCATCGTTCTACCGCTTGGGGACAACGTACTCACACACAACCTGGGCATTCCGGTGCTAATAGTTTGCACAAAGGTAAATGACTTTAAAGTCCAACAAGTAATGTTTGACAGCTTTTCACCAATCTGTCAAAGCTGCCTCTTTTTGTGTTCTGTGACCAGTACTGTATCTTTATAATGAAGATGCCAATAAAAAGGGAAGGGGGGAAAGCAAGAAGAGTAATTAAAAAAAAAAAAAAAAATCATGTTATCTTATGTTAAGGATATGCAATGGTAAAATATTAATTTCTTTTCTTTCTTTTCTTTCTTATACATTGTTGCACATTATCATTTGCACTTTGGAAATGGATACATTCCAGGCAGTTAAGTTACTTGTCAGGCTTTTCTCCACATTTCTGCACAGAGATGGTTCATAATGAAATCTTTTATGAGATTTTGAAAGATAAAGTTTGTATATATTTTTGTAGATGGATTTATTGATGATCATCTGTTGTCTTGTTTGTTACCCTCCATAACTTTTGTGACACAGGCTAATGGGATTGGCTGAAAATTTATATCTAATGCTTTTTCACACCAAATTCGATTCTAGATTTTCATAGATTTTTTCCTCTTTTTCTTAAAAACATACAAAACTTACTTAATAACATTAAACTTCATGTTTTTATGTTAATGTGCCTCATGTATTAAAAAACTTGTGAAATAACATGAAGAAATTCAGGCTTTTTCACACTTTAAAAAGACACCGTATCCGTAGTGGTATGCAACGTGGCTGTATCCTTAAATTTTTTTTTTTCCCTTGGAACCCTTTCTAATGATATAAGATACACTGAAATTGATTCTTCTGATGTTTGTGCTTAGAGGGAAGGATTTCTCATTGCAGTCAAGCATGCTGTTAAATTCCAGCCATGAATGACGGCTCACTCGAATGTGTATCTGCTGGTGCTTTGAGACGCTGCTTGCTCTGGCTTTGGCTCTGTTTTGGAGTCTCAGAACCCTGGCAGTGTTCCCTCTACAAATTCTTTTTTTTCAGCTGTGCGGTGCCAATGGTTGGCCGGGTGTGTATGTGCGTGCGTGCGTGCATGTGTGCGTGTGTGTTGTCATATGCACTGTGCGCAGGCCTGGGACGAAAACAAATTTTGCTGGACGATATATTGTCCCACATATTATTGACAATAAACGATATTATTGTAGACATTACTGAGACCAAAATAACCACTCAAGTTCTGTTAATATATCATAACAATGCAGGTACATCCTTTCAAATGCAACAATTCAACCTTTATTTCACATTTTATTGTCCAGAACCAGAACTTTTAAATATCCTAGATAAATAAACAAAAAAACCAATAAAAATAGAATAAAAAGGACTTTCAGGCTTTGCAATAAGTGTTTCCATGGTCCTCGCAGTTCAGTTGCTCCGGTCTGTTAATGTAGGTGTGTTTGTGGCTCCGCCTCCTTCTACAGATACAAAGATCCTGAATGACTTACAAGATGGTTCACTCCCTTCATTCTGCTGATCCACAAACGCGCCCATGTGCTGAGACAATGCACACGTCATCGAGAAACAAGGAAAACAACTACACACATACACATGGCGATATATTGAGGCCGGAAAAATTGTTTATTGATAACCATCTCAGGCCTATCTGTGCGCATGATAGCCTACACCCAAACAATTTCAGGCGGTTGCTAAATCATTATAAAACAGATAAAATAATGATAAATTAGGCCTGTCAAAACTCATTTGCTAATACAGGGAGATTAATCTGTGAAATTCAACCCTTAATTTTCTAAACAACTAAATATGGATGTAATGATATGACAATTTCATATTACAGTTATTGTGACCAAAATTATCATTCTTATTGGGGTATTATTGAAATAGCCCCCCAGCATCTTTAACAATATCCGAATTGGGTCTAGACGTCTACTTTGTCCATTTGAAAGGGAGAAAACTCTCCAGAGCTCTGTCCACATGGGTGCTTTATTTGCCCTCCATCGTGACACTGCTGCTTTTCCAGGCAATGAACAGCATCACTGAGTTTTTCAAAGTGCAGTAATCGGTCACAGTTTCAACGATAATTAAGATTTGAAACAGTATTTTATCACTGTTAATCATTTTACAGGTTATCGTTACATCCCTACAACTAAATTACAAGACATGACATATTCCCAATTTAGCATTATCTTGTCGAGAGAAACTGATTTTGGGCATGTAGGTGGTTTGGTTTAATGGTGGACTGAATCCACTAAAAACCCTGATCGTCCTTATTTCTGAAGTTTATGATCAAAGCCTTATGGCTGATTTACATCAGGCCTGTATGTGCCTCATTCCAACTGCGCTGCAGTTTCCTTCGGCCTCCGCATTGCGTCAACTCACACCAGGAGTCTCTGCCTCCCTGCATGGTGTGTTCATGTGCAGAGCAAATGTCTGACAGCAGAGTATTCTACCGCTGCTGCAGCTTCAATTGGGAAATTTTTACGTTGTCTATGTGAAACGCTTTTGTTCCCAGCATTTTGAGGGCGTGTAGCTAACAATATAGCCATGGAGAGCCGCCATAGCTGAGTCAGTACAGAAGCCATTGTAACCTACACTGCCCGGCCAAAAAAAAGTCGCCAACAAAAAAAAGGTCAAACATTTAACATTTCGTTGGACGGCCTTTAGCTTTGATTGCGGCAGCATTCGCTGTGTTTCCAGAAGCTTCTGCAATGTCACCAGATTTATTGGCATCCTGTTGCATCAATTTTTCACCAAGATCTTGATGATGATTGTAGAGTCTGACCACAGCACATCCCAAAGATTCTCAGTGGGGTTCAGGTCTGGACTCATGTGTGAAAATGATGTCTGATGATCCCTGAACCATCTTTCACAATCTGAGCCCGATAAATTCTGGCACGGTCATCTTGGAATATGGCCGTGCCATCACTGGACTTCTGTTTTCATTTTTTCTCCCCCCCTCTCTTCCCTCCTTCTCCCCTCCCCCCCCCCCCCCCCCCCCCCCCCCCCCTGCGTCCTCCCTCCCTCCCCTCCTCCCTCTCTTCCTCGATACCTCTTCCCCTTTTCTTTTTTTTTTTTTCTTTCCTTTTTTTTTTCTCTTCTCCTTTTTTTTTTCCTTTCTCTTTCATTTTTCCTCCCTTCCAATTTTTCTTTTCCCCTGTTTCCTTTCTTTTTTTGTTTATGAAAAGAAATTCCCCTTTGGTTTTATTTATTTTTTTCCTCTTAAATTATCCCCTCCCTTTTTTATATATCTTGTATTTTTTTTTTTTTTTTTTTTTTTTAGTGGCGCTTTCTTTTTTCCCCAAGTGTTTTTTTAAAGGAATTTCCCTTAACATTTTTTTCCTCTTAAACTTGCTCAATATTGCACTGAACCACTCGGCTACCTCCCTATAGTCTGTTATTTTGCCACTTTCCCACACCTGAAATCAAAGCACTTGTCATGCTGACAAAAATAAATAAAAAAAAGTAGTAAGAAAAAAAAAAAATCCTACTCTCACCTTCGACCAGCAGTCATTAAATAAATATCCACCCACACCTGTGAAATTTGCATGGCTCTGATTAAAGGTATTTTTCTTGATACTGAAAATGAACTCTTTCAATCTCCTTAGAGCTTTTCACTACGTTTAATATGAACGTTGAACATGAATGCTCACAGTACCATGCATCTTTTAATCGTTAATCTAGCTTGTTAAATCCAGGTGGCGACTTTTTTTTTTTTGTCCAGGCAGTGTATGTTTCCCAAAAGAGAACATATTTTAAGAGTGTTCAATAAATAAAACTGTCGTTAATGGCTAATTTAAATTAATTGATAGAATTGATTTATCACCCAGTCCTACTGGCTATGTGTTAATTTGATATAGAGTGGGGAAGTGACACCTGATCACAAATGGTCACTGGAGACCCAAGTGGAGATGCATGTTGATGCCTGTTGTAATCTGAAGCAATTGGATCTCTCTGTTGGTGTGCAGATCACCAGATACATGTTAATTTCAGGAGTAAACGGCCTCTTGGTGTGAATAGATAATGCAGAGTAGGCCCCTTAGAGAATGTTGGAGCTACCTCCTCTTAGTTTCTCAGGTTTTCCAGAATGTCTTTCAAGCCATTTGTTTCAAGCTTCATGCTTTCATTATCTACACCTCTTCAAAACTTAGTTTTACAGCCAAAGCCTTCTTAGCCAAGCAGAGAAAATGGCAGAAAAAGATTTTAGAAACACCCTGTTAGCTGCTCTAGCTGGTTTCATTTGCTCTGATTTAACATCTATGGCAAGCCCATTTAGGACCTTGAATCCTAGCTGATGTTTGATTCAGCTTTAATCTATGCTTTTTCTCTTCAATATTGCTTCATGAAGCAGTATCATCTAACAAAGCATTGCATTTATATTAGGTTTTGCCTGAAAGGTTAAAAAGCAAATGCTGAAAAGTCATCAACAGTGTCACATGCTATCTGTGACTAGAGAATGGAGAATGTGACTTTTTTTATTGATACTCTTTGTCTTGTTAGATGAAGAATGGCTCGCACTGCAGAAAAAAGTACTTGTTCGCACTCATTAAGTGGTATTCCTTGCATCATTTTAGCTGTACGTTTCTTTTTTCTTTTTCTTATGTCTGTGGTACTCTCACCAATTACTCCTCCAGTAATCAACAGTATACATGAGAATCTCCACAAAGAGCATCCTATGCATGTACTACCCCTGAATAGTGCCTGCGAGGTAGACGGAAACAATAAAAAAAAAAAAAAACAGTCTGGGTTGCAACTGATAAGGAGTTCCCAAAGGCAAAAGAAGTTGGAATAATGTTGAGATTGGCATCAAAAGTATTCTGGGATTTTGTCAATTTCCTTTAGGCACAGACAGTACAAAATTAATATATTTCATGCTTTTTCTTTTCAGCTTAATTTTTTTTTTTTTAATTCCCTATCCATTTTTGCATTAATGGCCCCCAACACATTCCAAAAAAGTTAGGGTGTCTTTGCAATGAAGTTAAAAGAATGTGATGTCATTTCATTCAGTTGTCTTCAGTAGGTGATTGCTATGATTTGGTACAAAAGCATACAAGGGCAGAGGATCTCCAACTTGCTAACAAATGTGAAAAAATAATTGAACCATCTTAAACCAATGTCTCTCAGAGAAAATTTTGAAGGGATTTGCATATTTCTCCCTCTACAGTGAAATTTATCAAAGCAATCTGGAGGAATTTTAGTGCATAAAGAAGTTAGACCCCTGTAATCTTTAATTTCTGAGGAAAATATATTAAGAACTGCTATTCATCGATTGCTGTTGTAACACATGGGCAGAGGATTACTTTGGTAAACCTTTGCCAAGCACCACAATGTAAACATCATGAGGGTAGAAAAGTTCACTGAGCCTTTAATTCAATTAAATTCAGTTAAATTCAGGTTTATTTGTATAGTGCCAAATATACAAATATTTGGGGTGAGACGACAACATATTTTGTCTTCAGTATGACATCTTTTCCGGGGACATCCATGCATTTTTAACAAGATGATGCAAACCCACATTTTACATACGTTACAAAAGCATGGCTATGGAAGAAGAGGATGAAGGTACTAAATGGTACTACCTATGGCCCTCATCTATCCCCAATAAAGAATATGAGGAGAACTTTAACACCAAAATGCAACAATCATTTGGAGCATAAAAGCCCTCAAGTGTTGGTGTATTCATGTTCCTATGGCTTTCTCAGATGCTCTGTTGTCTGTTTCACATAACAATTTCCAATCTCTGTGATTCTTTCAGTGTGATGCTGTCAGCGTACTAGAGAAGGAGCATGACTTCAGAGAAGAACACTTTGATTTCATCCAGTCCTACATCAGGCGATTTTGCTTACAATGTATCCTTTTGATGCAGTATGGTGTGTCATTTATAGAGGACATTCAATTTTTGACTGACCTTTGAAACAGAAAGTGGTTGTACTTGAGCCCCCCTGACTGTTTTTCCCATTAGCCATCTGTGACATTGCTCCAATTACTCCCTTAACTACGGTAACTAAAACAGATGGAGCTGGCCTGATCTATACTTCAGTCAAAGAAGAGAAGAACCTGGATCTGCTTTACAAATATATTGTACACAAGATGTATGACTTTCAGTTCGTCTCACCGGCCTTAGTGGTGGAGAAAGATGCAGTGTTCATGTACGTAAAGCTAGTTATGAGCAAGTCTTTCATTCATGACTGCCCCAAAATTCAAATATTTATGTACCGTTTGGGCCAGATAATTTTGTAATCCCCATTTTACTTCCATTTGTGGTACACCCAAAAACAAGTTCAAGGTTTTATTTAAAGATGATGTAAAAAAAGACATACTGCACTGACTGCGCTTGAACAGTTGTCTGTATTCTCCTCAGTCCATCAGGATGGGATAATGAGAAGAAAATTGGGATTTTGCATGAAAACCTCACAACAATTAAACCAGAAGATCTGTTTGAAGATTTTATCACAAAGCCTCCTGTACGAAAGGTAAACACTTAAAAACAAGAAAACTTTTTGGTTGACAGTGCATCATTAAAGCTGTGGTAAATCAGACTTAATTGCTATTTAAACTTGATCTTCTCTTTGCTTGTTTTCAGTTGGTTCATGACAAAGAGATAAATGCAGAGGATGAGCAGGTGTTCCTGATGAAGCAGCAGGTAAGTGTCAGCTACTGATTTGATCTAGGTCTTAATATTTTTTTTTCTCTCCAACAAATTAAATTGTCACCACTTGATTGAACTGAATAGCATTAAACAAAAGATTGATATTTACTAGCAGACATATCCAGAATTGTGCTTCTAAAATCAAGTTCTGCAAATTGAAAATTTATTTTGGCATTAGGAAGGACTGAATAATCGGAAAATACCTTTTATAGGCAGATCCTAAAGTTTGAGTGTAAAGACATTACACTCAAACTTGCAGTTAAACCTGCAGTTAAAATTCAAGGTCTATAAGACGACCTCAGTGCAGATATGAACACAATATGGTATCCAAACAAAACAATGCGTAATTCCAACTTTGTGTTCTTTATGAAATTTATCAGGTATGCATACATTTGTTTACCCCCTTTACATGTTTTTGTTGATATATTGCATTTTTATTCAACTCATCTAAAATGACCACTTTACTAACTGTAAGAGCACACAGAGAGCATAGACCTCCACCAAGCAGCTCAGTTCCGCCCATATGGCCCTATCTCACAATTATTAAGAATCCCTCAAAAATTTCCTGGATCCAGATGGAAATCCATGTGAACAACAAAATTTAATCAGTTCTTCTTTGTGCCATTATCAATATTCCCTGAAAATTTCATCCAAATCCATTCAGAACTTTTTGAGTTATCTTACAAGCTGACAGACAGCCCGACAAATGCCAGCAATTACATCACCTCCTTGGTGGAGGTATTAAGTTACCTCTGCTTTTTATTTTGCTGGCAAATAAATTGTGAAGTGGGGTTTTAAACGAGTTTCTTTCTGCAAGGTTTCCTTCCTTCCTTTTAGAGTGATAGCCCTTCTGCCTCTTACATTTCACATGCATCATGTAAGCTTTTACAATGGGAGTGTCAAAATTGTGTCAATGTGTTTGGTCCTGCAAATGTAATGCTGGACAGATGTTAGAAGTGACTCTCTTTTTAAAAAAATGTTTGTTTTTTTTCTTTTTTCTTTTCTGTTCGGCAGTCTTTGTTAGCAAAGCAGCCAGCCACGCCAACAAGAGGAGCAACAGTAAGTGTGTTATGGTCTCTTCAGTGAAGGAGCTCTCCCCCCGTTTTTCTTTTTTTTCTTTTTGATGAACTAAACTGTGTATATGTGTGTTTCAGGAATCTCCTGGACGGACAACCTCAGGGTCTCCCAGGCCCGCAGGTCGTGCCGGCCAACCAACCATCACCAGCTCACCGATGGCTGCTGTCAAAAAGCCTGACCCCAACATGAAAGGTTGGTTCTTCTTTTTTTTTTCACATCTTATTGTTTGGAGCAGTACTTGGCATTCCCTGTAGTTTGACTGATTTTGTCCAAAATATCTTTGAAATAAAATTATTGTGCCTGATAACATTTTAGGTTCCTGTCTGTTTCATTTATTTCAGATTAAGATATCACTTTAGCACAGTTTCCCTAAAGTGGTGTTGTACTGCCTCCATGTGGTTACACTGCAACATTTAATTCAACACTCTTGTTTGTAAAACATTTTCCAATTAAATGTAGGCAGGGCCAAGTGTGTTCTTAGAGTACTTAGATAAATAATAAAAATGAGCTTGCAAGCGTTTGTCCTTTTTTACTATATTTTTGTCATTGGTTCTGGAGTTAAAGTATCATACTATGTCTTTAAGTCCCTTATGTTGTGAAAGAAGATCTGATCTCGGAATGAAAAGCCTCTTTGCAGCAACCTATCAGCACTTTTCATCCCTGTTGGAAAACATTTAGTAGATTGTTCCTTTATTAAGACAGGTGTGATGATTACATTGACAGATAAAACATTTGAAAAGAACTGAGTAAAGCTATCTAAAAGTGCTATTTTGGAATTAAAACTTGATATGCTATTACACATTTGTGCAAAATAGTTTATTGATCTGTAGCCTCAATTTTGAAAAGATGGGATGGTGGCCTATTACAGCTCATGAAATAATTTTTTCACAATGTGTTTTGTTTTGCAGCTGGGGCTGCAAATGAGGGAGTGCTGGCCAACTTCTTCAACAGTCTTTTGAGTAAAAAAACAGGGGCCCCGGGAAGCCCAGGATCTGGAGCAGTTGGAGCTGGAGTCCAGGGGTCCGCCAAGAAAACAGGTACAACCCCTACAGCACTGAGCCTCTGTATTTATTTATTTATTTTTTAAAATTTCAGGTTACCAGTTCTTATACCAAAGCAATTACAAATAATGTTGACATCATACCAAAATTAGGACCGCAATACCTTCATAAATAAACCCTTTTTTTGAAAGGAACCCCTCCAAAAAAAATTTTTTTTTTTTTTTAATCATTGTCATTTTCTTTGTCTGTAGATGTACCTGAGAAGAATTGAAATTGTTGTTTAGGTGGTAATTTTGTATACTTGCAGTGATGCAACATAAGCAGGAGCCACCAAGCAGGTATAACAGTAACAGATGGATCCACACAGGAATTTTGACAGTTAAAGATTACAAAAATGTAAATGCATATGCTTATGGGATTTAACAAATCCTATATTTATGAGCCTATTGGGTATCGAAGATACCCAGGGAGGATGAGGACCAGGGAAAGCAATTACAGCATGATGGTGTAGCTGTGTGAGAAAAATCAGTGAAGAACTTAGCAGTGCCCCTGTGGTTTACAGACCTTCCTACTCGTTGTAGTCTTTAGATATCAGAAATGAACAAAACTAAAGCAGGAAGTTGGATACCGGGGTTTACCCCATCCAAAACAATTACTGTTTTTGTCTGGCCTGATCTAGGCTTGAATTTACATTTTTAAAAAGTTCACCACATTAGGCAGTTGGCTGAAGAACAAAAAAAAAAAAGCAATTTAAATCTCACTTTCTAAATGCTTTATTAAGCTTTGTTGGAGACGCATACATGACTTAGATTTTAGGGCAGGTCACAGTTTAATAGCATATTTATCAGATTTGCTAGCCTGTTGCTTCTGGAATTGTTTGTACACATCTGCCAAGTTGTTTGCGCTCACTCCCCGGGTCTGTAGAGCCTGTAAATAGCTTTTTATGTCCATGGTCCTTCATTTGCTGAAACAATAGTGAAACAATTTTATCTTACATTTCGGGTAAGGGCCTTATCTATAGATTGGTGATGGCTGGAAGCGGCATTTGGATTTTTAGCCATCTGCTGTCACTAAGCAAGCAGGGACGCTAAAGCAGGCAGGGGGAGGAAGCATGATTGTGCCAACAGGGGGTGAAAGTGAAGTGCTACCCATATGCACACTTGCATACAGCTGCCCTGTAGTGGCACTCTTTATTAAAACTATCTTTTACCATTACTACCATTAAAGGTGGAAAAAGTGCCGTTTTAACTGTAAGATGTAATGACACCCTCCTGGTAACCAAGCAACTCTAGAGAGTAAAGAATAATCATTGACTGCAGCATTTGAAACATCGAGATCCATCATGAAGAGCCAGCTGTGTGCATAAACACTTGATCTTAGAGACTTTGGACCATTTTGCTGTCTGGAGTTTTATTTCTACAGCCTGATTAAGGAGGTTAAAGCAGGGGGAAAGAAAATGTGTCTTCTTTGGCTGAACATCTCACAGATGAGGCATCTTGTGACAGGCCTGTATATACTGAAAGCACCCGCATGTAAACAGTTTCCTTCACCATTTCATATCCCACAGCTCTCCTTTGCGAATCTAATCTTTTTTTTTCTCCATAGTTACATCATCTGTCATCTGTTCATATTTTCAGCTTCAGCTTATTTGTTTTTCATTTTGTTATATCTCATATAACAAAATCAATTGCTGCAATGTCTGGATTCACCCAGCTGAGGAAGCCGTTGCATAACTCATCTTTGTGCCTGGGACCACTGGCGTGTACTTTTTGTTCCCGCACTGAGCACTGTTAACATCTCTGTGACCCAGTTAACAGGATAACATGCATGCATACATGTTTTGTCTGAGTTTCGCATGTGTGTCAACTGTGGCAGCAGCCCGCCACTAACCAGCATGGGAGCGCATTACCATCCAAACTCCTATCGTCTGCTTGCTGGCCATTAAGAACTGTTTTTTATGAGCACACACAGAAGCTACAGGAGATTACCTTTGGGCTTTGTCTCCTGTCTCTTTTTCAAGGGCAGAAGCCGGGTTTGACTGATGTCCAGGCTGAGTTGGACAGGATGACTCGCAAGCAAGACTCCATGGTTTCAGCTAACAACATACCGCAGACAGAGAACGAAGCGTGAAGACAACGGCTGCATCGTCCTCTGCGTTAATACTCTGGACATATATATGTACATGTGAGCATAAAAAGAAAAAAAAAAATGACCAAATTCCCAACGCCTTTATCAGTCAGCACACAGTGGCTTCACAGAATGATTTACAGATGCTTTCAGATGTTTTAGAGATGGGAAGAGAGATAAAAGACATGGAGGTGTTAATGAGATGGGAAGCAATGAAGGCCTGTCTTCATTTCGGTCTTCTCTTCCACTGTAAGTGTTGTTTTCTGAGGGATGTCAGTTTATGGAAATGTGTGCACACTCTCTGGCAGTCAGCCTGATGCACTGGACTGCTGGCCCCCCCCCCCCCGGTTTCTGGGGTAAAACGCTCCTCATGGATTTCAAGAGTGGTTACATACTGGTCCTGTAGCCTCTGCTTCAGCTCAGCTTATGGAAGGAATTTGGTTGTGATTGGAAAGGTATTTAAACGTTTAAATATTGGGATAATACTGATGTATTTATACAAAGGTCCTCCTTTTTATTTTATTTTGTGCACCATCTCTTGGTTTAAGGAAACATTTACCTGTATCACGTAACATGTTAAAAAGCCACTGACATCATGACACTAATATGACATGTCCAGATAGCTGATAGCATATCATTTGCCCTTGTCATCTTGAAGGATTATGTAAATAAGTACAGAAAAAAATCAAAACAATATTCAGGTTAACTTGATTTTGTATGAAACGCATAACTGTCCAAATTGTGAAAACAACTTCTTTACTAAATGAGACTGGTTGGGATTTGACAGGCTTAGAGGCTGCATCTGAATTGCTTCTTTAGCTACAGGTGTGTATATTTAGGGAAGAGGTTGGGCAGCATCTTTCCTACTATAACTCCTAAGTGCCTCGCACAGGTTAGCTGTTTGTGTCATAGTAGAGGTGCTTGTCTACACTAGAGGAAATGCACTGTAGCACCACCGCTTAAAAGGTTTTTGTTCACTTCTTGTCATCCAAATAATTTATTTTATTTTACATTATTGTTGATGTACAACAAGCCTGTGGTCTGTTTTTTCAGAAATAAGATTTCTGTGGCCTAGTTGAAAGGGTTTAATGGATTGAATGCCTTCATAGAAACTGTACTGGCTGCTGATGTCAAGAAGAAGAAAAAATATGATGGACCTTTTTTTGTCCCCTAGACCTACTGTGGTTGAAACCACTCATTTGCAGCCAAAATACACAAAAGTCTTTGCTGTGGTTTGAACAAAATAAGTAATTATATCCCTCAGTGTTTGACAGCACTTTTCTCCTTCAGTTTCATGTTTTTATCAACACTGTACTTCGCATGTCAGTTAAAACATTCCCAGTTTCTACATGAAGTAGCAGTAGAAACATCCCAGTAGAGGAAACCTGTTTGTCCAGTCGGGTCTTTTTGTTGCTTTTGTGCCCATTTAAAATGACAACCTTTGCCTTCAATGTACAGCTTACAGTTTGTCACTCTAGGCACCCTGCCTTCACGGGAATGCTCCTAATTTGTGTCTTTAAGGGGTTGCTTGATTGTCTTATGTCATTTCTGTTATGTTTTAATCACAACAGTAATACTGTACCATATCAAATAATCTGTTATATTTCTAGCTTGACACCATAATCGAGATAAATTAAATGTACACTCTCAATGTTAACTCCATATGAAAGGCCCTACTTAATCCTATGGATGCATTGTAGAGTGGCTTTTACAGAACTGATGGCAAGTGTGAAGAGAGCAGCTCTTTGCTATTTAAACAATAGCAAAAAGGAAAAATAAACAGGTGTGAATTGGAACACTGAACCAAAGATGCATATTAGTCACTATTTTCTACATTTGTATTTTTTAGTCTTCCATAAGATTAACCAGTGGCCATTTTCTTTGTCCTACTCTTGCATGGAGTCCTTGCATTCCACACATCAGACCTGCCTTTAAACTGTAATGACACCCTATAAACTTCTAGAAATGGTTTAATCTTCTCGGCTATGTCTGGAGTTTCAGCAGGATGGAAAAATACAATGACGGAAACTTGTTGCAGTAACTTAATGTTAACATTTATAAACTGGTATAGAAATGCATTGCCAGCAGGGTTTAAATTCACATTTGAAATAACTTTCTGTAAGGGAAAAACAAGAAGACCTTATTGGTGTACAGTATGCTTTATGCATTGTCACAATGATGCTACTTAACTGTTATGTACTTTGATCAAAATGAAGCTCTTACTGTTTTATTTTATCTTTTGTGACTGGGTGGAATGTGCACCTGAAGGTCTGTGAAGTGGATGAAGCACAATTTCTAAGCAACTACAAGCAGTAATGCCACATGTTGAAGCAAGCACTTTTCCTTGGACACTCAGTTCCTTTTTGCTACAGTTAAAGATACAGATTTTTCTTTTTTTTTCATTTGCCTTGCCTTTTTAGAACATGTATTAATGGAAAGGAATATAAGAATCTATTTGCATAAGCCACTGATGTTATGGAAGATACCCCTGGTGATTAACTATGGAATAACTTGTTTCTGTTGGGGACATTGTACATGAAAGTAATCGCTTTTCCTCTGGAAGTTTTGGGACATCTTGAAATAGGTGTAAAAAATAATCTCCAGGGTTTTTTTCTCCCCCCCTATTTGCCCATGAGTTGCCCCCTTTGTGTTTACATTCAAACGAAACATCTCTTTGTTATGAAGTTATGGTTTTGCTTTTCTATACTTTGTTTAAAATGGTTTTAAATGTCCCTCTTTGATTTGTGTTGGATGATATATTGCCGACACTTGTTGAATTTGGCATTTATCTGAGTGGAACGGAGTGCTCATGCTGCTTGGTGTATGCACTCACTCATTTTAGAGATTTGACGTTGCTCCCTGTATTGATAACTTTGTACTCAAATATTAATTGAAAGCAACTGCCTCTTCACACTTTAACTGAAATGCCTTCAACCACTATTGACAGTCTACATCTATATGAGACTTCAAGCTTCTGCTTCTGGTCCTTTTGTATTCAGGATATCAAGACATTTTAAGCACAGGGCTGGCTGTTTTTTTGTGTCCTGGATTAATTCAGAAATTTGATTGTATGTCTTTAACACAGTTCTGTAGCCTCAAAGCTGCCATGTGGATTCAAGCTTCTTATGCCGACAAAGATAAGGAAAATGTTTCAGACCCCTGGCTTCAATAAAACCAAGAATCCAAACTTTGTAGATCTTTTTTTTTTTTCCATGTTTGCTTTTTATTAAAATGTTTTTTGTTCACCAAAACTGGCCATCCTACTACTTTGAATAAGAAGTAGGGGGCTGTCTCCTATTCATCAGCTTGTAGCTCCAGTTTAATTGGATATAAGCAAAACACTGATCTTAGATTGTAGTTAGAATCACTTTTTTTTTTTAAGGGGAATTGCTTGATTTAAGTACTTATTGTGTTCAGTTATGTTAGTGCCCGGTGCTTATGAGTGCCATAAGTCCTCATGCTGAAATTTAAACATTTGCACTGCATTTTTTTTTTTAGGTGAGGCAATATTGGGGTAAAACTTTGTGGTGAATTACAACTCTGTCTTAAGTAAAAAGCCTCAATGGCATCTAGAAATGAATGAAAGTGGGCATTTGACCCATACAGCATCCCCTCACGTCAGCCATCACCTTGACAACCTTTAATACCACTAATGGCCACAAGAGGGCAGTCATGGACCAGGAAGAACAGTTAAGTTCACTGACAAACTAAACCCTGAATTTGTTAAATTGAAGGTATCTTTTCAGGCTACATTTGTATTTAGAACTTAGTGGAATAGCTGAATGAAAGGCATTTGAAATATTTCCCCGATTACCGTTGCTGCTGTAGCTTTTTTAAGTATTGCGTAAAACATGCATAAAATGGAGAACAGCAACAGAATTGACAACAAACTAAAACAAGAAAAACATTCAAATATATTTTGTTTGTCAAATAGCGTTTTATCATCTAATGGGTGGCAAAATATAGCTGAAGCAAGCTACATTAACAGATGAAAACAAAAAGAAGACCCAGAAAAATGCAGCTGAGCGCGGTTCTGTCGGCGTGGTTCCGGCTGGATTCGTTTTACAGGCTGTTTGGGAATAAAACGGGCGCAGAGCCTGCTCAAGAATGTGCAGTTTTTAAAGGGGCGGGGACAAGCCTGCTTTCCATCCACACACACAGGAAAGCGGCGGCCACAGGCAGCCTCACTGTACGCTGCTGTAATTAAGTTTACAATAGCGGACAACAAGGACTTCTCTGGACTCTTCCAGGCTGCAATAGGTGAATGGTTTTCCTGTCGTATAGACGAGTCGCACAGCTCGACAGGCGTTTGTTTTTCTGTGGCCTAAATAACCAAGAATCGTAAATGAAAGGCAAAGAGTCACGGGGAATCGAACAAGTGACCCGTCGAACATACGGCAATCATAAGAGGCTCCCTGGAAGAGAGGCGTAACACCAGAGACCAGCCTTATTTTCAAGCTGGTCATGTTTGAGAGCATCTCCCGCTGCCGTTTCACCGCGGGGCGGCTATGAAAAGTGGACTGCCTGGTTTGTTTTCTCCTCCACTTCAGAGCCTGCAGGAAACAAAGTGTGCTTTCCGTCACATAACCTGCGCCTTTAAGGTAAATTCTGGCGCGTTGTCAGGGTGCGTTTTTATGCTGTAATACTTGGTAGTGAAACAGTCCAGCTTCTCCCGCAATCATGAGAACCACCGAGGAGACGGAGGGCTTTGACGGCGAGGCCTCCAACACTTCCATGATCTCCGGGGCCAGCAGTCCCTATCAGCCCACCACGGAGCCCGTCCATTCCCGGAACGTTTTGGGAGGAATGAGGTGCGACTTGGAGTACCTCAGGTCGTACTTTGGGATTTTAAAGGTGGTGGAAGTGGTAAGTTTGAGCGCACACTATTGCAACGTTGAAAGACACGCAGCTGTGATAAAGTAGATAAAGTAATGCAAACTATGACGCAGAGTTTGGGTTAAAAAAGACATGCAGATAATCAACAACATGGACTAAATGTCTCTGTCTCCAGGGAAAACGTTACAAAAGCTGTAATGCTTTTAGGTATTAGCTTATTTATTATTCATATGTAATAAGCCCAAAGATGAAAGTGTCCTATCATGAAGATTAAGAGGTGAGGGCATCAGTTCTCTCACACCTTCTTTTGGAAGCATCCACTTAACTGACTTCAACAAATTGGGGTCATAACTCATGTTCTATTTTGTCCTGGTCATGCTTTCTGGTGTAGGTTATTGTGATATTAGCTAGTTTTCCTTTGGATAATATTTTTTCACAAGTATGAACCTCTTTACCATTCCAGTCCTCAGATATGCTTATTTAGTTGGTACATCTGCTAAAGCAGCTGGTGGTACCTATTTGTTAAGGCCATGAAGCTGTTTCTGGAAAATGCATTGCTTCTTTTGTAAATGACTATATGCCTACCAGATGTCTCAGCTGGGATAAGAGGGAACAACAAGGCAAAATAAAGACTCCCAAAGATCTGATAACTCACCAGAGGAGGAAATATCTATTAAGCTTCAGTTCTCTTCTTCTGGTGCCAGATAAACTTAACACAGGCCTACACACTCATGCACATGAAGTGGTGTGGATCCACAACAGGAAACATGGAGTAGTAATTACCTCCGTTTGTGTTTATGGATAAGGCAAGCAACCTAGAACAAAAAAAAATGTTGCTTTAGCCTACTGTGCTCCCCTTTAAAACTTGCTTTACTCTAGAAAGAGTTTTTTTACAGGCTGTTGCAGCTGATTGCTTGCTCAGCCAGGCACAGTCTGCCTGAGTTGCTGCACACACCTGTGATGTTTACCTATGTGCATGTGGGAAGGAAGGATAAGGAAGCCATCTGTCATCAGTGGGAGAAGTTTGGAGCAGCCTGTTACTATAATTTATACTCCCAGCCATTATCTTTGCACCAAATGCTAAAATATTGTCTTGGGCCTCAATGGCAAAACAAATGATAGCTTTATTTCCTGTTTATGAATGTGATTAGAAATTATATTCATGTAATCCATCTGTGTCAGCTTGATGGTGCTTGACTTCATTGTTTTAATGTAATTACCCAGACATGCCTATTGAATTTATAATGGTATGATTCTCCTACAGCGTCATGTGATGTGGGCACACAAGTAGAACAGGGTCACATTTACAGTAGTTTATTCTTGTGTCACACCAGGAGTAGTAATTCAACACTGAAACTGAATGTCACTAAATAAACATGCATCTCTGACCAATTTCAAGTGTTGTCTTGCCAAAGCAACAGCACACAAAGCAGAACAAAACAAACTGAAGGGATTTATTTGATAGAATATATAATCCTTGGAATGCGTAAACAAAGCATTGCTATTGTCATTACCATGGAGACATTCTGCTCAGTATCAATATATTTAATACCCAGTTAACCCTGGTTTTAAACTACCACCAACTTCCAAATACAGATTTCTCTTCCTGGAATTTTCTAAATATTTCCAAGTAAAAACAGTTAAAAGTGATGACCGTGGTAGAGCTCAATAAATAGATTGAAGAGTAAGCATGATCTTATATCCTATTGCTAATCTTTTGTTTATACTGTCTCCTTCATGTCAATGGTTTGTTCTGCTCTGATAGTGATTTTCCAGTTGAAATAGTCATATTTCTTCTCTGCTGACAAGGAGAGGACCAATGAAAGTCATCCAAGCTTACGCTCAGTATCTCAGAGGAGACTACAAGGCTTCCTGCCAGACTCTAATAGCTCCAAGGGCTTCCATTTTTACTGCTCTGTCCTCTCATTATTTCAGTATGTGCCAACCAAGGCAGTGTGATGACAATGTAGAACTAGTAGATAACAAACCAGAGCTGACGGCATGGGATGTGCTCTAAAAGTACCAAATGTACCACATTTTCTGCATAAACATTCACTCGTGGCTTTCTTTCAGTCATTTATGTTGTAGGGTTAATGAAAAGTCGTGCTGGAGCTGGAACGGTGGTTGTCATGTGTTGTTAATCAGTAATCTTGCAGATTTCAGTTTTATAACTAATGATTGCAGTTAGTGGAAATGGACTGATCCAATACATGCTGCATTCTTCACCGAGCCTTTTTACATAAAGTCCTGTTTTATGAAGTCCATGTTAAAACATTTGAGATGATGTCAGATTTGCAGATAATTACTGAAAGTGTGTGTGTGGTTTAATGCTTCTCCATCTGATCATCTTTCATGGAAAACTTACCACAGACTTTTTTTTAAAAACAAATATTATATTGTGTCTACACACAGGCTTTGTTTGCACAAGTTGTTTCAGGTCACTTTGACATTTATGGTGACCCATGGTTACAAAAAAATCCTGCATTACCCAAAATAGACCAAAGTGCCACCTTGGATTATAAAGTTCTATCTGTGTTCTGGACAATTTTGATAAATAACAAAAACAGTATGAGGAATGAGTCAGTTTCTTTCTTTCTTTCTCTCTTTCTTTCTCTCTTTTTTTCTTTCTTTCTTTCTTTCTCTCTCTCTCTCTCTCTTTCTTTCTTTCTTTCTTTCTTTCTTTCTTTCTTTCTTTCTTTCTTTCTTTCATTGAAGGGATGAGTTTCAAGAAAAATACACGTTTGATTTCTTATTCCTTTCCAAACTTAAAACATGTGTTTCAAGTGTATTTACACTTACAACAAACTTAAATTCAGTTCACTGATGGATTTATGTAGTAAATCAGTTCCAGTCATATATTGCAGCAGCTCATTATAACAATAGGAATATTTGATGTCCTTATTTATTTAGAATTTTGGGGCTGTGATGGTCTTTATTTGAAAGTTGCTTGACAGGAAAGAGGTCAAACTGAGACTTGACCCCAGGCCACCTTAGTCAATGAACTTCAGCCTCTGCATGACGCACTACTAGTTGAGGTACTTTTATGAGAGATTTTAAGTTTGATGTCCTTAAAATGACCTTTTTTTTTAGTTAAAAGAAATAAAAACTCGATGACTGAAAGGAATATTACAGGCTGCTACTTACATTTGCAGGCTAATGCTTGGTTTGTAGTTCTTCGTTTAGTCAATGCCAGGCTTCTGAACAATCCTTCACTACGGTTATATAAGCCATCATGAGCATTTATTAATGTGTGACAGTGTGTCTGCAGAGTCTGCAGTAAGTTCTCAAAGCACTCCCTGGTGAAGGGTTTTCTATGCTTCAAACACACAAATGAAAACTCCAGTGTGGGATGTAACACATGTTCAGGGAGTGCTTACAAGTACTGAACTACTTTTTTTTTTTTTTTTTTTACTTTTATTCAAATTTATGGCTGCATACAAGAGAATGAAAATGTCAGAGGCGATGATGTGTGCAACAGACAGCGAGTGAGCTTATATACAGACTGGAAAAGCTTTGAAATGAGAAAATGGCATAAAGCTGCACTTACCATTGTGGACAAACCAGCATTTTTGTCTCAGAGAGGCATATTTGAGCAAAGCAGTATTTGTTGCAATTCAAGCAGACCACACACGGAGCTGTGTAACTCTGTTAGATTTCTGGCTAGTTGATGTAAGGCTACATAGTTACTGCAAAGAGCATATGGGTGCAACTTTTGCCTCTGTGCCCATCTTTTGTTTAAGCCTCAATTTAGTAAACTTTTACCTGGCAAGCATAATAGGTGATGTTCAATTTAAACTCATCCAAATGATTCAAATTCTTTAAAAGACTGGCGTGAATAAATCCCTGAAAACATGATGTTTAATGTTAATATTGCTCAGCAGGGGATTTTTATTTTAGCTTCTTTGCTATTTTTTCGTGCTGCTGAACAGTGTGGAAATGAACGTAATATAGAAGCAGGCTGATCGATTTGTTTGAACCATTGATTTATTCACAAGTATAATCTTATAACACCAAGGTAGACGTGACTTTGTTGATTTCTTTCTCCTGTTATCAGCAGCTGCTGATGTTGTTTAGCTTTGGTTTAGTTTGGCTTGAAAGTTTATCAGACTTATTATGAGAATGAAGATTAGAAACAAAGATGAGGAAAGGGGAAGAGCAGACTTGTCCATTTTTACGGTTATTCTGGTCCATTCGGAGCGGTGTGAATGTGCATTCAGACTTTGGTCCGCTTGAAAACTGGTCCTCTTGCAAGGTCCTCCCCTTTGGTTTTGTCCCTCCTGCAAGTTAACACCACAAATAAACTCTGGTCCAGGGGATCAAAGAAAGTAGGTGAGGTATGACGAGATGTACCACAGCATGTCGGATATCTCGCTGCCTCTCCTGCTTCTCATACTGGCCAGATTCTTGAGAAGACTGTATTGGAATTTAACACCAAAGTTAAAACAGAAACCTCTTAAGACTGCATGAATTTGTTGTTGCTGTATTGTTTACTTGTGGTGATCTGGACATTTTTGGCTGTGGTCAAGCAATGAGATGGATTTTGTTCTTGGTCAGCACCTGTTTCAGAGAATACCAAACCTCAACCAACATGGTCGAAGTTGTTTGCTCCATGCCAGCAAACCAGAAACAACAAAGGTGCAAAGATTTTCATATTCTTCTTCTTTTCGTAATAATTATTATTATAGTTATCAGTATTAGTCGTAGTTGTTGTGGCAGCAGTAGTTTGGATTGAGAAGATTCACTTTGTGTGAATTTAAAAGCAACTAATCCAGGGAAGCTCAGGGACAGTTTTCTATGTACTGTGTGTAAGATCTGGTAATTAACAAGCCACTGTTTAAAATCTGTTCCATTGCAAACTTTGACTTGCTTTTTGGGCTTATACTGTATATATGGGTGCGTTCATACCAGGATAGTCTGTGAGACTCGGTCCAATTGGGGACTTGGCTCAGTTGGTGGGTGAGTGTGATCAACTGGACCAAGATCGCGTTCACGCTACACTTTAGCCAAACGAGCCAGTCTCATTGCCTGAGCTGCCACTTCTTCCAAGCATGTCATGTATTTTTATATATCGACGTAGTTTTTTGTTTTCATTTTAACTTTACTGGTGTACTGTGCGGGCATATCCCAGAGTCTCCATTTCACAGCTAATTACTTAAAAAACTGCTTTATTTCTGTGGGTACTTACCAGGAACTTGGATGTTTTATTCTTGTTCCTCTCCGTGTTTGTCCATGAACCGTTTCTAAAGAAGTCCTACACGTGTGTTTGTTTTGGTAGCATTTACCAACAATGCCCAACATTTATAATATAAACCATATTATTAACCCACAATGCCATGCTGGACCAAATGCAGTGTGGCAGTTGTAGTCCACTTCCTGCGTTTGGTTCGCTTCAATTGTACCACGACCTGTGTTTGGTCGGACCGCTGTTTGGTCTTAATCAGAGTCCGTTTGCGCATCCACAATACCTCCAAAAAAGCAGACTTTCCAAGCAAATGGACCCTGATTTGAATCAAAAAGGCTGGTGGGAATGTGCCAATAATAAAATAAACCAAGTATAATGCTTTAAAATGCACACATTGTAATCAGTGGGACAACAAAATTTTAGTGTCTTAACTTTTTTTAGTTTATGAATATGTGTAGCACTTTGGAAACACTTTATCTGTAAAATGTGCTTTATAAATTAAGTGGATTGGATTGGATTGGAAGGCACTGACTGTTTATAAAGGATTTCTTTAATCTTGGAACTGTCCCTTCACTTGCACTGGATGGATATTTTCAACATTTTGTCTTGTCAGGTGAAAATGGAATAAGATTTTATGAGGATGATATCAGAGGTTGAGCTGAAAGTTAGCATGTTGGGTCCCAGCATACACACACCAGTCTTGGCTGCATTATCACATATCACAAAAAAGATTATCGATAAGAAAAAATCTGTATCGATATTTATCAAAAAAAAAAAAAAAAAGCCATTATCAAAAGCTATTTTAGGTGCAGCCCTGGCCATTTAAGCTTTTGCTGAATGACCTACTCATAATAAAGATCACGCAAATGCCGTTTTCAGACTTGCATTGTGAAACATGAGCGGTAAAGTCCATCCGCTCTTTAAACAGACTCATCTTTTCAAACATGTCGCTTCCTTGCGGTCTTATCGTGTCCTGGTGCTTTCATACATCACAAAATGTTGCAGAAAAGTCAGCACAGCCCTCCCGCTCTCCCTTCAACTCCGTCCAGAACATTTTCTTGTGCTTTTAGCTAAAATGACATGCCGCAACATTTCTGCTCTTGTGACATGTAGACCAGCATGTCCGCTACATCTCTGAGGTAAAAGAATGGTACGCATGTCTGAATGCAGCATTATGAAGGACAAAGTTTGCAATATTACCGCTTTCTAGTGGAAGTCTGAAAGGAGCATAACACTGAATTCCAATTCAGCCTTTGCCTGGGTCTGTTTGTGATTGGTTTGGTGGAAGAAGTGACTGTAGTATCATGCTACCTGATAGGCTACAGCGGAAAACTGTGCTTCTATATTGAACTTTTATTGACCCTCTTTTTTTTTATATTGAAAAAACCTCTTATCGATCCATATATATTGATATTGAATTATCGTCCAGCCCTAGTATCACATAAACAAAACCTATTATCTCAAATTAACTGTGGTCTCAGCTTGACATGATTTTACATTTTCTTGAAAAAAGTTTACACAAAATACATAAATAGTTGTACATTTTCTTTTTGTTTTTTCTTTAAAAATAACAGGAGAGGAGAGTTAAGTGCTAAAGAACTTACTGTGTCAGGCTGGAACATTAAAATGCATCAGTATACTGACTTTCAGAGTAACACAGCCAGTTATTCGTTAGATGAAAGCATTGCTCCTGACCCCACACGGATCAGAAGCTACCCCCAGCAGGCTGTAATCTGAGCGAGGTGTGTCTGTCCTGACGGCAGGTTTGTCTCTGTGTCTTTGCGGTGTTCGCCTCTTGTCCCTCTACAGCCCAATGGCAATTTGAAACCTTGTTAGGCCTCACAAAAATCCCATCAAACTGGCTTTGTTTCCCTGCAAGCTTTCTCCCTTTATGATGAAACAGAGCTCATGCAAAACTATAACACCCCACCCCCCCTTTTTTGTTTTAAGGAAAGAAATATAGCTCTAACAACATTATGGTAAAGATGTTTTTCTGGGGATGTTGTGAAATTAAGTTACCAGATGCTTCCAAATGTCAGCACACACTTCCTCCACAGAGAGAAGTGCCACATGCTTCATTCTCATGTGGTTGAAGTGTTACTTATTCAGAGCTGGAAGCAACTTATAAAAGCAAAGATCTTCCGAAGGCATGCATGCTGTTTGTGTATGCAAAAACACACTTAACTGACCTAATGGGTACAAATGTAACAAACAAATTCAGGTTACATTTTTCCACCTCATAGATGACTGTAGGTTGCTGCTGAGGCACATTTGACATTTTGGGTACATTTTTTTGCTTGAGTTTCTATAGAAGAGGAGCATATAATGTTGCATAGCCTCCATAGTGAGGCCTCTTTTCTCCCTCTTGAATTCACTATCCACAACAGATGGTGCATAAGAAGGGGATCAGAGCCCAACATGCCTTTAAAGGCAGCTAATAGTGTGTAAAATCCCAAAGATTAGAATGTGTCTGCATGAAGGTGAGGCATGAAAAAGAAGGTAGATGTGCATGACTGTGCATGTATGCACGCGCCAGGAACAGGTTGCATTGGGCTGAAGGTTGACATAAAATCATTACTTACAAGATTATCCAGCAAGGCGCTTGTGATCCCCCACCTCCTCTATGACTGCCAAACACCTGCTACACAGGGACCTTGTGGAAGCAATATGCTTTCCTCTAGAGACATGACATCATCAAACAGCCCTCTCCTTCTCTTTGGGTGTAACCCTTTTAGTTCTGTTGCAGTCACAGACGGACTGCTGTCCAAGTACACCATCTATTGAGGTCGAACAGCTGTGCTATGAAACCTTTGTCCTGATGATAGCTGGATTAGGAGGTTTGCTTTCTCTTCTTTTTTTTTCTTTTTTTTTTTTACAGTGTCACTCTTAGTGGAGCTGCTGGACATACTGACTTGTTGTATTTTCATCTGCAACCAAAGATTTGGATGAATGGACAGTAGTCTGTTATAAAAAAAAAGAGTATTTCTCCACTCAGGCTGAACTAGTGCCAACCACAAGACAATACCTCATTTGTTAGAAACAGAGCACACCCTGCTCATTAAAACAGATTGAAGGGTTGTCTTTTGAGCGACTGAGAGCAGAGGGAGAGGAGGAGGGGTCTTTTGTTTGGGTTTATTCAGCAGTGTCAAGCAATGAGATGAAAGCGGCTCAGCATGAGAAGGATATGTTTATTAAGTTTGACTAATGAATGAAAGTATAAGGCTTATAGAAAACAGGGATGCACGATATAATCGGCATATATCGGTATCGGCCTTAAAACTATCAGACATCGGCCTCCCCACCGATATTTAAACAATCAGGCCACTGTTTCTTAAGTCTAAAAAAAACAAAAACTTCTTCTTCAAAAATTTTTTTTTACAGACTTTAAAACTTCTAAAGACAGTTTTTTAGGATGTTCTGTGTGGACAGTTTATACATGGTCATTTGTGTAAATAACCAAATATCCCCTGTTTTGGGTTTTTTGTTTGTTTGTTTGTTTTTTTTTCCTCGTCTCAGAGAGAAGAAAATCCACGTGGTTCTAGGATATAATGCACATATCCTATTAGTTTTGTTTGAACAACTGTCATTAAGTTTGACTTGTTATACATAACACCAGTTGAGGTATTTTTCTAATTTTGCACAAGGAATGAACATTACATAATTTA
Source organism: Atherinomorus stipes (assembly GCA_023101725.1). Taxonomy (NCBI): domain Eukaryota; kingdom Metazoa; phylum Chordata; class Actinopteri; order Atheriniformes; family Atherinidae; genus Atherinomorus; species Atherinomorus stipes. The sequence continues at coordinate 995,542 of JALJCO010003962.1, read as the reverse complement.
TTTTTCAACTTTAATATCAGTATCGATATCCGTTATCGGCCACATGAGTTTTAAAATATCGGCATATCGGATATCGGCCAAAATTCCAATATTGTGCATCCCTAATAGAACATAGTGATGTGCTGATATATTATAATTGGATGATGCTTGGGTTGTTGAAGGGTGAGAATCTCATAATTCTTTTTTTTTTTTCTCATAATTCAAGGCTCCAATGCAATTATGAAACGGTCAGGGATGCATCTTTTATTTCTTTCACTTATTGTTTTTCCTCTGTGGGTGACTACTTACTACTTTCAAAGGAAATAGTTTATTATAGTCCATAATTATGTCAAATATCTTTTTAAAGGAAAAAGAGGAGACGTGGCGAGTGTTTCACTTTGTCCTTTCCAAGCTGGAATCAAGCTTAGACAACACTTGCTTGTTGATCTTCTGTTAGGAAGCAACTACAGCTGGGTTTTTTTCATCCTTCTCTGTCTGAAAGCATGTTACATGATGGCTCATATTTGTGTTGTTGTACAAATTTCAGTTAAACCTTACACAAACCAAAGTGCTTTGATGAAATTGCTCCTTACTTTGTCCACAAGCCAAATGCTAGTTCAGAGTAGAGCTGCACAATATTGGAAAAAAACTGTCAGTCAGTCATTCATTTTCTGTACCGCTTATCCTACAATATATATATATATATATATATATATATATATATATATATATATATATTTGTGTGTGTATTTATATTTATATAGATACACTGTATATATATATATTCGATATGGAAAAAAAGGAGTTTTCAGCAGATGACTTGAATAACACTTTAAGTTATGCTGCTATTTCACTGACAATTATCCTGCAGTGATCTTACATCTTTGTGATTGCTGTGATTGGTTTTTGTCTTTGAGTTATTCTTATCTTTTACTGCTTGCGTTTATTGTGCTAGGACCTGAGTACATGTTTCGTTTATGAATTGCATTTTACCATGAAAGGTTTTTTCTTTGCCAAACTGATTACAAACAACGGTGATTGGTGGATTGCTGTGCTGTGACAGCTACCCTCTAAGTTAGATGAGAACAAGTTAAGTCAGTTTACCGCTTACATTGCAGGACCTGTGATGTGACTTTTTTTTTTTTTTTTTTTTTTGTTATACTTGTATGATCCCCGAGGGGAAATTAGGGCTCTGCATTTTACCCATCTCTGTACGGTAGTACCAGAGAGCAGTGGGCTGCTACTGAAAGCGCCCGGGGAGCAGTTGAGGGGGTTAAGGACCTTGTTCAGGGGTCCAAAGTGGTTCACCTAGGAGTTTTATTTACCTATTGCGCACATTGCAATGACAATGCTCAAACGATATATTGTGCAGTCCTTATTCAGAGTTTCAGACAGAACTCCACCTAAGGGCTAAAGAAAATTTACAAATGTTCAATCTTTAGAAGTGTTACCTGTAAAAGTACATCCACTGACATAGTTTTTTAATTTAACTCCAAAGTTTTCAGTGAGTTGTCAAAAACTGAACCAAAAAAAGGTTTTATTTTTCCCCTGTTCAAAGATGGACCTTTTTTGTTATTTATAACCAGTCTGTATTGTTTCATTAAGTGACTGTGAAAGTCATTGTTCTCACTACACCTGCTATAAACGGAGCCTACTTTGCATACACAGGCACACAGACAGAAAAAAAAAGAAAAAACAAAAGAACAATAGCTGACAGTTTTCACTACATCTATTTTAATAGCTCCTTGATCGCAGCTTTGCATACAGATCAGATATGCAAAGGTTACGTTTTATAGAAACAAAACACTTGCAAAAAAATAAAATAAAATAAAAAAGCTGAGCAGTGCTTTTGACATTGGGCAATGTAAGAGGTAGAGAGAAGAGGGAAATGACAGCAATAGGTCACATTTTAGTTTTCTGTTGAACACCTGGCACACAGCCCAGCCTCTGACGATTCTGCTTGTATTTTGCTTAGAGATGCACAATGTTATCAGCCTGATATTGATATCAACTGATACTGTATAATTCATCAACAGGCGCTGCTTGGTGACAAATACCTTAATTATCTCGACTAAAGCCATAACACGTATTTGCAATATCACCTCACTGGTATTCTCCCCCTATCCTCAGAGAAAATATGTGATGTGTCAACAAAAACATTTTGTTCCATCTCTTAATCTTCCCTGTTTGGGCTATGATTACATACCACTTGCTCTTTTTATGTCTGCACAGCACAAGATTTTGTTCATGTGAAATTAAACAAACGCATTGCATGAAACTTCTTGGATACCTTGGTATAATTTGTTCAGTCAAAACTGGGCCTTAAATCTTGCATGGGCTTTTGTGAACTGATATGACTTATGCTGATTGAGGTCAGTGGTATCCTCTTGGCATCCTCCAGGTTTTGGAGTGCTCAAAGCTGATTGGTAATCTGTGTGTGTGTTTTTTGGGAAGATGTCACATTGACCTTTGTGCTTCAGAGAAGTTTAACTAAAGAGAAGTATGTATTATGATTTTTTTCTAAAAACAAGAAGTAAAAACTAGACGAGTGTTGGAACCTTGTTTACATAATCCAAAAAAAGTGAACGAAGTTAAATTTAGCAGACATTATCTGAAACTAGAGTACGCTGCAAACAGAGAAAAAGTCCAACATGTTGAGGGTTAGACTGATATGAGTGATCACTTATAGAAAGGTCTGACTTGAATAATGGGCTCCAGTCCTGGATAATGTATGTCATTTGCTCATGTTGACCTACTTTATTAGCCAAGAGAGATGATTCACTAATCAAGCTGATTATGTAACTTTTCTGGAAAACGCTGTACTACTCGGTAGACCCAATATGTCCTACTTTTCACACTCAAACCTCTTCTATCTTGCCATTCTCCCTCTCATTCCAGGTGCTGTCACTCATTGGATTCATCTGCATTGAGACCATCATGATGTGCTCTCCCTGTGGAGGGGTCTACTTTTTTGAGTTTGTCAGCTGCAGTGCCTTTGTGGTGACAGGAGTTCTCCTCCTGATCTTCAGTCTCAACCTCCACACCAAGGTTCCTCAGATCAACTGGAACCTCACGGTATGTTCAAAGAGTTTTACAGTCATATGGTAAAAACAAGTAAACCTTTCAAAACTAAGATTTTCTGCATTTACGCATAATGAATAATTTTGCTCCCCACCAGGTTTTTACATCGTTGTGAAGGAATTTTGGCCCATTCTTCCTTACTACATTACTTGACATCATTGAAGTTTGTAGGCCTTCTGAACAATTGTCTTCACTGTATTCACTGTATTTAAGATTTAGGTCTAGACATTCACTGGACTGTTGCTTCTTTTAGTTTTTGGCTGCTCTGTTGTGTAATTCAGTGGATCTGTGGCTGCAAAACAAGATTTGAAAAGATTTATCTGCTATGAAGAGATAAATGTCACCAAAGTGCTTTTACTCATCAGAATGCTTGTGTACTGTGAATAAATCAACATTTAGATGTTTTAAGTGAGCAGAACAGGTACATTTAAGAGGCATATTAGTCAATTAGCATCTTTATCAACACTCACAACCTCAGCGTAGCTTTACCTTCTTGGCATAGACTGAACTACAACTCTGCCTAAACCTCATTTAAAAATATTGTGTTGTTGTCTTGTATTTACTATAATGGTAAAGCTGAACTCAAAACCATTAGGTGGGTCTGGAACTGGTTTCAGGATGTGCATTGTCAGCTGTAAGCTGGTGGGTGTTCTCCAGCAGATACTGGCGGGCTTCCTGTACTTGCCTACACGCCTCTACATCAACGTGAGCTTGTTTGTGTGCACATCTGTATTTTTTTACAGGCAAGAGTAGCAAAAAATGTCTCCAACCATATTTCCATGGGCCACACAGCTCACAGTAAGCATCACAGCAAAGCAGTGGATTTTTAGCCAGAAGTCTGAATCCAGCCACAGCGATCAGATTACTGTATGGTTTTTACTCCGTACAGGATTGCACCTCAAACATGAAGGGAAGGTGGGCCTCTGGCTTCTACTTTTGGCAGCACAACACCAAATGAAAGCTTTTTATACTCTTGGAAAAGCCAGAGTCAATTAAAGAATGCTGATTTAGGAACTTTTACTGGATATTTATGACCAATACAGTAGCGCATATAATATGAAATCCTTCTGTTTATTTTCAACTGAGCCATCTTGCTCATTTTCTTCTCATCACCATTGTCCCACAGTTCTGATTAGTACATTGGATTCCATTAAAAACCATTTCCATATTAGAATGCGTAATTTATGCATTGTGTATTGAATGTAAAACCCAACTACAAGGTGAAATGTTGCTGAGCCGTTGTTTTTCCCGCTTGATTAGATTGAAATATTTTTTTATGGACAAACTTTCATACATTATAAAACATTTAAATGAAGACAAAGGGCTCTTTTTCATGACGCAGAACCGTCCTGTCCCTGCTCTATTTCTATTCATTGGCAACCTGTAGGTGCTGCTTTCCATATCCCGTAGCTTATGCTCTCACTCCAAACTGTACCTTACAAGCTAACAATGCTTGCTTGCGCTCCACAATATTGCCCCAACGTCATGCTGTGTGTGTCTATCAAGTTCAAAGCTGCTCCAGTCATGCTGGGCCCCTGGGAATTTCACCACGTGTACGCATTTCAGAGTGTTAACCAACAGTTAACCCTTCCCCTGACTTCCTCTCTTACCCATCTGCAGACTCTGGACTGACAGTAACCCAGCATGCAGGGAGTTGTTGAGGAAGAAAGGTTTTTAATCACACATTTATGTGCTATATGATCCCATTGCCTGTATTTCACCCTCTGTGATGACTTTGGCAAGGCAGAGCAGGAAACATGGGCCTTGAACCCATTCCTCCTCCACCACGAGGAAATGAATTCAATCCTGGTAACTATAAGTTCCCAAGTGGCTTTACAAAAGGTTTGGTTTGGCTTTTTTCTACGTTGAACCAGTTGCTGTGTTATTTTCATTATTCACAGTTAGATTTAGTGTCTGCCACAGTGAGGGATTCTGGGACAGAAATAAAGGAACATTAAGGTCATAAACATACAGTCTAGTTCAGTTCAACCTAAAGACTTAAATAAGCAGCTTTCCTATTCTTAAAGGGACAGTCTGGAACAGTTCCTGACATCTAGTGGTCAAACTAGAGATAAAAACCATCCTAAATGTCAAGCATCTACTATCAACAGTTGTATCTGTATGGGTTGGCTAAGTAACCTATAGAAGAGAAAAAAACAAGCATCATTAATGACACTCTAAATACATTTTTCATCATTAATTTCCATCTGGGAAAAGTTGCACCAGTTTTTATTATTGTTTTCTGCCTCCTTCGGTACTGAATGTACATTTCCTCTGTTTTTTTTTTATGAAGCCAAATTATGCCTCAATACCTGTTCTTCCTTTACAAATAATAATGATCTTCCCCTACTTAAATGCTGGTCCTAAAACCGCTTATATAATTGCAGATTTCTTTATTTATAAACCCTCTGAATCTAATTTCAATCTATGGGTCGATAAAATTTACACAGTTAGTTTATTCTAAGGTTATAAGAACATCATTTCTTTCTAATAGATCTTTGTTGTTACCACACACTTAAAAGATATATGTAAAGTCCTTAAATGGGCCTCAAAAAAAGGAATGAGAAATTGCTACAGTCAGACAAACATCAGGTGAATAAAAGTTAAGCTCTGAAGTAATTTGTAGTGTTCTCTGTAGTTTGTAGTCCATACAACCTTTTAATACATTATGTTGTTTTACAGTGTTTCGATGGCAGCAAAGAGGACACCACAATTTTCCATGTGATGGACCATCAGTACTGTGATAGCAGTAATGATGAACTTATGGAATTAAAGGAATACAGTATGACATCTTTACTCTCCACACTGTTGACCAGAAGTCCTCTCTTTACCAATGAGTTAGTGTGGGCTGAAACCATTATATGTAATAACTGAATGTAATTTGCTGTATATCTGAACATTTACGTATTCAAGGTTAAACCGGTCTCTTCTGATGTACAGTATAGGCAGCCTTCAGATTTTTAGCTTTCAAATGCTTGCCAATCAAAACAAAGTTTAATATAAGGTGATTTTTATATAAGCTAATAAATGATGCCTATAAAAAGCATTATACAAAAGGTTAATCTATTTTTAAAGTTGTCTCAAAATTCCAAAGGTGTCCTCTTTTTCTACATTTTTTATTTCACTTCATGTGGTATGGATATTCTCAAAGTAGATACAAAAAGGTAGTTGTTCATCATTTACTCATAATCAATCCTAAAACATATTGATGCATTACATACATATATGTGCACATTATTTCTGTTAAAGGTTGTTTCTGTTGTTTCCTCACAGCTGAGTGTTGTGGTTATTATCAGCTTCAGTCATTAATCTATCATCAGCCCAGACCAGAGACCACTTTTGTCATGTTGTATTTATTTTATCCTCAAGTGAAATTCAATATCCTTCTTGGTTTGGACAGTTTGAGTTTACCACCCAAGCAGGCAAATGACACTAAATACTTGCCTGCTTTCTTTGTCTCTCAGAGAACCTGGCATAGATGTAGAAGTCAGAGAAAATGTTTTATGCCTGTGTGAAGCTTGGCCCTCTGTGGCTTGCTGCAACAAAATAGATTTCACTGTGAATATTGTGCCGCAGCCCTAAGGGTTTCCATAGTTACACTTCAATGAGTATTTCCACTTTCAAAGTTGAGAGCACAGTAGAAACATAAAATAACATACAGCAACAGAGAGTTGCTAACGAGCACTGTAAAAGCAAAATCCCCCTTATTTCTGCACAAGCAAGAAGTATGCACTCAAAATAGTTACTGAGGCTGATTTTGCAAAGGAGATGCCAACGGTGGCTTATGTGGGTGTTGCATCTTGTATGTACACTCTCATCTCATGAAAAAAGGTCCATGTGACACGAGCGTGTGTACAGGAGGCTCTGTGAGGACGTCGACAATAACGGATTTGTTGTGACTTAACAGACTGGTCCACAAACTTGGTCTGTAGTTAACATACATTAAGTCTCCCTCTGTTATTTCAGTGTGGAACATCTCCTTAATGCAGCTACTATAATACAAATAACTACATGTCCTGCATTTGTCTGCAATAACCAGACCGATAGTCAGGCTGTGGGTCTATGTTTATTTGTATCACCCTGCCCTGATTGATGTTTAATTGATGATAAGTAAACATCTAACTGACTAAATATCACCCTCCATTTCATTTGGGAGATATTTTTGACTTGTTTGAACTAAAATATTTTTTCACTCCTTTTGCATGTTGTTTTGTTGCATATAAGTAAATTAACTGTCAGTATCTTTCACTTTTTTTTCAAATGTATTTCTGGTTCAAACTTGAATTTTGATCTCTGAAGTTCCAGAAATTGAACGGTTTTAAAAGCAGAGCCACTTATTGCTGTAAACTTCAGGAGTTTGGAAGAGGAAGAATGATTTGTTGTAATAAGCCAGCATGCCAGTGGTTTGGTTCAGCATGTGCTTGTGTTATTTAAGGTTTATGCTGGCCTGCTTGAAATGTGATTTGTGGGAGAAAGTAAAGCAGAGAGGCTGAGGGTCGTCTGAATCCACGGTGGAGCTGAACCGAGCGAATTCTGAGAATCATGAAGCCGTGCTGAAACTGTGCTAATGAAAAAAGGACACTGGAAGGTTAATTTATAGAAGACAGTTTCCTGTTTAACCAGTTGGGCAAGAGAGATGGGAGTGGACGTGCATTGTGAACAATGTTTGTTGTGGGTTGATACTCATCCTGAGACTGTGAGATGAGCTTGGTCAAAGGTTACTACCATAACTCTGGTGTTGATCGACTGTGCCAGTTAGCATGTAGCGATATGGTTCCATATTGATTACTGATTAAACCGCTGAACTGGTGGAATATTGTCAGACTTTCTATGTCCTGCTGAGTTGTGTGCTTCATTTGTTCTTCTGCATGCATGCACTTGTGTGTAACTGTGTCTCAGTGTTTGTGACTTCCCCATTGTGTGTGGGCTGTGTGTCATATGAGAGACCATGTCTGCAATGATTACAATCATGCATCTGATCACGAGGGCCGTGCTGGGCAGTTCACTGTTAACCCTTTCCCCACTGTCAAAAAGGAGAGTAAAACATGAGAGGGGAGTGTCTCTGTCACTCCCCGTCTCATGCACAAAAAGGTGGGGGATGGAGTTTGTGTGTAGAGAGGGTGTATGTGTGTTTGTATGTAATATGAGGTGCTCCGTGACTTCAAGTGCGTACTGTTTTGGCCTCCATTCCCCCTATGGTTTTATAGTGAAGCGCCAGGATGCAGGCTGGCTGCTCCAAAGAGTGGAAACAAACTCTTTGTTATTTCAGTAAGGAGCAACATCATCCAGGATTTGTTTCTGAGGCGGATAGGAGTTTGAATTGTGTCAAAAGGTCACAAATGTTTTTAAATGTGAGGAGATCTGCAGCAGCAGTATCAGCAGCCATTCTTACAGCTCTATCATAGCTGTAAGGATGCTATAAGCTGTAGCTCTATTGTAGCAGCTAAAAACACACCTTTTTGTCTTGCTTTTGCTTAGTTTTATCTTTTTATCCGTTTTTGTGTTTGCAGTTTAAAGCACTTTCTGATTTTTATCTTGAAAGAAACCATATAAATAAGAATGTACTTACTTGAGTCCATTTAAATGAAAGAATACTCAAACGTCCTCACTTTCATACTTTTAATGATGTGCTTTGTAGTTACAAACGTCATGTACTGGATGAAAAATGTGTGTTGAAAATTGTTGGAGCACAAAACACAGGAGGCAGCTGTCGCAACAGCATTACTACTGGATTTAGTTCAACCAGTTTAGGAGAAGATATTTTGCATATGTATTGAGAGAGAGAGAGATTGTTATCCTTACCCAGGCTTGTCTAAGTGGTTTATTGAAGAAATTAAAAGGTGCTGCAAAGGCAAGATAACTGGAGTGATAAAAACTACAAAAGGCAAGAAACCAAAACTCAGAAGCAACTAATGATAATCAGGAAAGCAAGGGGAGACAATGGAGGAAACAATGACGAGGACCTGGCAAAGAACAACATCAACTATCCTGATGGAGCTTATGACAGTCTTGACCTGACCTTAAAAATGGATAACACCAGAGTTAAACATGAAGTCCAAATCAAATAGCGATCAACACACCACACTGGGTGCATTAAAGTAACCAAAAATGTTTTACAAACCCTGAATTTCAAAGCCTCAGAGTTTTAATTCTCCCAGCTGGATGGTGATTGGTTGTGTGCTCCCCTTATTTAACCAATAGGAACAGGGGGGACAGTGGGGGTCTGCTGCTGAGACTAGAGAGCCAAAAAGGATTCATAGTACATATATTCACAAATATGGGGAATGCAACTCTAGTGTGAAAATAAAAAGTAATAAACGCGTCTTTCAAAACTGAAGCCTCTTTAGAATCGACCAGTTTTCAATGTATCCACGTGTAAAACCAACACTTGACCAGTGGTTGTGTACTAAAGTATGATTTTCCTCTTATTTTTCTGTTACCTGCTTTGTCCAGTAAACCATTACTGCTGCCCCTGAGCATCTATGTCTTGTTACATGTTTTTGCTTCCTCCTGCAGGACCTGGTTAACACCGCTGCCAGCACCTTGTTCTTCTTCTTGTCATCTCTCGTACTGGCCTGCATCAACCATAACACTGGAGCTGAAATAGCAGCAGTGGTGAGTAGTCAAAACCAACCAGCCATCTTCGTGTCTCTTTTTGCTCTCCTGTTGCATTGCTAAAAACAAAACATTCGTTTATTTTTTCTAGTTTATGCATACAGATTTGTTTATTGCAGCAGCTTTTAAAAACATCACCCTTTAAAAATGACCACTGTTACAATCCAGGAACTGAGTATTCATGCGACATTTAGTCTCTGTTTGCCATTCAAATTCAGACATTGTTGTGCTTCCTGTTTCCACATGTGTGCAGATCTTTGGCTTCCTGGTGACAGGTGTGTACGGCTTAAACACCTTCCTGGCGGTACGAAGGTGGCGCCGTGGCAGCGGCTGTCAGGGGGCAGCTCAGACCAGCGAATACATTCGAGCACGCACAGCATCTCGTGGAGAAATGGAGGCACGGCCAGAGCTAGTATGAGAGCTGGCAGACAATCAGACAGACTTAGAGAAAGTCACACTACAGGCAGCTGACTGAGGTGGACACGACTCAGAACAGGCTTGTGCTTTTGACTTCTGCAGCTCTGCCACCTAATCAAGCTTCATTCCACAGGCAGAGATGAGCTCCACGGGTTTGTTTAGCAGTCTTCAAGGCTGTTTGCGGTGAAAGGATGAGTCCGAATTGAGGGTGTGCTTTGTAAATTCTTTTTAAACCAGTGTGAAGGACGACTTCTATGAAGAGCCACAAAAGGAAAAAAAAAGAAGACTGACTGTACTTCAGCTCTGGTTCTGGAGTCTGTGTTGACTTGTTTGAAAGTTTGCCTTTCACTATGAATGAAGCTTAGTTTGAATAGAAGGTCAACTATTGTACAGTTTGCTTATGCCGGTGTCTGTGAAGTCTGTGGTAATGAATGTGATCGTGGACACGCAACTTGCAGTAACCTGCAGCACAACACAAATCCCATCACTTTATCGTTTTGCAACCTTCGCATCCTGCCTGTGAAAAAGGCCGATGATAGATTTCTTCTAAGTTTTAAACATGTTAACGTGACATGTAAGTTTTCTGTTTGTTTAACCTGACCTCAAGCCACTATTTAAACATTAGCTGTCAGCAGTCATGCAGTAACATTACAGGGTCATTCCTAACTGCAAAACAGATGGGCAATGTAACAATGTGAGGTCAGAATATTTTATGCACACCCAATGAGTTTGATTTGATACAAAAAAAATGCCAGTAATTAACTCCATCTGTTTGGGCTCAGGTGGGGCACAAGCAGTCCAAAATATTATATTTTCCAAAGTCAGAGCTTGATTGTCCAGTTTCAAAGTTTGGTAAAAGCCTCGTAGTTCCTGGAATTCTGGTTCACTTGTTTGATCCCAATGACATAAAGCAAAGATGGCCAAATAATGCTGCTCAACATAAACACTAAATTCATACAGGTGTGAAAGGTCTGACCAAAAACTATTTGTCTGAGTCCATTTAAATGAGAAAACACTAAAATTCCCCTAAATCAGCGTTACAGAACTTTTCCATATATGTTTGATATACAAATAACTATTTTCTAAGTGAAGAAATAGCAATGTTGATATTTTTTTCTTTTCTTTTTTGTTGGAGCTAAATCTTTTCCCCTGGACATATCATGTAATAAGAGCTCATGAGTTCTGGGGTTGTGGCTGGTGATGAAGCCACGCAGTACAGAGTCAGCAAACCTCCAGCTTTTCTTTAGCTGAACAAACCACGTTTGAGCAGAGTGGATTCTGGTTTGGAGTCCAGTCCACAGTGCTCCACTTTTCCAGAAACAATAATTCTACAAGCAGCTTGAGGGGCTCCAAGTTGTCATTTTTGGTTTTGGCTGTTATTCTGCTGTTCACAGTGGTTGCCTAAGCTCATATATTGGACTTTTAACCTTAACACCCTCATGTACTGTATGTGATTCTACATCAGCTCCCTTTAATGACTAACATAACTTCTTCAATTCCACTTAAGGGCCTCCCCTGAAATCTTTTAAGCCCTTTGAGGAGGCTTTCTTCTCTCTCTGAAAACCTCAGTTCAAAATATTATGACTTTAAAATATCTCTTTTGAAATAAGTGTTTTTTAAAATCAACACCATAAGCTGTGTGTCAGTATATCAAGCAGCAATAACATAATTGGTACCTTGTTGCCTTTGCACATATCCCAGATTTCAAATAAGATATTAAAGTTACAACACATGACTAGGGATGTAACGATGACTGGTAAAATGGTTAACCGTAACAAAATTCCCAACCATTAGTAATACCGCTTCAAATTTGAATTGTCGCTAAAATCGTGATTGATTACTGTACTTTGAAAAACTCCTAGTGATGCTGCTCATTGGCTGGAAAAGCAACAGCAGTTGCAGTTTGGAATGTTTAATTTATGAAAGCATGGCAGAAGCTAACAAAGGCGCCCACATGGACAGTTGTCTTAAATTTTTCCCCCTTTACAAAGGGCAAGGAAGACATTTAGACCAATTTTGGATATTTTTAAAGATGCTGGGGGCTATTTCTATAATATCGCGATTAAAATGATAACCGCGATCATTTTGGTCACAGTAACCATGATATTACATTTTCATATCGTTACATCCCTACACATGACTGAGATTCATCTTAAAAAAACATTTACAGTGTGTATAGTAGCTGAAACTTTGGCCTACATACTTTAACTCAGGTATTGACATTTTTTCCCCCTCTTTGATTCATAAAAAACATCTGAAATGAAATCACAGGATGCCTCGACCTGAATGCTGTTATTTCCTAATGCCTTCTTAATTATCAGTCACGGCAGGGCTGTGGTAGAAAATGAAAAAGAAAATGTAATGAGAGAAAGTGGAGATAGTGAGCTGAGAATGTGGCCCAGTTGGCATTTCACTTAGTTTAGTTGAACTAAAATGTTTGGACGTGTGTCGACAGTGTATACATTACACAGCTTATATATTTTAGTCTCTCTATCATTCCGTATTGCAGATGTTTTATGGCTGAAACAAAGAGTTCAGAACAGATTTATCATTCCTTTGATATTTTATCTACTTGTTCAGGAAGATAAATTTGGAGAATCAATGGAATCTTTATCATTAAGGATAAAGAAAGAAACTTCATTCCTGATGTTTTACATTGTTCTGATGCATTGAGTCTATACTTAACACCTCATATCTCAGGAGGCTTTGGGGAATTTTTTCTGCTTGCATGGTCTAAAAACGACTCTTTGGCCCCACCTCCTGGTCTTTATCTAAAATGCTTTTCTTTTGCTTAAAAGCACAACTAAATAACTTCAGTTGTGTGAATAAAGGAAGGACCAGAGAAGTGTTTGACTGTTAGTTAAAATAAAAATTGAATGCTCTACGGCTTCATAAGTAGCCTCAAAATGCTTGATTAATCAGGCATTTCTCATGTTTTATTTAACTTAAAATGTTTGCTATTTCTCTCGGGTTTGTGGACTGAAGCAGTTGTATAAACAGACAATCACATTTCTATTTATGTTTGTATCTTTCATTAATTTTTGAGTGATGGTATAAATATTTGTACAGCAACAAATTCATACAAGTGCATAATGCTTTTTAGTTAGAAATAACTATATTTGTGGAAAAACTACCAAGTTGCAACTCATCTCTGTACAACCTTGTCCTACAATATGTATAAAGAGTTTGTATTTATGAGATAAAGCAAACAAAACAAAAAGAAAGGTCGTGCTAGTTTACAGGTTGTGCACCTCAATTTGATTTTGACTCCTTGTGCTTTTGGTAATGATGCCACCACTGTGTAAAGCATGGCGCCATGCTCAGTTGACTTTTTTGTATTGACACTATTCAAAGTACCTTCACATGAGTTTTGAGTGATGGATTAAATAAAGTGACACTATTGAAAATAACTTTTTATTGAAACATTTTTACAAAAAAAGGCCAAAAACATTAGAAAGAAAGTTCACAGACAACAGTTTTATGTATTGAATGGCGCTTCTCAGGGTAAATAAATCACCTTAACGTCGCCAAAATAATGTATTTTAGCTTGTGAAAAGTTCAATTTTTTTATTTGTTGTTGTTTTATTCATGTTTTGCATTGCAGATCTGACAACATAAAGCTGTTTATGTAATGTTCAAACCAGGTTATAAATGACGATGCATGTAACAGAACATCCAAACCCTCTTGAATATTTCCACCTATAAATGCACTAGTTGCTGAGAATGGCTGAAATTCATCATTCCAAATTATGTCAACTAACTCCAATACTCAGTGCTGCTGTGACAATCATGTAATGCAGTGTGTAACATATTTACAGTCACTGAGGCGCTCTAGTGCAACAGTAGTGGCAGCAGATGAACAAGAGGATCAAACGTGTAGAAAGGGTGTGTTCACCAAAAACAAAACAAAATCACATTTATTAACATGGCTTAGATTTAGATTGTCCTCACACGATTTCTGACAGAATTAGCATCAGTATATTGCTGATGCAGAAGTACATACAGAAAACTGCAACACAAGCACGGAGGATTTCTCCAGTTTTAGCTCAACTGAAAAAAAAACGTCTGTTGCGCAAAGACTAAGAACTCCTAAACATAATGTGTCCACACAAGAGGAAGCATGGCACCAAACTGGAAAGGTAGAATTTAACAGACAATAAGCAAACATTATTCTCAACCTATTAAAAAGAATAAACATTGTTTGACACAGGTTGTAACCAGCCAACCAATTTCCTCTTCAATACATAGAAATACTGCAACTGTTTGAGTGTCCGCATGTTTTTGTTTTTTTAAGCACATTTTTGTTTAGTAGAACTTAATTATCAGTATATTGTAGATATTTATTCATTAAGCCATTAATTTAGTGTTCTAATTGGCCAAAACAGTCACAATAAATCCCCCAAATCTATATTAGTCAGTATTTCAGATTTAAACACAATAACCCTTCAGATTAACCAAACATCTTCTAACAACTGAAACAAGACGGTTTCACAGCTTCACAATAGTATCAGATCATTTGGTAAAAATCATTATAGTATCATTTCATTAGCCTAGAAGTACTGTAGAAGTGGATTAGACCCAGGATAAGAGATGAAGAAGAAAAGTGTTGCATAATAAAAAAGACAGTAAAAGTTAAGATCAGAAAGAGAAGACCAACATCAGTTTAAACTGTTGAGGCACGATGAATGTCAGAACTGTAACAGGCCAAACATGCTCCTCTCATGTCTTTATCTCTGCAGCCACAGATGAAAACATGTCGCTGATGTGACCTTGTTGTGATTTAAGCCATACACAGTTTTAATGTCGCATTACTGAATGATGAAACACTTCTGCAGGTCTTTGCAGATGGCAGCTCAGCAGTGGCCAGTTTTCCCACAAAGGTTCAGATGAAACACGTCTGCTGGTGAGGATCCCTGTGGTTTCAGTCTGAGTCGGAGTCTGAAAAGTCTTCTGCAGAGCAAAAAAAGTAGAAACAGATCAAGTGTTTCCTCTAGGTTTGCGCTCTCTGTGAAACAGTTACATAAACAAGTGAAACTTTGACATGGCCACAATTCATTGCAAGAGAACAAAGGGGCAAAACATGGCACATATGAAACTTTGATCTTTCAAAAAGTACGTAGTAAAAACAAAGCAGAGGAAATTAAACAGATTTTTTAATCTAGCTTTGTAGGATCAGGCTTTGATATAATTAACATTCTGAAGATGTGGAGTGGAAGACATTTGAGAAGTGCAGGTGTTTGCACTCCATGAGGAAGAACTTCATGTTAAAAATGTAAAAAATGAAGCTATTTTAATCAATAATTGAACAAAGTATCCTGTATCATTAATTGCATGTACTGTATAGCATTAATAATGAACATATAGCCTAAAAGTTCACTAATGAGCACCTAGTTTAACAAAAATGCAGCTTATTATTTAACAATAATAACTTCTTTCAAGCAGTTTCTCACTAGTTTTCAACCATTTCCAACAAACTTAGATACTGATGGGTGAGCTGCTTGGGGGCCATGAAGGTCTTCAGTAGTCTTAAAGACTTTAAAAACACTATATTATTTAAGATAGTATTGTACTGTTATTGTAATGGCATGTTGAAGGAAGTATATTGCCTCTTTACTTCCTCTTTAGTTACTTGCTATCAAAGGAATTTGGAATTAAATCCACTTGTTGTCTTTACAAATCTTTACAAATTACCAAAGAAAAAACCTGAATTGCATTTTTTAAATATCTTGTTTGGTTTGTTGAACAAATTTTCACACAGATGAGCAATGAAGATCTTTTCTAATCTTTTCCAATGAGCCACAATCCTGATCCTTTTCGTTTGCAGACAGCTAAACCATCACTAAGAGCCAGTTTCATTATTTCTGTTGGACACATTATTTAGCCTTCAAATATTATATTGCAGAATATTGTTTATCCTGATTTGTGCATGTGTGTTTGTGAGACAAAAACAAGAACGGTTTTTACCACAGATAGACAAATGTTGCATCATTTTGTCAAATATGCATGAATTAAGAATTAAGTGCCATTTTAAATTGGTTTCCAAAACAAACTGAGCAACATCATCAAATACATGCCCATGAAATTATCTGTATCCTAGTAACATGAACACTGTAAATTACAAATATTTTTACAGTTAATCAAAAATAATAGAAATGCAGTTATAAAACTATTTCAGCATGTAATGTTGGTTTTTAAGGTGAATGAATGAATGAATTAATGTCACTATACAGTTAAACTGCCGTGATCCTCCTTCGTAAATAACTTACACAGTATTGTGTTATTGTTATCATCACATTGCTGCATTTTTTGTACGGTTACCTTGAGGGCCTGAAGGTTCCTCATTGGACTCTCCTCCCTGTTTTAGGAAAGTGGCCAGCTCATTAAATATTAGATAAAAATCTAAAGCAAACACAATGGTGGCAATAAACCCGAATATCTGTGGAAAGAGAGACATTGGATGAGAATGTAGTGAAGAACTGTTGCAGAAATAACTGGTGAAGCTGTTCACTGTGAGCCAAGTGTTTTCCATGTACTTAACAACACATATACTTATGGTTGTGTTGACTATCATGTGACAGTTTCAAAGTTAACTTTACCCCAGCAGCCTTAGAGGAACCGTCCGCGTATTTGGACACTGCCATTATGGAGATGATGAAAAAGATAATGGAGGCAGTCACACATCTCATGAAGTCCTTTGAAATTAGAGACATAATCAATTGTGTTTAGCTGTTTTTTTGTTGTTTTTTTGATTGTCATATATAAGAACATGCTACAGTAAATTTGACAGAAAAACTTCTCACCGTAAGAGGCCAACAGAAGCCTTTAAATCGCTCATTGAATTTGGTGGAGTAGGCAAACAACAAGAAGAGAGCAGCCAGAAACTCCAGCAGGGGAACGGTCACAAAAGCTGCTGCTAAAGATGCCGCGAAACACACAAACGATATGAAAGAAAGACCCTAAAAAGAAAGGTGAAATAAAAAAAGCATGTTTACTGAATGTCTGATCAATGTTTAGACTAAAACCTGTCTTGCATTCATGTGATCTGTGACATTGTTGGCTTGAACTCAGAGGCACATTTACATTTGTAACACAAACGATCAAAGCAAATTTATCTTCCATCTTCTTCTCCCCTCAAGATAATGTTACACTGCCTCACTGTAAGTCCGCAGGCCTACTTCCTATGGGGAGATACAGCTGTTCATGTTTATTCACATAATTTTGTGCAATGAACACACACACAAACACACTTGTGCAAACACCCAGCAACCCAAAACTGTAATAATGAAAGATGTGCAGTTAATCACAACGCAAGTAGATTGAGTGTGTTTTCTCTGAAGCCTTCCATTAGAGGAGGCGGACGCAGCACTTTAGAGCAAATGAAAACAAGTCCAGACGCTGTAATCTCACACAACCCCGTCCATCTTGTCTTTGTCTTAGTCTGTTATCGTTTGCTGGCCTGAGGGGAACAACTCCCTCTGAATGAACCCAAACTGCTGCAGCTGCTCTTCGGTACGAATGTTGCTACTGAGCAGCAATCTGAAGTTGAGCTGTAACACACAGAAGATAAATCACTAAAGCTTTTCTCTGAAGCTCTGATTGCATTCTCTCACAAAGTCTTTTTCACTGGAGAGACTAAAGGAATCTCTACATTAACTGTCTTAATGAATTATATCAACAAATAAA
Source organism: Atherinomorus stipes (assembly GCA_023101725.1). NCBI lineage: Eukaryota > Metazoa > Chordata > Actinopteri > Atheriniformes > Atherinidae > Atherinomorus > Atherinomorus stipes. The sequence goes on along the minus strand of JALJCO010003962.1, from coordinate 977,767 downwards.
TAGACTATTCATTCATTTCCAATATCTGCTTCGCTGCGTTCAGGCAAAGTAGGGCAAACCCTGGACAGATCACAAGTTATAACAGGCCAGAGACAAGACAACCATTCACACTCACACACTCCTGAAGCTAATTCAGAATCACAAATTGACCTGATGTGCATGTTTTTGGACAGTAGGAGGAAGCTGGAGTACCCACATAAACATGCAAACAAGAGGCAAACTCCAAAGAGAAAAGCCCAGTGGAAATGCAAACCAAGAAGTGTTTGTTGCGAGGCAACAGTGCTAACCACCACAACACTGCTTCATTTACTCAGAATATAACATGAGAATTGTAATGTCATCAAATGTCCTCTTCTCTCGCAGCAGTCTTCAAAAAGTCAGTTATAGCCAAGCGTGTGGAACACTGACTCAGAGATGCAGATTTTTTTATTTCCTGCTCAATTAATTAATCAACAAGTTTCTGAGTGATGAAGATTTGTCTTGAATTGCTTGGATCATGTGTTCAGTCACATAAACAGATATTAAATGTTGGGAAAGAGAATGAAGCAAATGTTTTAAACCTTGAAGTTAGATACAAATTATATTATGCGTTGGAAATCCCAACAATCCTCAGTCTTTCACATCACTTAGCAAAGAGGCGACATACTTTATACGCATTTACCACTCAATGTTCTTTTTTGAAAACAAAATGCTGTTTTTTTTACAGTAATAAAATGCCTGTTATTTTACATTAGTTATCAGATCTGCTGCTGGCTGAGAATCATGATGAGAAATGCATGGTGGTCTGACTCACTGTGTGTAATAATGTGAGCTCAGCAGGATATGAGGCTGACTAATGCTCCTACGAACAGCAGTCCTGGGTTCTGTTTTCTTTTTGGCCTCGAGTCTAACAGGGAAACTGGGGGCTGATATAATACTGCCTGTAAGCTTTCAGTTGTAACAACATAACTAAAGTGTGACAGTTCATTCTGACAAGAATAACTTCTCAGCAAATACAAAGAAGTCCCTCTCATGTACAGTATACATGGCAATTTTCATTACTTTCAAATCTCACTCCCCCAAGTTTATTCAGTTTACATGTGCAGTTGTGGAGCTGGTATTGACTGGATTTCAGTATGTTTTTACAGTTGATATTGCATAAAATAAATGGCAATTTAAACAAAGTCACATATGGGGTGCAAAAGTTTACATAATCTCCCATTAAAGAAAAGGCTAAATTTGCAATAGTAATTAACAAGAAACTAAAAAAGTAATGGGCGATAATGAAAATAAAAATCTACTAAATCATAATTTAGTCAAATAAAACATTGATTTTGAATTGTGATTAGATTTTTTTTTTAAAGCAAACAAACAAAACTGTCCCAGACGAATTAAAGCACCTTGCTCGTGAACAGTGGACCAAAACACCTGTCAGCAGGTGCAGAAGTCTGATTGGACGTTACAGAAAACACTTGATTGCAGTGATTGTCTCAAAGTGTTGCTCAATAAAATTTTACTTCAGTAGCCATCATGCTTGTTTTATTTTTTATTTGTTTGTTTTTAATATTTCTGTTGAACCACAATTCAAAATCAATGTCATGATTTTCATAAAAGATATATTTATTATTACTTTTGTCAATTTCAACTTATTTGACTGACAGCTGTTTTTTTCTCCCTGTCTTTAATGGGAGGGTATCTAAACTTTAAACACCCCATCATGAGGACCAAAGAAGCACCTTGATTTTAAACTCGTCCATTTCTAAATAAATCCTTAAATCTTGAATGTATGTTTTCAGTAGCTTTATCTTTTTTTAAATTATTCTTTAGTAAGAGGTGGTCTTTGCACTACATTAGTCACCATATTTCACAGACGTCAACTTTTTATGCCTTGTCTATGACAGGTGTGTGCACTATAGGCCTACTTTAACTCACATGTTGGAAATTGGGGTAAGTGTAACACTGACAAAAAAATAGGTCATACTAACCCAAAGTCTTGCAAATAAAAAAAAACTTAATAATATTGTTTAAAAGATGTCAGAAAACAGTAATCCATTAATTTTCTTTAACTGCGTGTGCATATTAGCTGTTACTAGAACAAGAGGCAGCATGGCAAAATGTGTTTATTCAAATGATGTCTCCATACAAATAAACTGACAAATAAATTAATTGCAGCAACTATAGTTACAACCATCTAAACTTTAAAAAAGAAGTAATACACTTATTTTCCAAAAGTTATTTATTTATTTTTAAGTAGAAAAGGTGAATGCGACTGTGCTTCCTCTTCACCGTGGGAACCTTACTCATCATCTGCAGTAACTATCCTCACCAAGCTTATTGGTAATTAGAGGTTACTGGTAATTAGAGGAACTGAGCAGGTTACCAATTTCCCCCGGGATCCCCTATATGACAGGACACAGTAAGAGAGATTTGTCTTTCAAAGGAAGGGTTACAGAAGGACTTTAGCCAAAAGTATGAAGACCAGAGTCACACTGTAAAGCTGCACAAGAGGCTCATTGTGTGTGTGTGTGTGTACGTGTAATTGCAGGGGGATGTGGCACTCTGCATTCACACTCTGAGGATGAACCCTGGGCTACATGTTAGACTGATATCTCTGAGAGGAAGACGTCTGCTCCGTCACATGACACATGTGTGAGAGTTCATACAGCAGTCTCTGCAACAAGACCCTTCCTGCCTGTACGAACACATGATGCTGATGACCCCCACCCCTCCCATCTCCACCCCCCCCCCCCCCCCACCCCACAGCTCAGCAGATAACAGTTCCTGGTTTGTTGAAATCCACTTTAAACTATCAATAAAAACTGCTATAAACTTGAACATCTGCAGTCCGCCTTGTCTGTATCATCCTACAGCCTGCACGCTTCGCTTTTGCTTGCTTGGTTAGAAATTTATTTAATATTTCAAACCTTCAAAGTAGCTATAAACTCACCCTGCCCCCTGTATACGAGCTTTGAAATTTGTGCGCATTTAGCTAAAAGAGGATCCCGCACATTTGCTGGCATGAGCGCTCTGGTCATTTCTTACCACTTCACCAATGAGCAGCATTCCTTTCCTGGAGGTGGCGAACTCTTTGCTCGGAAGAAAAGACAGCAGGACAGTCTGACGCGGCCCGTTCGAGTTGGGAGCCTCGATGTCTCCCATTGTTGAAAGATTCACTCTCCTCAAACTCTTGATGGCCTGAAGTTCACGTAACGTAGCGGATCCAGGGCAAAGCAAAACAGCAAGAAGTGGGCTATGTCGGCTGTGTGGAGGCGTGAAGCTTCTCAGAGGTGGAAACGGAAACAATGACAGCGCGGAAGCGCAGCTCCAAAAAGGCGCAACATCTGCTCTCTCCAGATGTGAAATGTGATGCCCCCAGCTGCATGCAAAGCCACTCGGGGGGGATATCCAGCTCATGATGTCACAAGACAGGGAACATCTTGGATGATTTTTTTTTTTTTTCAGTTAGCCTACATTTAGTAACAATTTTAACTAAACACTAAAGTGGATTTAAAAGCAGAACTGCGCAGACGGTTCGAGCCTTCGCTCATTTCTTTGTAAATTGCTCCCACGGAGTCTGGCTTTGTTTTGATCTTATAAAATGCCTTTGAGCAACAGTTTATCAAGCTTTCTGGAGGTATTTTTAAAGTGTGTCATTGCTGGCTGCCTTTTCAGTCATGCCCAGTCCAATATAACGGATTATTTTCAGGGAATGTGTTTTTTTGTTTAAGCTATTTAACAATGATCAATGAATCAATCAAACACGATGCTGCAATAATAACGACGAACCAGAGCGCCGTTTACGCAAAAGAACCTCGACTATTTGATTTTGATATTGTATCTTAAGCTCTTTGTTCCTAGCTGTCTGTCCCAAAAACATGGTTTCCCCATTTCCCTATAGTTTCATATGAAAAATGTCAAAGATAACGCAGTTTGACAGTAAAAAGTATTTACAAACCAACTGATTCCCAACAAGCTCTAAGAAAAAAAGGTGGCATATCTCAGCATGTGTGTCCTTGAAATATTTGAAGAAACTGGGAGTCAAGGAAATCAGAACAATATGTATCAGATAAACAGTATCTGAAAGTGAAATCTATCAGAATTTTAAAAGACTTAAAAAGAACAGAATCCAGCAAAGACCTGACATTTAAACATTTACTGTTCACTGAAGTCTCACTAGAAATGGTCTTTATGGACGGCTGGATGTCAAGACGCTGTTGTTAAGAAAAGGAAACAGAGAGAAAAGGTTGAATTACACAATAGCTGGACTGAAAATCTGTGGCAACAGGTGTTATGGAGTGATAAATCCTCCCCAGAGCCCAGACCTTAACATGATTGAAGCAGAGTGGGATCATCTTGACAGAGAACAGAACAAAAGTCAGCCAACATTTATGGAGGAGCTTTGAAATGTCCTTCAAGACAGCTGAAGAACTATTCCTGAAGACTACATAAAAATGACAAGAAAGCTTATCTAAGGAGATTGAATGTGTTGAAGAATAAAGCTGCTTATAGCAGGTATTGACTTTCAAGCTTATTAGCAATGTACAAACTTTGTTTTTCCTCATGCATTTCTCAATAAAATATATTTGGACACTGTACCAAATCTTATTATGTAGAAAGCTTTCAAGAGCAGAAATATTCCTAATATTCATAACTGTTGCCTTATAATACACGATAGACACATATACAAATGGGATAATTGGTCTGAACATTGTTTTAGTTTAACTTTTGTCATCAACTTGATTCTGGACTTCATTTCTTGCTTTGTTAAATGTGATGTTCCTGAAGAGCGTGAAGCTGTCCACACACAGCAGCCCAGCAGAGATGAAACACACTATCTGTAAATACAAAGCAGATCTCAGAATAAATACATTGCAGCATATGACATTACATGTCAACACATGAATTCCTGCTGGTGGTTGAAAATTAAATCTATTTACATTATGGGGAAACATCTCTCTGTGGGGGGCAAAATCAAGTCCTTGTTACATTTTTAGAGTATAGATTGGGTTTAGGGTTAGTCTCCAGGAAATTAGTGTCTGAATGAAGCAGTTAATAAAATGTCAAGAGGAAGCAGGTCTGTATGTATCTATATATACAATGAGGAGCCAAATCCTAAAGGGGGCTTCATATCAGTGGGCCATAACAAAGGTGCAGAGATAAAAAGTAAAAATTCTCACCCCTCCAACCAGTGTGCCTGTGACAGGGTGTGAAGTCAAAACCATCAGACTCAAGACAGTCAGGTAAAATGCTGCAAACATTGAATTGAAAACATCCTGAAGAAATAGGAAAGAAACAAAAACAGGAAGAACTCAGAACGGGAACTTAAAATACTTTTCACTCACAAACTTAACACAAATTTAAACAGAAAACTGAATCCAGTGTTGTAAAGAAGCACTCACAATGAGAGGCCAAAAGGCAAAAGTCAGCTTCTTGTTGAGCTTCAAGAGGTATAGAAGCAGCAGAAGTGATGTGATCAGAAACTCCAGCACTGTGGCTGCTGTGTACTTTGGTGTGGATGCTGTGGCAAAACACACAAAAGCAACAAGCAGAGTCACCTAAAGCAGGGAAAAGAGAGAGAAAACATAAGCAAAACTTTTTGTTTTTGCCAAACTTCCAGCTGAGGCTGGACATCAGGTCCTCTGAGAAGCTCATCGTCTTCCATCATGCAACACATACATTTCAGCTCAAGACTCAAACTGAGTTCTTGCCTTTAGCATCTAAGATTCTTTCGTTAATGTTGCTCTGCTGCCTGCAGAAGTGTTAAAATGTATATCACTGTGAACTAAACTACATATACTTGTAAAGCCACCTCATTGCCACACATACCATCTCTCTTCCTCTTTTCACAAGCTGGTACAGTTTAAGCAGATCTAAGCTGTTTCAGATCTGCAGCAAAATGACAAATATTCCTTTAGAAGGAGATAAACATATCTCACCATCTCTGCAATTTTCACAGCTCCCCTCTTGGATTTGAGGAAAGTATGGTCCACGTCAAAGGCTGAAGTTTTGTTTTGATCCTCTGCCATGATGTGCGATTTCATTAGCAAAAGTCAGTTCTGTCAGTTTCCTGAAACATGCAACTTCCTTGAGCTAGAAAGGAAATGACTGTTCATGTAACATATTTTTACACTAGAAACAACTTGACACTTTAACCAATAAAAGCTATAAAGGCATGCAGCTAAAATATAAGTGCACTAACAATTCTCCTGCTGTCTGAGTTTGTGAGCAGCAATAAAAACTGAAGACTGACAGAGTTTATTCAAATTCTGTTGCAACTTGACTCCAAATCTGAGAGATTTGATGCAAAAGCAAGCCGACTGAGCTCCAGAAAAAAATACAAGAGCCATCTGCAAATCTCACTCTTTGTTCCACTTTCACTGGTTCACGTACACAGTAAAAAATAACTGTGCTCATGAACCACTCATATACTCCTGCATTGCTTCTAGAAAGGCAGTGAAGATACAAAGAGGTATAATTCACCTACACTACAGGAAAACTTACTCCAGGCCTGTAATCGGTCAAACTGCACTGAGAGTTAATAAACATATGAAGTAGACATCTGCCTCTGATAATAGTAACTCTGCAGCAGTAAAGTAATTTAGTGATGTACAGGAACAAGAAAGCAGTCAACAACAAATGAAAATTTATAGTTTCTAATACTAAATTCACAGGGAATTTGCAGATCAGACATTCTAAATGTGAATGAAGTTGTAATTAGAGTACTTTTTTCTTTGTGAATACTACTGACACATGTGGAGGACCTATTTAAAAATGTACCTTTGCCAGGAAGTCATGCTCATGACTACTGTCAAATAATGCCCAAGCTTATTGTGTTCACAAACAATTTGTGTGCACAGACTGACAGCGGTCAGTGGAGGTATGTGGTGGTTTTCTTTCTTTACTCTGGGTTTTTAAGCGCAGTGTATGAATTTTTGCCTTTCTAAATAGACTGAGATTTTCATGTCATGGTTTTTATTGTCAACTCTTGTTGGCCAGTTAGTTTTAACTTGAAGACTTTTTGTTAGCAGTTTTGTAACAGGTAGAGTCTTGAGCTGGTCCTAGCTTACTGTGCAGAAATCCCTACTACTGCATTGCTTTTTAGATGAGTTAAGAGCAGGATAGCCCTGCACACACAGACAGGATAGATAGGATGTAAATAACACCTTTTAAAAAAGAATATAGAGTTTAGGAAATGGGGAACTGGTTTATTACAAATAAAGCAAAATGCCAAGTTTTATCAGTGTTACTGTCTCTTCAGCATTATTGGCCATTTAACTTTGCACAGCTGTCACATTTGAGGGTTTTATGGCTTTCACATCTTCTTCATAAAATGTAAACAGTTTAGACAAATACTTCCACCCATGTACAAGTTAAAAGTGATTGGACGTTAAGAGACCATTACAACAACACATCACTGAAAGGATAGCGCTAACCTGTCTCGTCTTTGGTTCATCCCACCTCACATTCCTCCATTAGTGAGTGAAAAATCCGACACATGGGGATCTGCTGCGTGCAACCAGTTTTGTGTAACATAATTAGAGAGATCTCAATATTTGGCTGAGTGTTCTTAAACAAAGCTGCATCTAATCTGGAAGCTTGTGGCAGAATCATATTTCACTACCATTCTTGTTAAATTTGGAGCTCCCTTGAATGGCCAACTTTCTTGTCACAGATCAGTATCCCCCCATTTATGCTGTGCTAAAGGGAAGCCTTTCCAAAATACTGACATTCTGCAAACAGCTGTATAGGATTGCTGTTGCTGGAACTTCTGAATTCTGCATCAGTTCTCCTGTTATATTATCTACATTGGTAGGATAGAATATTAATAATCTACCAGTGGAAAAGAGACCTAACCTGGAGTATAAGGGAGGCGAGGCAAGTTTATTTGTATAGCAAATTACAACAATTCAAAGTGCTTTACATAAAACATTAAAAGCATTACAGCGGGGAGCAAAGGAAAAAGAGGCATAAAAAGTAAAAGAGTTAAAATCACTTAACAAAAAAAGGGCTGTGCAGAGTTGGACTCCTGAATAAAACTTTATTTACTGTAAATGCAACTGAGAACAGGTGGGACTTTAAACTGGATTTAAATAAACTAAGTGTTTCAGCTGATCTGAGGCTTTCTGGGCGTTTGTTCCAGACATGTGGAGCATAGAAGCTGAACGCTGCTTCTCCATGTCTGGTTCTGACTCCGGGAACTGATAAAAAGACTGGATCCAGATGATCTGGGGGGTCTGATGGGTTCATACTGGGCCAGGAGGTCACTGATGTATTAGGGTCCTCGACCATTTAGTGCTGATGGACCGGCAGTCCAGTCTAAACCCTTCAGAACTGGACTGATGTCATCAACTTTTCTGGTCTTAGTGAGAACTCTAACAGCAGAGTTCTGAATGAGCTGCAGCTGTCCAACTGATTTTTTAGGTTAACCAGCAAAGACATTGTTACAATAACCAAGCCGGCTGAAGGTGAATGCATGGACTACAGTAGTTTTTCCAGATTTTGCTGAGACATCAGCTCTTTTATCCTTGAGATTAGGGCTGAGCGATATGAACCAAATATATCACAATATATTTATTTTAGATGACGATATACGATATATACCAGTATTTTTACCCTAATTTGTCTGAAAGTTTCATTTCATATCAAACACCTGTTTTTTAGTATTGAAACATGTTTAGCGTAAAGGTATCGCTCCACTGCAGTGATGAAACTGACAAAACACTGGTTAGTAATGTTTGTTAAATCGAAGTAGTTAAAGATAGTTGGTTGGTTTTTTATGATTTCTTTGTAAAAGTGTTGGGGAGGATTGTCTTCCAGACAGTTTAAAAAATAAGGGTGGGAAAAAATGTCGTGATATTCCAGTGTACGCGATATATGCTGATACCATATCTATATTAAAAAACGCGGTATCAATCTATTTTAATGATGAAATCTCACAAGATATCGTTTTGTTACAGAATCTCATGAGATTTCACGACATACCACCAGATTTCATTGTTCTGTTACAAAATATAAAAAATATTGTGATATTTCAGTGTATATTTTTTCCCACCCTTATTAAATAATCAGGTGACCCCTTTGTACTCAGTCAAGGTGCAGCCGGGTCATTATGAAAAAATAAAGCAAAAAGATTTGCACAACTAATACCGCGATATAACGATATGTGTAAATATATCTGTCTCATGTAAATATCATATCGCAATATCATATCAGTATATTGCACAGCCCTATTTGAGATGTTCTTCAGGTGATAGTAGGCTGATTTAGTGATCACCTTGATGTGTTTTTCAAAGTTTAGGTCTGAGTCCATCACTACACCCAGGTTTCTGGCCTGGTTGGTGGTTTTTAGGTGTACAGACTGAAGCTCTGTGGCGACCTGCAGTCGTTTCTCTTTGGCTCCAAAAACAATCACCTCAGTTTTGTTTTTGTTCAGCTGAAGAAAGTTGAGGCACATCCAGTCATTAATCTCCTCAATGCATTTATCAAGAGTACATGACATTATGATCTTGGAATCTGCTGGTGATGGGAAATGATGTCTTTAAATAAATTAGAACTTTCTTTCGGTAGGCACTAAGATCCTTGAACTGCACTTTACTTTGCTGTTCCGATGAACGTCAATAGAATAAGCTGCAGTAAATCAACAGGAAGTTTAAAGGCCTTGGAGAAAAAAACTTTGAACTTTTAGCACCACTGAATGAGTAATGTAAGTGGGTGTACATCTGTCTGAACACTGTTAAACTGATGCAACAAATTCCTGGTTTTATTTTTTCTTAAAACATGTTATGTGCAACCACTCAGTCCCACACACACAAAAAACCTTCAGAGAAATCATTTAGTTTGTTATTGCCCTGACATTCTCGTCCAAACATACTAACTTTGCATCTGATAGTTCCCAAAACATAATAAAAATCAATTTGATAACAGACGTACGTAACTTTGCAATTTTTTTCTCAGTACAGTGACAATAAATACATCATGGAAGGCAGAATTCGTATGGATGATCTTTTAAAGACACACCTGCAACACTGTCATAAAGACTCCCTGTACAAAGACAATTTTACAAAAATGTAAAAAATGTGTTGTTCTATAGTAAGGCACATTTGCAGGTTTTGCTCCCTCATCTTGATGTGTAGGTTTGTGTTTCTCTCAGTGTGGCCAGTCACACTTCCAGGGATTAGACTTGGGCCCTTTCAGACACTTTCCCAATTTCTCGCAGCCAGCTGGGGCCCAGTTCTGTAAAATCATATAAAATTCAAATATGTAATTGTCATCAGGTTTATGCATCTTTGTTTTGGTAGAATTTAGGTGTTACATTTGTTCATTTTAAATTTTGCCATTTAATATAATATACAGTCATATTTTCAGAACGATCTTCAGTCAGAAAATTTATGATAAAATTATTTAACTTTTCTCTTTTACAAAAAGAACAACAAAAGATGAAAATATAAAAGAAACTTAACAGTCCTGTGCAAACGTCTAGAGCCAACAACTAATTTTTTAAATACATTTCCACAAAAAGAGGAAACACATGAAGCAAATTGCTGAAAAATAAGCAAGCAAAACAAGAGCTACAATAGATGGATTTGGCAAAAATAAAGTTTTTACTCTTTTATGAGCCTTAAAGTCGATATTTGCAATAGTTAACTTGATCTTTCAAACAAAGTTGCTTTAACAAACTTTCTTGCAATTTGTTTAAGTAGTCTTCAAAAATGGTTCTCCAGGTTTCTTGAAGGACATTTTAAAGCTGTTGTGTGGATGTTTGCTGTTTTTATTTCTGTTATCTGTCAAGATGATCCCACGCTGCTTCAGTAATGTTGAGGTTCAGGGAGGATTCATCACTTCTGAAGACATGCTGCCTCTGATTTTTCAGTTCTTGAATCATGTGGATTGCCTTAGCCTTTTCTTTCTGCTGCATAAGAATGGCTTCTTTACAGTCATCCTCCAGGGAAAACCATTTCTGGTCAGGTTTCAGTAAACAGTTCATGCTTCAACTTAAGGTCCAGATGCAGCTTACAGTATCAGCTGCTAATTAAAGTGCCCAAGGGATCAGGGATCCACAGTGGATCAAAACAGGTAAATTACTGTTAAGCATTTTTGATCTTTGGATTTTCTTTTTTCAAATACAAAAAGAAGTACAAGTGATGTAATTTTACAACAGCAATTAAATATACAATTTAAGCTTTTTTTTTTTTTTTTTTTTGCCAAGTTGTTTATGTGTAGACATAAAACAGGTTTAGTCCGGGAGTTAGAAATCTTTGTTGTGCTCAAATTGTTCATAGGTTAGTGAACTTCTGCCCTAACCTTCTGTTACAGATAAGAAACAAGTCTGGCTCCTTTCGAAGCAAAATATAAGGAAATGAGGAGTCAATGAAGACTTTGGCGCAGAACAATAAAATGTGTCAACTATGAAATAATGGCTTGTTTAGTTTGAATGGATATGAAAAAAAAAGCTTTATACCCATATCAAGATAATTTAACACAAATAAGTTATAAGAGAGCGCTGAAATATTTCCTGGCCCTCCTTACTACTATATTTATCTTATTGACCACAGGGAGGCAGTGCTGGACCACAGATAAATGTGGAGCAAAGCCGTTGACAGCCTGATGTCTGCAGAGGAGAACACACATCACCTCGTCTGCTTTAAATGTTTTCTTCACAAAAACACTGATACACAGCCAAAGAAAAAGTCCTGAGTGAGCTGATGAATTCATCAAATATGATGAAGGAAGTTAGTAAACCAACAACTTTGCAGCGGCTTTTCCATCCATAGTCATTTTTAAGAAATCATTTGGATAAGCTTGTCTCTTTATTGATTAGATTACCAGCTGTGATTCAGAATGAAGCACACCTAGTAATTAAAAAAGGTACAGAATAATAAATAAATAAATAAAAAATCACACCTATGCACATTATCAGTTGCAAAACTATAACCCCCCTAGCATAGCTCATACTTGCCAGAGTTAGCTGGAGCATACACCAAAGCTTATGTGCACAAAAAATAATCTATTTAACAATATTATGCATCGATTAAAAGTAAAAGATGCATGTTTGTGCAGTGTGAATCTCACCATCACTGCCATGTCACACATGTTGAGCTGCGGCATGCCGGGTACCAGAGTGTCTTTATGATGCTGCACAACTGCAGAGATCCTGCGCAGAGCATCCTGGTACTCCTTACTCAAAACCCTGTAAATATGCACAAAATAAAGACGGGCAATAACATCCTCAGAAATTTGCTTAAAATCATCAATCAGTTGTCAAAACAACTTTCCAAACTTTTTAACTTTTGTCTGAACATTTTTTCCCACCAGTAATATATTTTTTTTAGCTCGATACAGTATTAACTCTAACTTGAAAAATATGGAGAACTTAAATTGTTTCATAAAATAACAATCACAGAAACCCAAAATGAATTTCAAAAAGACTGCCACACACATTATTACAATAATATTTTTCCATCTCTGATTCATAGCAATACCTCCAAGGAAGGCTGCTTTTTTTATTGTGAACTACAAATGACGAAACTTAAAATATGCTGTAGCATCAAAGAACAGAAACATAAACACAGTCTGGCCACCTCTGGTGTAACACACTGTGTGAGCGATGTCACCCCCATCACATCCCCTGTCTCTCAATTACTGCTGGTGGACACCAGTGAGCCCGAGCACCTCTGTGCATTATTATATTCAGAGTGTAAAACACAGGGGCCCTGAAGGCTTTCAAAGGAACGCTGCTCTCAATAGAACCTGTAGGGTTAATGGGCTCTGTGTGTGTTGCAGGGAGTGGGCGTCTGGTGGCGTGACAGAGGGATAGACAAATATCAGCAGTGCAATTACACCCCTGATACATTCACCGACAGCACCTGTGCCAGCCTTCCATCCATCCCTCCATTGCAAAGCCAACCCTCTGATTGGCCTCTGGGGAACATGTGCATGTGTGTGAGGTGAAGTGTCAATTAGAGTAATAACCCCGGGCCCTGTCCAGCTCACCCCCTACCCTCCCTCTTAGATCTCCCACAGGGCAGCAAGGCTTCCTCCATCAGCCCAGCACCTGCTCCTTTTCTTGATACTCACTCTTTACTTCCCCTACAATTACTTGACTGGTAGTGAGCTGACTGCAATTAATCTCTCTCCTTGTGTGCCACATTTATCATAACGCATTGTGATCCATGGTGAATTAGATACAGAGAGAAAGAGAGAGAGAGAGAGAGAGGGAAAAAAAAGACTGGTTAAATATCAGACATTCAGATTAAATTGCCTCAGCTATCTACAGATCGCAAAGTCTGTTTTCGCCTGGTCTCGATCAGTGTGAGGGATATTTCATTCCCTCCCTATCTGTGCCTGCTACTGATTGTTGCGATTCATTTAGTTATGAGGAGGCTTAACAGGAGTAAATATGAGGGAGATTTATCAGAGTGCTGTAAGCATTCAATTTCTGCACGCAAGCATGCAAACAAAGCATGCGATGTGCTGAGAAAGTTGCATGAAACACCAAGTTTTCTGCTGTTTTGTTTATCCACTCAAAACCGTACAATGCAGACCTCTAAATCAAAAACTAATAATATCACTTGTTTATGCCCCCTCTGCAAACAACTAATGAAAAGCTCACAGTCAGCACTGCTCATTATCATGATTATAACCCTTAGCTTTCTTGTGTAGAGGCAAAATCTGGAATAATAAGCAGGCTTTATGCAAATGGAGTCTTTTGATTTATAATGTATGGCACCCAAGGGGGATGGGGGCATTGCTCAGGTGTGTCACCACTCTGATTACTGATTCATAACACTATTGCTGGAACACACACACATTTCCAAACAAGCACACAGTAGCAGAAGGTGGGGGAATTGAGGAGACAATCAAATACATCTGTCCTGCCCACCCCTCCCCTTCACCATCTTCTCCACCCCGGTGGAAATTGAGCACTTCAGTGAGGACTATTGATTGGAGACGCAGGGAACTTGGTGGCAAGCAGATGAGGCCAGACTGTGCAGGGCTGCCTGCAGTGTCAGGGCTGAGACTTCACTGTGGATGAGCAGGGGGCTCAGGGGACATGAGCTGAGGTGGGTGGTGAGAAAGTAGGATGTGTTAATCTCAGGGCATTAGGTCACAGAAATAGGCAGCTACCTCACTGTGTAAGGTAGCTGCAGACGTAGTCAGTGTCTGTCACTCATCCTGGACAGATGGAGCACATACACATGGCTTTATATGCTCCAACTCCATTATACTAGCCACATTAGCCCGTGCAAAACTCATCTCCCAGATTGCATGAAAAATAAACATTTCTTTCTGTACTAAACTGGTGATTGTGTGTGTGTTCTTTGCTGTATCACAGCCTGCGACAGTAGTGAAGGTATGTGTGCAGACAGGCCCTACATCATCTTAAGTGGCTCTTTAGGTGGTGACAGAGATTAATGATGGCTAGGCAGCCAGTCCAGCTGGGGGACCTAAGAGTACACGGACAAAACGCACACGTGAACACACAGATAGGTTTAAACAGGGTGGAGGAGAGCAGTCCCAGTGGATGCAGAGGGACATCAGCTGAGAGAACCTGGGAAAAGTTGGACAAAAGTTTGGAGACGACAGAGAACATAAAGTGCAGAAAAGCACAGATAAAAGCAAGAAGGTGCATAAACAATAAAGAGGGCATCCGGGTTGCAGGAGGCGGTAACCTTGGAGACAAACCCATGCACCCCTCACTGCAGGAGTAAAAAAATAAGTGGTCTGTGTATGTGTGTACACGTGCAGCACTCAGCACAACACATGGCTGCATATTGATTGGTTCTTGCCCTTTTTTTTTATTCTTCCGAGTGAATAGCACAGCTAAGAGGTGGGCAAATGAAAAACAACATGAATGTTTTATCATCCAATCTCGCGGCAGAACTGAAAGGAGTTTGAGCTGGAAGCAAAGGAGGAGATGAGACCACAGTAAGAATGTGAAAAACAGCAGCAGAAGGCAGAAAAGAAAGGTCAGTGTAGGAGGTTTTATGCCAGGAGGGAGCCAGAGAGCACAAAAAGAATATTCTCTCATCAAAGTGTTCTGAGATTATTTTAATGTATTAGTTATGGTGTCAGGCTGTGCCATTTCTTTCTAAGAGATCAAGTTAACAGCCTATATTGAAAAAAACATAGTAAAAAAAGAAGCATCCTTGCATCCTTATTCAGTAACTGTCTCAGTTCATCCTTGGCTGTTAGTGTGTCCTCTGGCATCACTCTCCCTTCAGCAATTCTTAACTCTTCTTGGAGCTTGAGGCAGAGACACACAAACCACATTAAACAGCACTCGCTCTCAATTTAGACCTAAACAATTCATCTTGCAATTTTAACCTGCAAGCGGTCTGCTGGAGAAGGGTTGAGGGCCAGATAGCGATCTTTAAGGAGCTGTTTGCAATCACAAAGAGGAGGGTGTAATGATGCACGCTCCGGCTGAGAGGATCAATCCACCACCTTCTTTTTTATCCCACTGAATCCGCATTGATCTTACACACATTCTGTACTATGGGCAAACAACCTTCCTAATCTCATGCCTTTCCTCTTTATTTCTACTTTTTCCCCTGGGTGACTCCATTCTTTTTCCTTACTCATTCCTCCCCGCAATAATTTTTCTGAAGATAAGTTTATATATAAAAAGAAATGAAAAATACTTTATTGATCCCAAAAGGGAAATTTATAGACCTTCAAATTATATAAATTTTCTTCGATACAACTGACCTGAGTGGGAACTTTTCTCCAGGATCTCGCCCCAAGTGGAAAATGATTGGCTGGAGAGTATGCTCTCTCTGATCATGAGTAGTCACACCGGGAACTTCTTGACCTGGACAGAAGTTTATACCCTGTAAATGGAGAAACAAACATAAAACTTATCTTTAATGACTAGAGAACACATGATACGTGCAACATGAACCCACTTTTAATCAAGTGAATTACCAATTAATCAATTAATGGGTTTAAATAAGGGCATTGATGTGATGTATTAGGGGGTTAAAATGATGATTTTATGTATGCAAGAAGATGAGCTGCTATTCTGACAACAAAATGGGAAAAAGGGTAATTTTTGTAGTCCTGCAGAGCAACTCTTAAATGATGGATGACATACAACAGCCATCCTCTCATCTTGCTCAACCAGTTGTGCACAAACTCATAGGAAAGGAGTGACAATGAGCTTTACACCCACCTACAACTGTTTTTACCCCTCTAATGCGTGTAGTTTGCTGTATGTGCAGTACCAATTTACTGCACTGAAATGTCTTCAGAAGCATCCGTGCAGACCTCTAATAATGCAGATGAAGGACACTTCATCCTAATCAAATCCTGGTTAACAGTTTACACTTTCCTTTGATAGTACAGTTTAGTTTACAGTTTAACAAGATAATGTTAAAAAACAAATATAAGACATAAGCTATAGTTAAAAAAAATGTATGTATATATATATTTATATACACACACAGTATATATATATATATATATGTATATATACACTGACTTAAACTGAACTGGCTGGTTTGCACTGGCTAATTAATTGGACTGCCATCCTTGTCCCAGTATACACACGTGGCAGCACAATAGCAATATTCAAAAAATAATGTCAAAACCACAATGCTGTGAATTCAATGAACTGAATAACCTTCAAGACCTTCTTCTGCTTTTAAAATTCTCTGTGGGAAATTATTGTGCACTTAAGTAGAGCCAAATTCACTGCAGGGATGCCGTCTTTACATTACTTGAACAGCAATTTTTTCAGATGATGCAGTGGCTATGAGAAGAAGTAAGAAAGTGTGGAAATGCTTTGTGTAACTGCAAGCTGACATGCAGTCTGAATGGGCTGCTGTTCAATTGTTATTTCTGATATGTTTAGCTGTCTAACAAAAGAAACAAAGATTCGTGGATGTGAGCAGCTTCGTTGGAAATTACGCTTGACTTATGAAAAAAAAAAAGGTGCAAAGAGATGAAACTGTGGAATTGGTGTAGAATGCCCATTTTCACCAAATGCTGCAGGAGCATCACTGTCCCTAAATCGTCCCATATGGGAGTATTACTCCCAGTTTTGGTCCAATGAAAAAAATAATTTGGTGGCTTCTTGTGTCATATAAAAACTATTTTGGGAAAATATCAAATAAAATGATATAAAATCAACTGACTGACTGTTGGAAACTTAGTGCATCATTAAGACAAACATGGTTATGTTTTGTAAAAGTTGCTTTCAATTACACGGGGGTTTTGTCTTTTGTAGCTGATGACGTCTGATGCAGCATCAACTGAAAACACAAGGGAACTTTGATAACAACAACGTGGCTGGAAATTCAAAGCTAACAGTTCAATATCACCATGTCTTCAGTGTCCGTCTGTCCATATAGTCAGACAGCATAGAGGCACTGAGCCTCTGGAATGTTCCTGAAGTCTTGTCTCAGTTACATAACAATTTGTTCTCCAGTGCCTCTGCCATGTCTCCAACCTCGTCCTTTTCATTAGCCCGTGACCTTGATATTGTGCTAATGAAGATGAAGGAAAAAAAATGTTTACATTTCCTACGTCTCACTCCCTTGTTTTGCTCCCGCACTTGATCATGATCTCATCCTCAACTCCCCATGGATGCAGACTCTCAATCTGGGATTTTCAAAGCTAAATCAGTTGCTCCCCCAAACACACTTACAAGCAATTTTCCTTTCCTTTCCCCATGCTAAAAACTGCCATATCAGGAGAAATCATTCCACCAGTACAACATTCAAATCAGCAAACAAAAGTGTTACCAAAAAACAAACAAACAAACAAAAAAACTAAAAATGTATGTACCTTCGCACATCTTAAAATGGACTGTTTTGAAAACCATATCAACAATTGATAGAATTATGTGTAAAAAAAGGAAGAATCCAGGAGATCAGAGATGCTTTCTCTCTCCATGTTTCTGAGTCATCTTACATGCCTTGTGAAACGTGTTCTTTAAAACACGGATCACCAGCCAGCCTGAAATCTGTGAACTTTCAGGTCACTGCATTTTGCGTGTATTCTGGTCCAAGACTCATCTTTAACAGAAAAGAGCAGCACTGCCCTGTTATGGCTACATAACTTCCAGATATGTAGAATGAAGGTCAGCCTCCATCTACACAACAACCCTGCACAACATCTCAGGTCAGTCCTGCAGGGAAGAGAGACAAAGACTTGTTTGGACTCATGTTTCATCTGTGTGGAGCACAAAAGAGCTAAAAAGTTAAAGGGGTGGGGGGGGGGGGGGGGGCAGTTTTGGTTTTTATATAATTGTTCGAGATGGGAAAATGGGCAAATATAGACTTCCCTGTGCATTTTACTGTAAACTCCAATGAACTCTGCAGAGATCTGAGTGTTTAGTTTTCTGCTTGCAGCCACCTGCTACCCTGATCTGAATGCTCATTGTGGCTTGGTCTATATGCATATTGTCTCCCAATCTGTTGTGTTATTCATGCCGATACTGCTAGTGCATCACGAAGGGTTTCAAGCCCCTCAAACAACAGAAGAGTTTTTCTGTGTCGTCTTCATCTCTTTCTTTTGCTCCAGGACTTCATTCTCAGGCGGCTGGCAGTGATCAGAGTCTGATTGAGTCACGCTCTCTCCTCCAGAACCCCCTGGAGATCTGCCCCTCCTTCAGCGCTCATACACAAACACACACTTTTTGATGAGCGCAGCTAATATTGAAAAGCATTCATCTGTAAGGTACTGTAGCTGCCCCCCTCTGAGATCACTCATCTGGGCACCTCAAAATACATACAGAAGAGAAAGAAAGAGGGAGAGCGAGGATTGATACCCCCATCCTGCAGAGCTTCCACTGATCCAGACTTGTCCTGTCTTTTGAAGCCAATAGCTTAGAAATGCAGAAAAGATTGAAGGAAAAAAAAAATCTCATCCCACAGGAGCAGCATGAAAGGCCTGCTGTGTGTATCTCTCTGACTCCGTCTCTTGTGTCCAAGATATTACAGCAAGAACTCCATATCTCACATGACATTAACAGTACGGATACAGCAAGGCAGCTTTCAAACTGGAGCACAGCAGTCGTGACAAGATAAGATGCAGGGCCATCCAGGGGTGGGAGGGGGATTTTGGAGAAGGCAATACTCTCTGTCTACTTTAAAAGAAAGAAAAAAAAAAGAACTGTTTTGTGCAGACTGTGGCTGTAATATTGCAATAACAGTTAATTATACTAATACTGACATAAAATAATTTAACCAGCATAAAACAATGCATATTCTTTTTTTCTTTAAATAAAAAAGGTATCTGAGTTGCAGAACTTTCTTCTTTCTCCCCTCCATCCCAATTATTTATATCACAACCCCTAAAATTTATCTTGTGGCCACTGTAGTAAAGAATTATGAGAATACACCGCCTAGCTTTATAAACCAGATGAATTAGTTCCAAGTCAGTGAACGGTGAAATGGAGCTACACAGTAGAAGTACTTTTCATGTTAAATGGGAATATGATTAATAATAGTTTGAAATTCCTAAACAGACAGGAGGAATATTATTCACGTCATACTTGTTTTCCACGTCAGACTTGTGTGTGACCTAAACTGTCTCCTAAAGTAAAGCAGTTCTGTTTGCAGGGAATCAACTCTGATTTTTAGTCATTTCAAGAGAAACTTTCATCTCTCAGAAGATTATTCTGAAAACCGCAACTTGACAGGAAATATATATATATATATATATATATATACTATGCACAATGTACATTTATAAGGATAGCTCTGAATTTTTCACACTGGGCCTTGTTTTCAAGTTAGCCAGAGTACTATTTATCATTAGTGCGAGTTTCAACATATTTCATCCTGTTATTCTGGCTGCAGAAGGTCACCAACGCTACGGCTAGCGTAAGTCAATAGCATCACCTAGCCTGTCATTAAAACAATCTTATCCACTCCACAGGACACTTGAGGCAAATCAGTTACTGTATAATGCAAGTCTATCTATGTAAATGGGCGTGTTAATCGAATAATGTTACAAATAAAACTAGCCTTGCATCACAAAATCTGCATTACATTTTGAAAGACTACTTTATCACCAGCTGGGGAATTATACTTTGCTTCCTGGTGATATTTTCATAGAGATATGGGGACGGTTCATTTGATGAAATAAAATTCAAAATCGCCGTCAAAATCCGACATATTCTCAGGCCTTTCACACGTGGCCTTGTATGTGACTTTAAAATAAAAAATTTTCGTGTATGTAGCGGCAGATAATATCACTCTACTGCCAAATACAGGAAGTAAAACTATGTTGCTGCTGAGACACTTTACCATCAAAATGCAACTCAATGCAAGGTTAGTTACTTTAGGTTCATGTGATGTTTAGAGACAGAAGTGTTTGTTGATGAGGCCTTTACCTGCTAACAGGCTTCAGTTGCTGTGTGAAAATGTTGAGTTGCAGATGGTAAGATAAGACAAAAGGGATGCAGGCAGACTGAAAAGAAAGCTTACAAACCGGGATATGCATGTGATGGACTGCTTGGACCATCTTGCAGCGGAGCACAGTGCTGAATCATTACTTTATTGGCACCAGAGTCCAGCTTCTGCATTGTTTCAACTAATGTATGATTACTTTAAGGTGATTTGTACACTGACCTCTGAGGGAAAGTTGTTTAATTTAAACCCACAAACTTACTGTTTGGTTTAAAATAACCTCTTAAACTCAATCAAATATAAAAGGATATGCAAGCAAAACATGATCTTTCTAAAAACCTGATATTTGAAACATATTTTTCTCTGAAACTAATATATTATTAAGTTCTTACTGTAAGAACAAAGGTTGTTTGCCTACATTACTTAAGTATATGAAATGAATTATGAGAAGTCACAGAAAACAGTTTAATGCTTCAGAAATAATGACACAAAGCACTCTGGAGATTTAACGTTCCCTTGTAGAAATTCTACAGTAGCTCCTTGAAACAGACACAAATATGCACCTCTGTATGGAGAACCGAATGTGTGTGTGTGTGCGTGCTTTCTCTTGTTCTTTTTTTCTTGCTACCCTTGCGTTCACACACACACACCGATCGATAGGCAACTCACAGGCAATCAGATGCCATTATTTGTGAAGTTCCACTTCAGTTCACATGAGTTGATAAAGGAGGCTACTATTGATTCAGTTGCCTTGAAGGAGAGAGCAATTTAAGCGACCGATGGGGCATAAAACAAACTGGATCACAGGAAAAGCACAGCCGTGGAAGGGAGGACAGGACGACATGTTTTTATAGACAGAGATACAGAGAGAAGAAGAGGAAAAGAGAAAGCGCCACACTCTCTTGCTTTTCAGGTGTCACATTTCTCATGATACATTTAATCTACACCGAGCTGATGTAATTATGGCCAAGCTCTGGGATGCCAAAAGAACAAGCAGGGGATGGCGATATGCAAATGGTGGGGGTGGGGTGGGGGGGGGACTTCCACCAGAGTTTGAACAAACAAGTCAACTGGTTGATGAATGATGCAAGTTTGCTCATGTGGGGGTTCTTCATTAATATTCATTACATTCTGATGTACACAGCAGTCAACTGATGAGCCATTTTGAAGATAACACCGGCAACAACTAAAGTGTTTGTGGGTTTCAGTATGATTAAGAAAGACAAAGGGGTGGGTTGTGGCAGTGCAAAAAAAAGGAACTGAAGAGATGGACATGGGACAGAGCAGAGGCATCAAAGGGGAGCCTTACATTTTTTAATTCCTCCAGTGAGTTGCTCCAGGTCCAGTAATGAGCCTTGTACTGTCCCAGCCTCACAGCCATCAGCTCGTTCCCACGGTAATAAAATATCGGTCTGTTGAGGCAGTGAAAGAGGAGAGATAATTATCAGATTTAATTTCCATGAAACTAGACTTAAAAAACAAAGATATTTACTTGTGGCATGCACACATATGAAGTCTGCTTTCACTGTCATATCCAGTTTATCACATCTAATTGTCATAGTTTTTGTTGCATGTTTTGTTTGAGGTGCATCAATTAGTAAATTACTTTTGGAAAAAAAAAAATCACACAAAATAAATATATAGCACAATAACCTGTCCAGTTGTTGTCCTTATTGTGGTACACATTTGATCATAAATAATAAAACTGGACAAAATTAAAAGTTGAGCTACTTTAATTCTGATGTACACATTCATGCATAGGCTGATTTTTTTAAAAGAAAGCTGTAAGTGATGAGACTTTGGAGCTTGTGCAGCATACCTTGGCCAATTTTAATCTAGCTGAGCACATACAGTACATACGTAGAAGCTATTTGACCCCTTGTCACAATATCTGGGTATAATAATCTAGTTTTGAGACTCTCAGTTTGGCCAAAATGACACTTGTTATGTAAACAAAATACAATTACATCTAAAGAT
The DNA here is from genome assembly GCA_023101725.1 of Atherinomorus stipes. Lineage (NCBI taxonomy): Eukaryota > Metazoa > Chordata > Actinopteri > Atheriniformes > Atherinidae > Atherinomorus > Atherinomorus stipes. The sequence goes on along the minus strand of JALJCO010003962.1, from coordinate 955,454 downwards.
GTCAAGTCAAGTTAACTTCATTTGTATAGCACTTTAAACACAGCAGCTACCAACACAAAGCGCTGAACATAGGTAAAAACAGAAATTAGGTCTCACAGGAGATGCTTCTCCTTCGTTCACTTTTGGTGAATGTAGCCTTGGCCAGGAAGAGTTGATGTCATCAGGCAGTATCCTACAATCATTGGGTGTTTCGACTCTGAATCGCAACACCCTCAACATTGGTGGGTCAGCAGTGGTGGTCAAATCACTGCCCATCAACTCCTCCTGGTTTCCAGCTAAGCTCCTCTCTCCTGCTACATAACCAGCAAGAGTCTCTCTCTGCTGCTTCCCTCATCCCACAAGCCGCCATCCTCCACACTGACTGGGGCAGGAAATCCTCTACAGCCGACCTCGACTGGGAAGAACCATGCCTGCCATCCTTTCTCCCTGCAGTCATGACAGAGATCCTGGTATC